>OX451739.1:1251375270-1251975270 GCA_948472305.1 Vicia faba | reverse complement strand
TTTCCTCGAGAAAGCCTATTAGGATTACACCCGTCCCAAGAATTGCTCCATTAATAATTACTATCCCCGGTCCTATCCCATACACTTCGGATAAGGCTGTCCCTTGGCACTATGGAGCTGATGTGTATTACCATGGAGTTAAGCAAGACTTAAAGAGTGAAGAAGCTGATGTTGTTGTCAGCAATATTGTCGGGGCTAGCAAGGTCACCAGAAGCAGAAGACTCTTTTCTCCCGAGATTTCCCCTCCGACTGTTCACAAACCTGTTATCATTCCATCTGCTAGTACATCAGCTACTATCCCAGTTCCTATTCTAGTTATCACCCCTGTCGCCAAGTCATCTAGGGCTCGGGGCGAAGAAATCATAGGTGAGCCTGCCTGGACGAAGGCACCTAAGAAGATCGTCGTGGAAACCTCTAAGCAGGAGATAGAGGAAATTTTGAAGATTATCAAGAAGAGCGACTACAATGTAGTCGAGCAGCTGAGGCAGACCCATCAAAAATCTCCATGTTGTCCTTATTATTATGTTCTGAAGCCCTTGCAAAGGCTTTAATTGCATTCCTTAAAATTGCGCATGTGCCGCAGGAAACTTCAACCGATCAATTCAAAGATTGCGTAGCTAGCTTGACTTCCGACAATGGGTTGGGTTTCTCAGATGCAGATCTGACTATTAAAGGAAGAAATCACAATGACGCTCTGCATGTCTCGATCGAGTGCAGGGGCACTACCATGGCCCATGTACTGGTGGATACCGGGTCCTTATTAAATGTCTTGCCAAAGAAAGCATTGAACCGTCTGGACTGTGAAGGTTTGATTCTAAAGCCAAGCAATATTGTGGTCAGGGCTTTTGACGGGTCAAAAAGGATGGTGCACGGGGAGGTGGACATCCCTGTTAAAGTTGGTTCTCAGACTTTTGCCTCCACTTTTTATGTGATGGATATTAGACCATCGTATTCTTGCTTGCTGGGTCGTCCTTGGATTCATAAGGTTGGGGCAGTGACTTCAATGCTCTATCAAATGTTGAAATATCCGGTGAAGGGGAAGATTGTCACGGTACAAGGTGAAGAGGAGTATATGGTGAGTCATCTCAATTCCTTTCGCTACATGGAGATGGATGGGGAGTTCATCGAAACCCCTTGTCCGAACTTTGAAGAGGTCCCCCAGACTTTAGCGTCAACTGAAGTTGCTACTGACAAACCTCTTATGAAGATGGCTTCTCTCAAGGATGCCAGGGCTGTAATTGAAGAAGGCGGGTGTACAAATTGGGGTCAGCTCCCTGATTTCACACACAAAACTGACAAATTTGGTTTGGGATTTACTACAGGGGCTCAAAGGGCTGTTAGGCGCGCGCGGATTAGAAGACCTCCTCTACATATCAGCAATCAGGGAGTTAATGCGGTTGAGGATAATGAAGAAGATTCAGATATCGACAGCTGGATCTACCCTATGACCAATGGTGGATTGAACGACTGGATGATGAAGGACTTCATACATGTTACTTTTATTCCACAGTAATTGACTTTTGTTTTAAGAGTTATAATAGACAGTTTAAAACTTTACGGCCCGATGCCTTGCCCGAGGCACCTTGGCTTTGTTTGTGAGGGCTTATTATTTGTCATTTTCATATATCATTAATAAAGCATTGGACGTTCTTGCATTACAAATTTTGTGCTCCTTGTTTTTCTTTTCTGTCTATCACTTTATCGAAACAACTATTCTCTTACACACACTCACATATCATAATGCAGATCTATATCCACTCTGGATCCCATTGATAACGAATCTGCTACTGCCAGTTATGACTTTGAAAATCCTATAAACCAAGCTGAGGACGAAGGTGAGGATGATTGTGAGGTGCCTGGAGAGCTTGCTAGACTATTACTGCAGGAACAAAAGGGCCATACAACCTCATGAAGAGCCAGTTGAATCAGTAAATTTGGGTACCGAGGAAGACAGGAAAGAGGTCAAGATAAGTGCGAATCTGGAGCCTAGTGTCAAACAATGGTTGATACAGATGCTACGCGACTATGTTGAGATCTTCACTTGGTCTTATGAAGACATGCCTGGTTTAGACACTGATATTGTGGTTCATCGCCTGCCGACTAAAGAAGACTGTCTTCCGGTAATGCAGAAGGTTCGCTGTATGCGCCCTGAGATGTCTGAGAAAATCAAAGCTGAGGTCATGAAACAGTTTGACGCGGGATTTTTAGCTGTCACTTCTTATCCACAGTGGGTTGCCAACGTTGTTCCGGTGCCTAAGAAGGATGTTAAGGTACGGATGTGTGTGGACTATAGAGATCTGAATAGGGCAAGCCCCAAGGATGATTTCCCACTTCCTCACATCGATGTCCTGGTCGACAACACTGCACATCATAAGATCTTCTCCTTTATGGATGGTTTTTCTAGTTACAATCAGATCAAGATGGCTCCCGAGGACACGGAGAAGACAACCTTCATTACACAGTGGGGCACCTTCTGTTACAAGGTAATGCCTTTCGGGTTGAAGAATGATGGGGCAACTTATCAGCGCGCCATGGTCGCTTTGTTCCACGACATGATTCACCATGAGATTGAGGTTTACGTTGATGACATGATCTCAAGGTCCCAAACTGAAAAAGAGCACCTAGATCATCTCCAGAAACTATTTGACAGGTTGGAGACATACAAGCTGAGGCTGAACCCGAACAAGTGCACCTTCGGGGTGAGGTCTGGTAAGCTGCTGGGTTTCATTGTCAGTGATAAGGGTATTCAGGTGGACCCTGCCAAGGTAAAAGCCATACAGGAGATGTCGGCTCCCCGCACAGAAAAGGAAGTTAGAGGCTTTTTGGGACGTCTGAACTACATCGCCCGATTCATTTCACATCTGACTGCTATTCGTGAGCCAATCTTCAATCTGTTGAAGAAAGATCAAATGGTAAAATGGAATGATGAATTTCAGACTGCCTTCGAAAGGATCAAGGAATATCTTCAAGAACCACCAATTCTGATGCCTCCAGTTAAAGGAAGACCTTTGATCTTACACTTAACAGTACTAGATAGTTCAATGGTGTGCGTGCTGGGGCAGCATGATGAGTCTGGCCGAAAAGAGCACGCTATTTACTACCATAGAAAAAAGTTTACCGACTGTGAGACCCGATACTCATTGCTCGAGAAAACTTGTTGCGCTTTGGAATGGGCTGCTTGTCGGCTGAGACAATATATGCTGACTCACACCACCTTATTGATATCGAAGATGGATCCGATCAAGTATATCTTCGAAAAGCCTGCCCTGTCCGGAAGAATAGCGAGATGACAAATGATCCTAACCAAGTATGACATCCAATACACAACCCAAAAAGCAATCAAAGGGAGTGTATTGGCAGATCATTTGGTGCATCAGGCAGTGGATGACTACTAGTCTATGAATTTCGAGTTCCCGGATGAGAACATCATGTTGGTGACTAACTGTGAAGAACCTGGAACAGATGAAGGACTTGAGGAAGGATCCCGATGGTCTATGTATTTTGATGGAGCCTCGAACTCATTGGGTAATGGAATCGGTGCTGTAATTATATCTCCTGAGGGCTGTCATACCCCGTTCACCGCCCGATTATGTTTTAACTGCACCAACAATATGGTAGAGTATGAAGCATGTATCCTGGGTCTTCGAGCTGCTATTGACCTGAGGATTAAGTTCTTGAGTGTATTCGGAGATTCTTCTCTATTGATCAGTCAGATCAAAGGCGAGTGGGATACCAAGCACCCAAATCTTATTCCTTACAAAGAGTATGTACTGACATTGCTCCCACACTTTGAGGAGATAACCTTTGAACACTTCCCCAGAGAAGAGAACCAGTTAGCAGACGCGCTAGCTACCATGTCCTCTATGTTCAAAGTCAGGTGGGACAATGAAGCTCCTCAGATTACCATCAAGAGGTTGGACGAACCCGCACATTGCTGTGACGTCGAGACTGAAGAGGTAGCAGATAAACCCTGGTTCCACGAGGTAAAGAGGTGTCTTGAGGCTCAAGAGTACCCTGAGGATGCATCTGTTAATGATAAGAAGTTCTTGAGAAGGTTCGCTGCGAAGTTCTTCATTAGCAATGGGATCCTTTATAAGCGTAACCATGATTCAACCTTACTGCGATGTATGGACAAAAGTGAGGCAGAAAGGATCATGGCAGAGTTACATGAAGGTACCTTCGGAACTCATTCCAGTGGACATACCATGGCAAAGAAAATCCTATGGGCAGGATATTATTAGTCCATTACGGAAGCCGATTGTTATCAGCACTCTCGGACCTGTCATAAGTGCCAAGTCTATGCTGATAAGGTGCATGTACCTCCGGTCCCTTTGAATGTTTTGACAACTCCTTGGCCCTTCGCAATGTGGGGCATCGACATGATAGGTGATATCAGACCTACTGCGTCTAACGGGCATCACTTCATTCTGGTGGCTATTGATTATTTCACGAAGTGGGTCGAAGCATCTTCCTTTGCTACAGTAACCAATAACGTCGTGGTGCGGTTTATCCGACACAATTTGATCTATCGATATGGTGTACCGGAGAGAATCATTACGGACAATGGTACAAATCTCAACAATACGATGATCACCAAGCTCTGCAAACAGTTTAAGATTCAGCATCATAACTCTTCTCCCTACCGGCCAAAGATGAACGGGGCCGTTGAAGGAGCTAATAAGAATATCAAGAAGATTGTGCAGAAGACGACAGTGACATACAAAGACTGGCACGAGATGTTACCATTCGCCCTTCATGGGTATCGTACCTCAGCAAGGACATCGACAGGGGCAACACCCTACTCTTTGGTGTATGGCATGGAGGCGATCCTACCCATCGAGGTCCAGATACCCTCTCTCCGGATTATGAGGGATGCAGGTTTGAACAAAGACGACTGGATCCAAACCTGACTTGATCAGCTGAATTTAATCGATGAAAAGAGACTTACTGCTATTTGCATGGTAAGACGTATCAAAAGCGAATGGTTAAAGCTTTTAACAAGAAAGTCAGACATCAAGAATATCAAGTCGAGGATCTGGTGATCAAACATATCATACTGCCGTAAGGTGATCCCAGGGGCAAATGGACCCCTACATACGAAGGGCCATTTGTGGTTAAGAACATTTTCTCGGGAGGAGCTATGATTCTAACCACCATGGATGGTGACGAACTTCCTCACCCTGTCAATGCAGACATAGTGAAAAGATACTACGCCTAATTAAAGACCCGCTAGGTCGACTGGCCTAGGAAAAAATAAGGGCTTCCCGGCGAACCAAAAGGGTTCGGGAAAAAGTAAGGGATGAAAATAAAAAACTATACACCCGGCAAGTCGAAAACCTGAAAAGGCGGCTTGGGCAAAAAAGGGTATCCTGGTGGACTAAAAACCCGAAAGGGAGGTCTAGGCCAAAATTAGGGATCAAAGTGTAACACTATGTCTCATTGGATCATCTTGCGACCAGACTTCAGTATCGACTATCAAGCTCGGACGGCGCCAATCAATCTGATCTACCTTCGACCAAGTAGCAAAGTGATGAGATGCTCGAAGATATAAAGGCAATAGCAGAGTTGGAACCCAATGGGATTGTTTCGCATAAATGTTTTTCTTTCTTTTACACAAAATGTGTAATTCCTGTCTTTCGGCGGCGTTCTCTTACTAGGACGTCAGCCTCTTGTACAAAACGCCTATTACAGGCCAACTTCAAAATCAATATAATTCATATTCACAAGAAATTCCGATTTGTTTTTCTTTTTTTGTTTTGTTTTGCAAGAACATCCAATGATTCATTTTTGATATATGCATTTGAAAATAATTGCTGCTCATAAATATTTACATAAGAAACAAAAGACAATTACTCGTAATTCCAGGAACAGGGGCAAACAAGAAGTGCCCAAACCTTACAGTTGCTCTACCCACCAGGTACAGGGATAGAACCAGCTTGAGAATATGACTAAAGGTACATACACTCCCCGCAGAGTAGGAAGTACCCAAAGAAAATGGTATTAACTCTCCTTAGTCGAGGTTCATAATCGCAAATGAGCCAACAAAATTCTCCCCAAGCAGAGTTTACCTATCACCAGCAACGGTAATTCATCCCCAGCGGATTGGTTTCTCCAAATCAGCAGATCGTCCAACATAGTATCTCTCTCTCCCACAGAGTTATTCCCCCACAGAATTGTTCTCAAACAGAGTCTCTCCCGGTGGAATATTCTCGAGCAGAACGAACGCAAGTCTCCAGCAAATCATCTTCGGTCATTATCCCCAGCGAGAATGAAGAACTCAACTCCTTATACTCTCCAGCGGCAGCCCAAGATTTATTCTCCCCAGTCGGAGAATATCACAAGAACATTGCATATCCATACATCGTGGCATACACATGTGCATCATACATCACAATCTCATTTATTTTGAGAACATCATTACTCAATATATTTCATACATCATGACATTACATACGACTAACTCTTTACCTTTCAGGGAAAGATACAAACAAGTTCTCACAAGTTTCCTCTGGTTCAGTCAAATCGATACTAAGATTTATATTCCAGTTCAAGTTATGAAGCCCGGAAATCGACCAGATAGTATCTTGATCTCTCAAAAATACTACGAAGCCTGGAATCGACCAGATAGTGGTATCTCTTAAATACAAGCTATGAAGCTCGAGAATCGACCGGAAAATATCTTAACCCCTAAACAAGTTATTGTGAAGCCTGGAAATCGACCAGATAGCAATACCAGATACCATGAAGCCTGGAGATCGACCAGATAATGGTATAAGATGATGTGAAGACTGGATCACGACCAAATAGCGGCAAAAGACACTGAAGCCTGGGACACAACCAGATAATAGTGTAAGGTACTGCGAAGCTTGGAGCATGAACAACTAGCAGTTTACCTGGCCAATTACTATAAAGCCCGGAAATCGACCGAATATTAGTATGCCTGAAATTCAAGTTGGAAGCCCGGATGCGACCAGATAACCACTTGATTCCTTATGAAGCCTGGAGCACGACCAGATAAGAATTGAGAAATTGCAAAGCCTGGAGCACGACCAGATAGCAAGTTTAATCTCATCTCCCTAGTAAGTCACTGTAAAGCCTAGAGCACGACCAAATAGCAGTCGGTCTTATTTTCCTCAGTAAATCACTGTGAAGCCTAGAGCACGACCAGATAAAAATTCATTTTCACCTCCTCGACTAAGGGATGATTCCCTAGTAGAGTAACGGACAACTGAAGTTCCTAAAACTCTATCTCTCTCAAGACAAAGAATAGCGTTCCCCAGTGTAGTCCTCCTCAACAACAGGTGTACGGGTTCTCGCAAAGGAATCTCTTATGCGATCGACACTTCTTCTGATGGCATCTTTAAGCCCATATTCCATCATTTACTTCCAAATGACATCTATAAGCCCATTACTGACATCGCAATACGAGTACCACTTTATACGAGTGCAAATTTCTGGGCACTCTAGTGTTCAATCATCTTCCACCTTCGGATCACGAAAGGCAGACAAGCCAATCTACATCCTTAGGTTTAAGAAGATTGAACAAGGGCAGCTGTTGTACCCCAAAATTTCCCCTCCCATATTTCTCAATATATGTCAAGTAAGGTCCTCAAATTGCTCAAGGAAGTCCAAGGGTTGACTAGACAAACTCTCTCCTAAGGCAGTCTACCTCAAATTAGGGTTTTAGTTTGCATCAAGATGTTTGAGTCCAAAGGATCCAAAATTCTCACAATTGCCCTAATATGTTCACAAGATCATTTATGTCAAGTTTCAAGCCTTGCAGAGGAAGTTTGCTCAGTCAATTGCTCAAAGGCCTGAAAATCGACTATGCTAGGGTAAAAGTCAACTATGGCCCACATACAGTCAAACTTCAAGATTTTTGGTCAACATTCTCATTTTGAAGTGTTATCCATCATTTGATCAAGGGTTGATCATGATTCCTCAAGGATTGCTCACAATTCATCAAAACCTAAAAGTTGCTAAATTAGGGTTTTGCAGGGAAAGCCAACTCAACTTTGACAAAGCATAACTTTCTCATACTTTATCAAAAATGACCCATCCAAATCTCATTTTGAAGAGGATGTAATTCCCTATAATTCATCTTCAGCTCCCAAGTTCAAAATATGCACTCACAAGAAGATATAAATTTGGACATTATAGGTCATTTTGAAAGGTCAACAAAAATACCTTTTGGGTCAAAGCTTCATACATGAACATGGAAGACTCAATTAAGATGAGACCAAAAGGGTTGCTTAGAGGACATCTTAAGATTTCTAAAAAGTCCAAGAACACACCTCTAGGGTCAAAATTGAGAGAGTTGTGCATTGGTAAAGTTGACCCTTTTTGCAAAATTGCCAAAAGTCAAATATGCCCAAAATTGCATTTTTTTGCCAAATGGGCCCAACTTTTTATGCTTGCACTGAGTTTGTAATATGATCCACGACCCATGAGCTCTTCCATTTGTTATTCTTTTATTTTTGTCATTTATTTTGATTTTATTTCATTTAAATTAAATTAAATCAAAATAAAATAGTAAAAATATCAAAAGCTAATCAAATCTTGAGATTTTGTGCATGTTTAGGTCTAGTATACAGCTGGAAGTGAGATCAAATCGTGCAAGGCTCATATGGATACAAAAAGATTGCATTTTGCTTGATTTGGAAAGATTTGTACAAAGGGTCAAATCATGAATCAATAATCATAATTGAGGGAGATTTGATACAAGTTTGCAACCCTAATTCATTCTAGGGTACATAAGGGACAATTGCAGACCAAAAACAAAGAGACTGGAGGCGTGCAAAACAGAAAACAAAGTTGCAAAAATTCAAGAAAAGTTGTAAATCAATTTCCAGGTTTCAGGCCATCTCAAGCCTTTCTAACCATCTCAATCGTTTACTGGATATTTCTGGACCATATTGCAACCATTAACAAGCGTCCCCACGTCCAGAATCACTCTGTAAGAGTCACGCGGTTCATCCCTTTTCTTGAATTCCATATCTTAATTCTGGCATCTTTAACACGATTTATTAGCATATTCTTAATCCTTGAGTTATTTGCAAGCTAATGGTTACATTTAATTTTGTTTTTACTGACTGAACATGAAAGTGCCATGGCTAGGGTTCATGCTTTGTTTTTAGGGGTTTTGCATATAGGAAAAATTAGGCATGGATAATGGTACCATGATGCTCGTGAGGTTGCAACGAGTTGATTGGTACCATTGGTTGTGATTTATCATGCTTGCACAGGATTTTGGAGAAGCACAGGGTTGTACCTATACCCAGTGTCCATAGGTAAAGGTTTTTGTCTAAAACGACAGAGGCAAGAAAGAAGAAGGATAACATGGCGCTCCATGACTCGTCCATTTGAATCTGCATGCGTTTCAAAGTTTAGCTTTTTATTTTATCATATAATATTTATTTATTATTAGTTATGCAACTAACACAACCAGCTCAGCTGGCAAGCGCGCAGTGGGAGGATGCCTAAGGGCCTGGGTTTGATCCCCAGGTCCCAATATTTGCCTTATATTGTTTTTCCTTGCATAATCAGGTGTGCTGATACCCCATGAGACCATCCTACATCACCAGCATCCAGCCATCCAAACCACTAGGGCTTCAGATCCAAGGATATCCTATGAAGGTCTATCATACGCCCCGTCAAGCAAGCACATGGGATTGAGAAAAGTTAAAAGGGCCAAGGAGTTTGTTGGGCTCAGATTTTCCAACCACACCCCCTTATTGCTAAAACATACCAGGCCCATTCTTATTCTTTCTTTTTTTGTTTTATTTAATTTAATTAGTTTAATTATTTTTTAACCTAAATTAATTTCTTTTTCACAAAAAATCATAAAATCAAATTTCACAAATTTAGAATTATTTTTTTTTATCAAGTTCAATTTAATATTAGTTTAAATTTAATTTAGGTTAATTCTAACTTTTTTTTTACATTTAAAATCAATTAGAAAAATTAGGGTTAGTTTGATTTAATTTTTATCTCTTTTCATAAAATAAAAAAATACAAAATAGGTTAATTTAATTATCTTTCTTAATTTAAATTAATTAGTAATTAGGTTTTTTTTTCTTTCAATTAAACCTTATTTTCTCAAAATAATCAAAAACCACAAAAAAAAAGATTTTTTTCTTTTAAATAACAATTAGGTTTAGTTGGGGTCAAAACCCTAAATCTCTCGTTTTCGTTTCATCGCGCACGCTTATTATTTTTAAAATATTAATGTAACTGCTCACAGTATGTAATAGTTTAATTAGGATTTCCTTTTTATTTATCGTTTTACGGGTTTTTTGGCTATGTAATTAATCCCCCTCCCTGAAGCCTTGTAATAGCGTAGGTTTTATTTTCTCGCATTTTAATTCTCACAAATATTAACTGTTAAATGTATGTTAATAGGATTGTATGACAAGATTGCATGACAATTTAAAATGGCTAGAAAACCCTAATGTGCAAAGATAATAACTGAAATCAAATCACTCGCACATGCGCACTTTTAGGGTATACCCTCACTTCGGTTGCCTTTGGTAAACAGTCATTAAGTATAAGGTGTCTTAATGGTTGCCCTCCTGTCTAAACAAAGATCAAAAGTCTCGTTCGAAAATGTTGCCTCAGAAACGTCGCCTCGGAAATGTTGCCTCGAATATGATCTTAAGACTTTAGGGTTATCACTAAGACGTCCTAATATTGCTTTAGTGATTGTACGTCCCTTTCGAATTGACCCTTACAAATTCCAACGATGGTGCTACCTATTTCTCAATAGTAGGATAACGCGGTCTAAAGGAAACAAGAACAAAAATAATCTTTTTTCGAGTAGGTAGATACTAGTAGGTACTTGCTCAAAACAAACTTTTTTCACACCAAACACTTTTTTCAAACAAAGTTTTCAAAAACACTTCGTAACACTCTTGAAGACAGAAGCAAGGGTTAAAATGAAGTAAAACAAAAACTTTTCAAAGAAAAGCACACACAAGCAATTTTCAAAATGAGCAATTACCTAAGAACCTGTGGAAAATCATGGATAGAAAGGGTGCTAACACCTTCCCTTTCTATAATCTACCCCCCATACTCAGAAACATCTCGAAAAAGGTTTTTTCTGTTCTTTTTCCTTTTCTTTTATTGGATGAAATAAAATTCGGTGGCAACTCTTTCTTACCGCGACATTTTGCGAACACCAATGCAAAATGTAAACCAGCATTTTTCAAAACAGTCGGTTCTGCCACCATATCACAGAACTGGAGACTCTGCTCGGGACATAATAAGTGGGGTATACCTTAGGATTTAGTTCATCATAAATTGCTTCTCTTGTTTGTTTTGGTTGCTTTACTTTTAAGGGTTTTGCTTGGGAGTTATTATAGATCCTAACCCAGATCTGGGGACACCTTTTAGGTAAGTAGCAATAAACTGTGAGGGAACTGTACGGCATAGACTGATACAATTGAAGCATTAGTTACGTTGATGTGGCACATTGGTTGGTACTGGTATCCCTTATGGAGAAACGAGGAGAATACGGGGCCGTTATGTGTGTCATTAAGCATCAACTGACCTTAGAACCTTTAATCGACCAACTTGGCCATTAGAAAGTAGTGAGATAGCCGACCTCGGTATAAAGCTGAGAACTAGTTGATAGTCGATGCTACACTCATTGAGACCATACTCTCGAGATAGTTCCGGCCACAAGAAAAGATTGCGTGAGCTGAAACCATGACCGATGGAGAATGGTCAGTGATATTGAGAACCTCTAGAACCCGGTTACTTTTACTAGGACAGATCGAAACCAACTGAACTTCAAAAGGGTAATACCTTCAACCCCATGCAAGCTTTAAACTTAAGGGCTTTTGTGTGACTTGTTTGCCTTTGCCATGCCTGTTATCTGCTACACCTGTTGTTTTTATCATTACATCATGCATCATAACATAACATGCATACTTCATTATGCTAACCATTTCAAAGACCGAGGGGATTTATCTTTGTTCTGTTTTGCAGATTATGGCTTCCGTGCGCAGAAATACCATTCGAGTTAACTTTGTGCAAATACCTGCTCAACTCAAAGAGTTAGCCTCAAGAGTTTCTGAGACTTCTATGTTCATTAAAAGACATGGTCAGCTTCTTAGCCTGGTCACCTCAAAGTTTGATGAGTAGATGATAAGTGTAATTTTCCAGTGCTTCGATCCTGTGCATCATTGCTTCACCTTCCCAGATTATCAGTTGGTTCCCACTTTGGAAGAATTTTCTCACTTATTAGGCATATCCATCCTTGAGAAGATGCCCTTCACAGGTATGGAATAGACTCCTAGACCAGAAGACATTGCCTCTCTTATCCCCAGATAACAGTCCATAACACTGTAAGACTAGGACCCGATCAAACACGATTGGTTTCGCATCTCCCTAGTAAGTTGCGGTGTAGCATATACCCCGACCAAACACACAGTTTACTTCCGCTTCCCAAACCAGAATTATTCCCCAGTAGAGTAACAGACAACTGAAGCTCCTAAAACTCTATTTCTCTCAAGACAAAGACTAGTATTCCCCAGCAAAGTCCTCCTCAACAGCAGGTATACAGGTTCTTGCAAAGGAATCTCTTATGCGATCGACACCTCTTCAGATGACATATTTAAGCCCATCTCTGACAATTCACTAGCAACTACCAAATGAAATCTATAATCCCATTCCCGATATCACAAATCAAGTATCACTTCATGCGAGTGCAAATTTCTGGGCACTCTAGTGTTCAATCATCTTCTACCTTCAGATCACGAAAGGAAGACGAGCCAATCTACATATTCAGGTTTAAGAAGATTGAATAGGGGCAGCTGTTGTACCCAAAAATTTTCCTTCCCATATTTCTCAACAAAGGTCAAGTGAGGTCCTCAAATTGCTCAAGGAAGTCCAAGAGTTGACCAGACAAACTCTCTCCTAAGGCAGTCTATCTCAAATTAGGGTTTCATTTTTCATCAAGATGCTTGAGTCCAAAGGATCCCAAATGCTCACCATTGTCCTAATATGTTCTCAAGATCATCCATGTCAAGTTTCAAGCTTCATAGAAGAAGTTTGCTCAGTCAATTGCTCAAAGGCCTGAAAATTGATTGTGCTAGGTTAAAAGTCAATTGTGGCTCACATAGAGTCAAACTTCAAGATTTTTGGTCAACATGCTCATTTTGAAGTATAATTCATCATTTGATCAAGGGTTGATCATGATTCATCAAGGATTGCTCACAATTCATCAAAACCCAAAAGTTGTTAAATTAGGGTTTTGTAGGAAAAGTCAACTCAATTTTGACCAAGCACAACTTTCTCATAATTTATCAGAAATGACCCATACAAAGCTCATTTTGAAGAGGATGAAAATACCTACAATTCATCTTCATCCCCCAAGTTCAAAATATGCACTCACAAAAAGATATGAATTTTGACATTATAGGTCATTTTGAAAAGTCAACAAAAACATCTTTTGGGTCAAAGCTTCATACATGAACATGGAAGGCTTGATTGAGATGAGACCAAAAGGGTTGCTTAGAGGACATCCTAAGATTTCTAAAAAGTCAAAGAACACCCTCATAGGGTCAAAATTGAGAGAGATATGCATTGTCAAAATTGGCAATTTTTGGGAAATTGTCAAAAGTCAACATTGATCAAAATTGCATTTTTTCCACATGGGTCCATCTTTTTAAGATTGCATCTCATTCCTAGCATAGTCCACAATCTATGGGACCCTCCATGCTTTACTTATTTATTTATTTAATTTATTTTGATTTTTATTCACTTAAAATTCAAATAAAATCAAATAAATCTAAATAAATCATATAATGTGTTTTAGGGATGATTTTTGCATTGAAGGAAGATCTTATGTGCTGTCAATTAAGAATCAATTCGTGCAAGGCTAATTTGGGTGGAAAATATTTGATTGAAGCAATATTGGAAAGATATCATATGCCATGAAAGACCAAATCAAATCTTCATAATGGGCAAGATTGAATTCGTTTTTGTTAACCTAATATGTTGCATTACATATAGAGAAGAGATCCAAGGTAAGAAAAGAGGTTGAACAGTCATGCAGAGCAAGAACAAAACTGAAAAATCTCAAGAAAAAGTGGTGATCCAATTCCAAGTTAAAGGCCATCCCAAGCCATCCTCACCTTGCCAATCGATTGATGGACGTCTCAGGATCGTGTTCCAATCATTAGCAAGCCTCCCCACATCCTGAAACACGCTGTAACAGTCACACGGTTAGCCAAAACATTTCGTTTTCGTTTTCATTGATTTATACATCATTGGCACGTTTTGATTAAATATTCTTGTTCCTTATTGAGTTTTCAAGCTATTCATTCTATTCAATTGCGTTTTTGATGACTGTACGCAAAATTGCCATGGCTAGGGTTTTTTGTTTGGTTTTAGGGCTTTGCAATACAGGTTAAATTGAATGTTGATTCTGGTACCATGATACTCGTGAGGATGAGACGAGCTGATCGATACCAGCCATGGTCATTTATCTTGCTTGTGGATGATTTTGAGATACACAGGTTTGTAGCTACAACGCAATGTCCGTAGGTAAAAACATCTTGGGCTAAAACGATGGTTGGGAGGAAGAAGATGGATGTGTGTCACTCCCTGGTTGGGTGATTTGAATTTTAGCGCGTTTTTCCATTAGCCATTACTTTTCATATATTATATTTTATTTTCATTATATGTACAAATAAGCATCACAACCTAGCTGGCAAACGTGTATTGGAGACATGCATAAGGGCATGGGTTCGATCCCCAGGTCCCAACCTTTATTCATATTTTTCTTCAATAGGTAATCTAACACGCTACACATCAGGAGGTTCACCATGTGCCATCAAGATCTGGCCATCCAATTCATCAGCGCTCCGGATCCAATGCCATTCCATTGAAGGCCCACCATACGCCTCAAGTCAACGCGTGCATTGAATCAGGCAAAGTCAAAACGGGCTATCAACCTTGGGCCCAGAAAATTCATATTCCAACCCCCTTTCAGCAATATCACCAGGCCCATTTACTACTTTTTTTTATTTTCTTTTCTTTATTTCATTTTTTTTATTCTTTTAATTTTCTTTATTTATTTTTCACAAATTAATTATTTTTCATAAAAGTCATAAAATCAATAATTCACAAAATTAGGATTAGTTTTTTTTATTATCAAAATTAATTTAAATTAGTTTAACTTAGGAAATTGTAATTTGTTTTCATAAATAAAATCAAAATAGAAATTAGGTTAAAACTTTTGATTTAATTTTGCTCTTTTTATCAAATAAATAAAAATACAAAAAATAGGTTTTAGAATAATTTAATTTATTTTTCTTAATTTAAAATTAATTAGAATTAGGATTTTCTTTTTAATTTAATAATTTCTCTATTTTCTTAAATAACAAAACATGACAAAAACTTTTTTTAATCAATCACAATTAGGTTTAGGCAAGGGTCAAAACCCTAGTTGTCTCGTATTCGATTCATCACGCGCGTGTTATTTATTTTTGCCAATATTGTTATAACTGTTCATGGTTTGTAATAGTTTAATCTAGGGCTCTTTTTTATTTATCGCTTTTTTCCCGGGTTTTTGGCTATGTAATTAATCCCCCTCCCCGAAGCCTTGTAATAGCGTAGATTTACTTTCTCGCATTTTAATTCTCGCAAATATTTAACTGTTTAGATGTATGCTAATAGGATTGTATGACAAGAATGCATGACAAATTAATCCAATTAGAAAACCCTAATGTGCAAAGGCTAAATAATTGAAAACAGATCACTCACACATATCACTCTTAGGGTATACTCACGCTTCGGTTGCCTTCGGTAAACGATCATTAAGCATAGGAGATTTTAGTGGTTGCCCTCTAGTCTAAAGAGATCAAAGTGTCCTATTTGAATGTTGCTTCAGAAATGTTGCCTCGAAAATGTTGTCTCGGAAAGATCTTAAGACTCTAGGGTTGCTACTAAAGTTTTCTAACTATTGCTCTAGTGATTGTACTTGTCCCTTTCGAATGTCCCTTACAACTCCAATGACGGTGCTACCTATTTCTCAATAGTGGGATAACGCTGTCTAAAGGAAACAAGAATAGAAATGATCTTTTTTTCGAGTAGGTAGATGCTAGTAGGTACTTGCTCAAATCAAAACTCTTCACACCTACACATTTCAAAACAATTTTCAAAACAACTTCGTCACACCTTTGAGGACTAATACAAGGGTTATCACGAAGTCAAACTTTTCAAAACAAAGCACATACACAAGTAATTTTAAAAGATGAGCAAGTACCTAAGAGCTCATGGAAAACCATGGATATAAAGGGTGCTAACACCTTCCCTTTCTATAATCTACCCCCGTACTCAGAATATCTCGAAAAAGGATTTTTTTTCTATACTTTTTTCCTTTCCGTTTGGATGAAATAAAAGTCGGTGGCGACTCTTGCTTACCGCGACATTTTGCGAACAAAAAATGCAAAACGCAAACCAGCGTCAAACAATCGGTTTTGCCACCGTATCACATTGAGGGTCATAAACACAATCTCATTAGTATTAGTCAATTATGCGACAAAGGATATAAAGTTTCTTTTTCAAAAGATTGTTGCTTAATTGAAAATAGTGATAAGGATAATGTGTTTAAAGGCTTGAGGGTTAATAATATATATATATATATATATATATATATATATATATATATATATATATATATATATATATATATATATATATATATATATATATATATATATATATATATATATATATATATATATATATATATATATATATATATATATATATATATATATATATATATATATATATATATATATATATATATATATATATATATATATATATATATATATATATATGTTTGACTTGAATGAAGTATCATTGACCGGTGCTAAATGTCTTGTTTCCATGAGTGAAGACTCATGGCTTTGGCATAGGCGATTAACGCATGTCAATTTTGACTTGCTAAACAAAATTGTATCAAAAGATCTAATTGTTGGTTTACCCAAAATGAAGTTTTCTAAAGATCACTAATGTGATGCATGTCAAATGGGCAAACAAACAAAAATTTCTTTTAAATCTAAAAAGATCATCTCTACAACAAAACCACTTGAACTTCTCCTAATGGATCTTTTTGGACCATCTAGAATAAAAAGTCTACGTGGTAATTATTATGGTTTTGTTATAGTAGATGACTTCTCTAGATTTTGTTGGATAATTTTCTTGGCTAGCAAAAGTGACACTTTTTCCATGTTTGAAAAATTTGCTAAGATGTTCCAAAATAAGTTAAACACTAACATTGTTACAATCCGAAGCGACCACGAGGGTGAATTTGAAAACCATCTCTTTGAGGAATTTTGTGAAAAAGATGGCATTGATAATAATTTTTCCGCACCATGTTCTCCATAACAAAATGGAGTAGTGGAACACAAGAACCGTGTTTTAGAAGAACTTGAAAGAACTATGATCAATGAACATGCCCTTCCTAAGTATTTTTGGGCCGATGCCATAAGTACGGCTTGTTATGTTTTGAATAGGATTCTAATCTGTCCAATTCTAAAAAAACTCCGTATGAACTACTAAAAGGAAGAAAGCCAAATATTTCACATCTTCATGTTTTCAGATGTAAATATTTTGTGTTGATCAATGGAAAGGAAAATCTTGGTAAGTTTGATTCAAAAGAAGATGAAGGTATCTTTCTCGGATACTCTCAATCTAGTAAAGCTTATAGGGTATTTAATAAAAGGTTACAAATTGTTGAGAAGTCCATGCATGTGTCCTTTGATGAATCTTGTCCGAGATCGGTCAGAAAAGGATTGTGCTTGATGGTGCATGTGTATCTTCAGAGAGTATACTTAAAGGTTCGGATGTTAAAAGCGATGAAAATGATCTCCCATTGGAATGGAAACCTATCAAGGATAAAGATCTGGATGTTAAAAGTGATGAAAATGATCTCCCATTGGAATGGAAATCTATCAAGGATCATCCCATCGACAATATCCTCAGAGATATCACAAAAGGAGTCACTACACGGTCCAAGATAAGTAACTTTTATTATCATTTTGCTTTCGTCTCACAATTTGAGCCTAAAAACTCCAAAGATGCTTTACTCGATGAACATTGGTTTTTAGCTATGCAAGATGAGCTAAACCAATTTAAGAGAAATGAGGTCTGGGACCTTGTCCCTCCTCCGTGAGACCATCGTGTAATCGGCATTAAATGGGTGTTTAGGAACAAATTGGATCAAAACAGAATAACAACTCGCAAAAAGGCTCACCTTGTTGCTCAAGGGTATAACCAAGAGGAGAGCATCCACTACGATAAAACTTATGCACCGGTCGCCCGACTCGAGGCTATACGCCTTTTGCTTACCTTTACATGTTTACAAAATTTCAAGTTATATCAAATGGATGTTAAGAGTTCTTTTCTCAATGGCTATATTAATGAAGAGGTTTATGTATCTCAACCTCCCATATTTGAAAACTTTGAGTATCATAATCATGTTTACAAACTAAAACGTGCCTTATATGGTCTCAAACAAGCCCCTAGGGCTTGGTATGAACGCCTTAGCAAGTTTTTGTTAGAACAAGGATTCTCAAGAGGAAAGGTTGATACAACTCTTTCCATTAAGCGCCAAGGAAAACATTCAATTTTAGTACAAGTTTATGTAGATGATATCATATTTGGATATACTAATATATCCTTGGTCAAGGAGTTCTCTATGTTGATGCAGGGAGAATTTGAAATGAGTATGATGGGTGAATTAAAGTACTTCCTTGGGCTTCAAATTAATCAACTCGAGGAAGGGACTTTTGTGAGTCAAACCAAGTATTGTCAAGAACTACTAAAGCGCTTCTACATGGCAAAATCAAATGTCATTGACACTCCAATGCCTACCGCGGTTAATATTGATCATGACGAACATGGTAAGCCGGTTGATGTAAAAAGGTATAGAGGTATGATCGGTTCCCTTCTTTACCTTACCGCTTCTCGTCCCGACATTATATTTTGTGTATGTATGTATGCTAGGTATCAATCATACCCCAAGGAGTCACATTTAAAAGCCGTTAAGCGCATACTTAGGTATCTTTATGGTACGACTAAGTACAGGATATGGTTCTCTATGGGTAGTAATTTCTCTTTGGTTGGTTATTCTGATTCCGACTTTTCCGATTGCAAGTTGGATAGGAAAAGTACTAGTGGTACATGTCACTTCTTTTCAAATTCCTTAGTAAGTTGACATAGCAAGAAACAAGTTTTCCTTGCTTTGTCAACTGCCAAGGCGGAATATGTCTCTATCGGTAACTGTTGTGCCCAAATTTTGTTGCATTAACCTAACCAAAAACCCAATTTTACATTCACACACAAAACATATTGATATTAGGCATCACTTCCTTAGGGATCATGTAGAAAAAGGTGACATCATATTTGAGCATGTTGATAGCACTAATCAACTTGCAGAAATTTTCACAAAACCTCTTGCGACTGAGCCTTTCTTCCACATCCGTAGGGAGCTTGGTGTTCTCGACATTTCAGATAGGTTGCAACTACATTAGTTACATTACTCTTATTTATACTTGTACTCTCATGAATTATCTACACACTTGTGTCAAGTTATTTGTAAGGGCAAAATGTCATTCCACATCATATAGGTAATATCATTCTAACTCTAACTCTACTCTTGATAACTCAAAGTGGTAAACTTGTAAAAAAAATTGATATGTGCTTTAAAATCTTTATGATGTGTGATCTATGCTTAGGTGGTTATTTTTGTTTTATCGTGTCTTAAAATTTATGAATATTTGCAAAATTGAAAAATAGGTCTGCTTGGGTCGACCTATGGCTGGGGACCATCGACACATACTAGAACCCGTGTTTCTAAAAAATTTGGCCCTATGCGTCGATGCATGACCTATATAGGTCGATGCATCGCGCGATATTTTAACCAATGACTTTAGTAATTCTGCGTGACAATTGTATTTTTATCTTATCATCTCTACTCATTCACTCTCATTACTCTATTTGCCCCAAAACCTTCTCAAAAACCCCAAGAGCATCTTTTACCCACAAGTCTCAAACTCCTCAAGCTTCCTTCCATGGCTTCATCAAGACCTACAAAGAGAAGATTGGTAAAAGGAAGTTCCTCTTCTCAACAAAACCCCGATCTGGTAACTACTTTGTCTTTACTTTCTGATGATTTGGTTGAGTCTTATTCAAAGAACTTTAGTAAGAGAAAAAATGTTAAGCAATTTGTAGTGTACAAGCAAACCCTAGGTCAGTTGAATTTACCACATGTTGTTGAGTTGTTGAGATTTCAGAAACTCGGTGTCTTTTTGGAATGTGATACTGCGTATAATGAAAAGTTGATTAAACTGTTTTATAATGGTCTTCAAGGTAGTTTTTATGGGAGAACTTTTATATATAAGATGAATAACAAAGTTTATACTGTTAATTCTGAGATTTAGGCGGAGTTTGAAATGTTTCCTCCCAGTCCGGTTGCTATCAAAATTATCGATACCGATAACTTTGAGGGATATGACTTTAAGGTTGCTCTAAATTCTATGCTGAAACATCCGTTCTCTGAAAGTGTTGTGAATAACACCTTATTTCCAAAGTCGGACACAGTGGGTGCATTAAAACCGCTTGACCGTATTCTGTAGTAGATTGTCTCTCACATCATTCGCCCTAAGAGGGGTGGATACTCAAGGTTTGATCAGCCTGAGGTGCACTTGGTTTATGTTATCATGAACAAAATGAGGATCAATTGGCCTTACTGCTTTTTGTGTAGAATATATAATCTGAAAGATTCGAGTAAAGGAACAACGTTGGGCTATGCTTCCTTTATTAAACATGTCCTCGACAAGGCCGCTATTGGTGTTCCAGGTCTTCCCTTAATTGGATTATCAACTGATTAAGAGTTCACTCAGAAGAAATTGCTATGATGGGTCACCAGTGGGGTGCGAGTCAGCAACGATATCAATATGTGATAAGAAGTAATAATGTGTGCTTGCAGGAAGGAGATGATAATGACGAGGAACATGATGAAGAAAATGAGGAAGGTGAGAATGTTGATGCCATGGATGAAGATGAAGTGTAGGGTGGAAACAATGCTACCATTTTGAACTTGCTTGAGTCTATGCGTCTTCAATAGGAGGATAACTTTTCACTTGTAAATGAGAGACTTACTACTCTATCAAACCATGTCAGGGTACACGGTGAATAATTTTCCGTGTACTCTACCATTCAAGATCAACGATACAATAATTTGTATGGGATGATGGAGTCACAAGCGAACAACTTCACCAACTTCACCAATAATTTCATGCAACACTTCCCTTTTAATCAACCATCAAATCCACCACCTCAAGGAGGAAATGAGAGTGATGAAAATTAATGTTTTCTTTGGTCTTGTACTTTTCTATTTTCATGAACTTTGGCTAGTATTTGTTGATTAATTATTTTTGGATTATGACTTACTTTGTATCTGTCTCTCTTTGAACACCGGTTTGTAACAAAACTATGTGATTGATGTCTATTTATGTTTTTCCATTTGTTATGCCCTTCTCTAACATCTCTTTATGTGATTGTTTGTTAGAGTTATTGATTGCTAAAGTAGATAATGGTCTAACCTTACTTGTATTGATTATTGATATTTTTAACATATTGCTTTGTCTCTTTTTGATGTTGTCAAATGGGGATAAGCATGTGGAAGCCAAGAACATGTTATATGAAAGTCAAAATGAAACGAAACGAAAGGGTGCCCAAAGATAGGGGGAGAAACCTCCGAGATTAAGATTCTGATACTTGGTACTAAGGACAAGTTTTTCCATTATCAAAAAGGGGGATTATATGAGGCCAAGGTTCCTTCAATAAGGGTTTCAATGATGTCAAAAATTTCCACTATATGTTGGAAATGTTTCTAGATGATATGGTGGACAAGGAAGCATGAAAAGTATTCAAGAATTGGTATTTTTGGAAATTTATATGCTTTGAGTCAACTCAAAGAAAGCTGCGGTCGACGCATGATTGAAAGTTGCTCCTTAGGGAAGTCTCGGGTTTTCTCACATAGACTGTATGGTCGACTCAACCTGGGAGTAATTTTTAGGAACTATGCGTTGACGCATAGCCTTGGAGAGGTCAACGCATGGATTGAAAGTTGCGCCTTGGGGAAGTCTCAGGTTTGCTCACATCGTCTGTATGGTTGACTCAACCTGGGAGTAATTTTTAGCAACTATGGGTCGACGCACAACCCTATAGAGGTTGACGCATGGATCACGCACTTTGTCTTCTGGCACTCTCAGAAATGCTTAGGTCGAGTACCTGTTTTGGGATAGGTCGACCGTTCGCTCGTTAAATCTGTTTTTCAGCTTGGTAGTTTAGGTTTTGACTTGAGATAACATATATAATTTTGCTAGGTTCTATCATTTGGTTTTTTAACAAGAAAAGTGAAATAGATACACAAGGTACTCATCATCTTCAACCTCTCACTCATCCATTGACAACTACACATAATAATTTTTGTCGATCAAGGTGCGGAGTGTATGTTGATAACATCTGAAGTAGAAGATTATGATCTTGTTCAGGTTGAGTAATTGTGGGTTTTTCTTGAATAAAATCTGAGGGTTTTGTCCTCCAAGATCATTGGGATTTAGGGCTTTTTGACAATTCTTTGCTTCATCCAAATTCATCCGTGCTTAAGAGATTGAGGAACTGTTGGTTCGCTCGACAAGGTAGCTACAATCAGAGGATTGCGAAGGAAGAATTAGGGTCACCATCTTGCGATCAAATCAGCCGAGCAAGGGGTTTGAGTAACGGTTTGGGTTCTCAATAATGCTGCTACAACCAGAGGTTTATAAAAGATTCGTGACATACTTGGTTCAAATCGAATCAAGGGAAGAAAGGAGCTTAGTTTTCAATTCAACATATTGGGTTTGAATTGTGGTGACTATTTTCTATCTCTTGTACAAACTTTGCAATCATAATAGCAATTATCCTAATTCTATATTCTAGAATTAGGGGCAGAGTACCCCACACGAGGACGACAGGGGGAACTGCCTAAACAAATCAAGTGTCATTTTTTTCTTGCCTTTTACCGTTTATTTGCTATAATTTGTGATTTTTCACTTGTGGTTCCAAATGTATGGATTTGTAGAGCGATAGAACTATTGCTAAAGACTATAATAATCACTTTGATTTCTATAATTGGTTTTAACACTACAAATTAAGATAGAACGGACTTGGTGTGATTACGCCCACCAAGTGTTCGATAAAAGTCCAAAAGTGAAAATTTATGGGTTTTATACTCGAAAATTCATTGGGAGTAATTGACTACAGTTAAAAACTATAAGTGATCAATTATAATTGAGTTATGTTTTAATAATTCTCATTGATTCATTCCATTTGTTTTTATGCATATCTGGTCTTTTCAATAGAGGATCATTTTTAGACGAGTGTATCCGGGTAGCTTTCACTGTGTTTTGAGTTTTCTTTAAATAATCTTTTTAAAATTCAAGGTATCTATTCAATCCCCCTTCTAGATACGTTCTATCGCCTAACAAGTATCATTGACCCAATAGAAACCACTACTAGGATTTCATTGTGACCTTTAGTCACTATCTTCTTGAGAACAGACCTTCACCCAGCCTCTCAAGGTATCATCAAACAACTGTTTGATTTTCATTTCTTTACAATAATATGCTTCTACACAAGCTGGATGTGAATAAAATTAAGTACATCATAAGAACCTAATACACACTAAAAGATAATACATTATATTGTAGCTTTAATATGTGGTCTTCTTTTCTTCAAGTAGCTTCTTCACAGACAACAACCCAAAGCACTTGAACCGCTAAAGTCTTCTTCTTCATAAGCTTCTAAAAGCTTTGTTGATCTTGATCTAGTAAAGATAAGAACTTATTCATATTTATTCACCTTAGAACATTATGGACAACAACCCTTGTTCTATTTTCTTCAATGATCACTTTAGAGCACAACATTTATGTTGTGGATTTGTAGCTGGAGCTTTCATGATCATCTTCATTATCTTCCGCGGCTTAGAAAGCTTTGTGCAAATATGAAATTAAGCACATTGTGAATCAATGATTTCATTGTAATCATTATCATCATTATTGAAGAATCATTTTGATAACAATTGTTCTTGTTGTTGTTATAGTGGTTGATAACTTTTTGGTTGTGTTCCAATAATGACAACTTTCATTTTAACATTGAACACCAACAACATTTTAAGCATATGATTCTTTTCTTATATATCCAAGCAAAATAGAGCCGTTGGCTATTTTAAAAAGAGTCGTTACTAATAGTACTACTATGTCCTTTTCTTTTCCATAATTCAAGCTAGTGGAGAGGTAGTGGAATAAGGCTTTTTTGTACTGTGTACTATTGTACCATGTTAACATTATATTCTTTCCTTCTGCACTTCAGAGGCTTCTGCAAGCATAAGTTTATAAGCGGGAACATAACATAAGGTCTTCAAAACTTCAAGTCTTCAGCGTCTTCAGAACTGCATCTCCAGAGTCTTCAACACTTGGTCGTGAGAACCCGTTATAGAGAACCTTGAATCAGAAGAGATTCAAGTCTTAAGAGTCTTAAGAACTTTGTCTTTAGAGTCTTTAAAACTTGGTCTTGAGAACCCGATGTATAGAGCCTTGGATATTTAGAACTTAAAGTCTTTGGAGTCTTTTTAACTTCCATCTTTAGAATCTTTAGCACTTGGTTCTTTGAGAATCCTTTTAAGAACCTTGTTATTAGAAACACAAGTCTTCAGCATATGGACTTCAGTAGAAATTTTGTCTTTAGATCTTTTAACTTTGTCTTCTTAAAACAAGTTGTCTTTTTAGAAAATAATTTTTTAGCATTTGGACTTCAGTAGAAACGTTGTCTTCAGATCTTCTAACTTTGTTTCTTTGGAACACACAGTCTTTAGAAACTTGAGTCTTTAGCATCTGGACTTAAGTTAAAACTTCTGTCTTCAGATCTTTTAATTGTTTCTTTAGAACCCATTGTCTTTAGAAACACGAGTCTTCAACATCTAGACTTAAGTAGCAACTTCTGTCTTCAGATCTTCTAACTGGTTTCTTTAGAACCCATTGTCTTCATAAACATAAGTCTTCAACATTTGGACTTAAGTAGTAACTTCTGTCTTCAGATCTTCTCAGATCTTCTGACTGGTTTCTTTAGACAAACATTAGAGCCTACACTTCAGAGCCTTCTGGAGTGTCTTGATATTGATCAATAGAACTTGTGTAGCACATAAGCGAAACTAATTCTCTTCTAATGTCTTGGCCACGCTATCCATCAGAAGCAAAACCTGTTTGTTAAGTAATCAACAATAACAAACATTAGAGTATCAAAATTGTTCATAAAAACATACTCATTTGTTATCATCAAAACTCATAGATAATATTATAGAACCAAATCTTTTTCTTACAATCTCTCCTTTTTTGATGATGATAAAAACTATATTTTGATGACACAATTTTGTACATAATCATAACCAGTGAAATAAGAAGGTTAAGGAATACTTATAAGAAACTCCCTATGAGTCACAGACTGGGCGAGGATCATATATCCTGAGTGTGAACCTTCTGGGTGAACTCTCTCTGGTTGTAATGGATAAGATATTGAATCCTTAGAAGTCTTGATTCTGGATGCCAATAATTGAGATCTTGATATTTCAGATAGTCTTCAACTTCTGAATTGCTTAGATCTATTTCTTATCTTCTTCTAAATGTTATGATTCCATGATCAAGATAACTTTATCTTTCAGAAGGTTCTTCAACTTTTGAACAATGTTGGTTCTATCTGATGATGAAAAGACTATGTATTACTTATACACTTTGCTCAGAGTGCTTTCATTATGACCTGTCTTAGAATGCCTAGTGAACTTATTCAGAGTTCCTTGGTTAATCATCAAACAATCAAACAGGCATCAACGATAAATGCATATTTTATATCATTTTATTATGATGAGTTTTTGCATTTCTTTTAGGTTCATCAAAATTATTATACTTCTCCCCCGTTTTTACATCAGCAAAAAGGCAACTATGCATGAAAAACATTAAAAACCAACATAAGTAATTTCAAACAGTCACATAATAAGAAGAACAAAAGCATATTTTTATAGTTTAGAAGCAAAAGGAAAGAGAAAATCCTAGAGCCTAAGGTTCAGGAGTAGGAGCAAAAATCTTATGCAGAATCAACTGTAGCATGTTCTAAACCTTCTCATTGACAACCTTTTGCTCAATGATGCTTTCTCTGAACACCTGTTGTTCTCCTCTAATCTCACCAATTGCATTTTCCAGATGCACAATGGCATGATCAGAAGATGAAGCAACTAGGGCATCTTCTTTAGCCTTAGTATCTTCTTCTACCAATCTGGCTTCTTCATCTTTTCTGGCTTCTTCTGCCTTCTTCTGCCTTGAGCCTTAACCCTGGCTTCCTATGCTTCTTTTAGCGCTCTATCTTCTGCTTCTCTTTGTTTTCCAGCAAGTAGTTTAAAAAGTATGACTCTTTCTCTTGTTTCTTTTATTTCAGTTACCACTTGAACATCCCAAACTCTGGATGCTTCAGCAAAAGAATCCACTATTTCAACTTCAGAAGACATCCACTTCTGAAACTTCTTCCAAGAGCCATCCATGTCCTAAGGCTTAGTAGTTGTACGTGCCTCTGTCCTTAACTTTGAAACTCTTTTAATAGCTTTAGTTCTTAAAATGATAATGCATTAATCCAAGGTTTTAGGAACAGATTTTTCATAGATAACTATGGCTAGGTCCTTTTCCGAAGGAATAAACTAAGAAGTTATAGGTTCAGTTTGGTTGAGTTATTCGGTTAGATAAAAAAGATTAGACATAGAACAAGATTCAGTTGTTGGGTTTGCTAGGGCTTCAAGATCATTAAATATTATTCTCTCAGAAATTTCAAGAACAAAAGATGTTTGAAGGTCATGATTTTGAGAGTTTTGGAGTGATTGATGGTGAGGAAAGGCAACATGGAGATTTTGACAAGGATCAGAAACAATAGGAATTTCAAATGAAGGTTGAGATATGATGATTTGTGATAATAATGAGACAAGTGGGGAAGAGAAGGTAGAGATGGGTTGAGATGGTATGGGTGTAGAGATGAATGAGAATAAGTTAGAAATGTGTGTGGTTGTTGAGGTTGCAAGGTCGTAAGTGGTTATGGTGTTTGGGGTAGAGGCGGTTGTTGTTGCAGGTAATGTTGTAAAGACAACTCTAGAATCAAGGTTTTCCGTAGTTAAGGGAGCAAGATTAGAAACATGAATAAATGTGGTGGATGGTGGAATAGAAAAAGTATCAAAATCATCAGACGAAGGAATGGTGATTATTGGTTGATATACATGAATTGTTAAAAATGGTGGTGTAAAGGAAATAGATGAAAAGGAATAGAAGTAGTAACAAAGTCAGAAACAATTGTAGCTCTGGTTGATGGTGAAAGAGGATTAATTTGTGCGGTGGAGGTTGTGGATGAACATAAATTAACAGTATTAGAAGAAGACAATGAAATGATTACAGAAGTATCAACACCAGACTTACTAGTTATTACTGAAGTTTAATTTCCCAGAATGGCATCTTCCAGAAATATAGACTTCTTTTTATTTTTCTTTTTCTTCTCTGGTTCGAAAGCATCTAAGCTTCTCTTTCTTTTACTAGCAGAACATTCAACACCCTCAGTAGGAAAATTTGAGTAATTAAAGTTTGACATATCATGTCCTTCTTGTTGCATCATTAGAACTTATACAACCACGCTGGATACAAGATCTTGCTTGGAGAATAGAGGATAGTCATTCACATGAATTCTTTTGTGATGATAACTCTCAGATGGTTCAATCAGAGGCTTGACCTTGAGTTCTTCAATTAACCTCATGTTTCTCAAGGTTTTCCCATTAAAGGAATATCCAATGCTTAGAGTTAGATGCTCTTTATAGTTGGCTTCTTCAATCAAAAACCTTACCAAGCCACTTTCAACAAAAATATCAGTTAGAAGACGTCCACAAGGAATATTAGAAGATACCTTTTTGTTGGGAAGTGTGGTGGTTCTGTACTTTCTAATAGAATCCCTAAGATAATTAAACAAAATGAAGGGAAGACTAATCCTCTGTTTGGACAACAAAAAGTACAACACGAACTTATGATTGTTGTTGAAATAATCAGAGGAGCTTGAAGGAGGTATAAGTTTTATGTAGCCTAGAATAATATTATGCCACACTATGAGATTATCATGAAGTTCCTTGCTTTTGTATTTGGATTTCTCAACAGAGAATTCGTAAACAGTAGTTGATCTAGAGATTTATTTGCAGCCTTTGACTTATTGTCCAATCCATGCACATGTTTTCCTTTAAAAAAGTCAATCCCAACAGTTTCACAATGGACCCTTCAGTGATAATGATTCTTTGTCTAATAACACCCGAAACAATATGAAAGTCATCACAATTATCATTTTTCCAGAAATCTATCATTAGCGCCTCATAGACAGGACCATGAAGCCTTTTAAAATAGTTTTCCCAGCCTTGAACTTTTAATTCTTCTTTTAAGTCACACCCATTTGCAGCAAGATTGTCAAAATCAACCATTAATTCCTTAAGAACAATCAACTCCGCTGGTTTTAAGTTGTAATGAACTTGAGAATTTTTCTGCGTAATGTGATTGACATCAACAGGACTTGTAGAAGATGAAGGAACCACAACTGATGAAGATGGAGCAATGGTTGATGAATACAGAGATGTTAAACTCATACTTTGTTCCACTTCTTTTGCAAACTCAACAAAAGCTTATTGATTAGGAGTCATCATTGTTGGAGAGAGATGAAAAATGATGGAGGTTTGTTGAAGAATGCAGAAAGCTTGTTGAACGTTTGAGAGAGAAAAAAGGGTTTAGGGTTTCTAACATGCGGGAGTGAAGTCAACATGTAAGATTTATAGTGTTTAAGAGGTGAGAGAAAATACAGTTAAACATAATAATTAGAAACATTAAATGAAAGTGATAATTATGATATCAATCAATTCCCAGAAATATGCACACTGCTCATTGCATAGCTTAGGTAGCGTGTGATGATTAAGAATAATCAAGGATTACACGCGTTAATCACTTCTCCTAACTAAGTGACACGATCAATATACTCAGGGCCTGGATAACCAAAGGCTTCCATCTGATCAGAGATATTTCTGACCGAAACATCTTCTGATAACTGAGTATATAAAATAAAATTAGAAGAAGTATAATAAGTAAAGAGAAAGAGAGAAATGATACTGTCATATCCTTGAAGATCTTCCATCAGTCTTTAACTTTAGATTTCTCTTAGATATAACTTTTGATTAACTTCTTTCTTCTTATGCTTTCTTCATAGTGGTCTTTCAAAGGTTCTGAATCATCTTTATATTGATTCCTCTTATTTCTTTGAGTATTCTCAGTTTTCTAATTTGAGAAGAATAACCTTCTTCTGAACTCTAATCTCTAATTTGAGAGCTAGGATCAGTCTTCTCTTCAGATGATCTCTTCATTCTTCTATTTAGAATCACCCGTCTGACTTCTTGAGAATAATCCTTAGAGTACAAATATTATGATCCTTTATTATCAGAACATCCATCTATTTGTCAAACTTCCTTTGAACATAAGCTTATTTTTAGAAGGTCAATATTTCATGAACTTCTGAGAAGCTATCATTGCCTAACTTCTTTTGAATTTTTTTGATTCCTTGAACAAATTGCAAAATATGTTATAATAAAAATCTTTTCTTGTTAGCTTGTTCTTCAATTTTTTGATTTTAGACAGTAGTTGAAAATTGAATAATCATCACCTTAGAGTATTTCTTCACACAACATCTAGATCTTTATCTTACACTGTTAGGTGTTTAATATCCATCAATAACAGAACCAGGCTCTGATACCAATTGAAGGTGTGAAGAAAACACAAGAAAGGGGGGGGGGGGGGGTGAATTGGGTTTTCCTTTCTTAAGAAACTTTCGCTTCTAAGCATTGTTTGTTAAACAATGCTTTTGGATATTGCTTTTCACCAATGCTTTTAATTAAATTATGAAAACATAAACTATTAGGCATAAGCAAAAGTAAAGAACACGTGATATATCCTAGTTCACTTGAGAAACTCCCAAGCTAGTCCAGTCCACCCTACCAAGGTGATTTTGCCTTAAACTCAAGGACTTAATCCATTATAACCAATCTGATTACAATCACACGGGCAACGACTAGTGACTAACATCTAATGACGTGTTCAGGGATCCAAGTTGGATATAACATTCATTGACTCAATAGAATCTGATCCCTCAGAATCTCCTACCAGGATTTCCTTCCAATGACATCCATCAGTGATCTCAAAAGGCTGACCTTCACTCAGTCCCCTTTGAGATACGACTATCATTGACCCAATAGAAACCACTACCAGAATTTTATAATGACCTTCATCCATTATCTTCTTGAGAACATACCTTCACTCAGCCTCTCAAGGTATCATCAAACAACTGTTTGATTTACATTTGTATACAATAATATACTTTTACACAAGCTGGATGTAAACAAAATTAAGTACATCAAAAGAACCTAATACACGCCAAAAGATATTACATTGTACTGTAGCTTTAATGTGTGGTCTTCTTTTCTTCAAGTAGTTTCTTCACGGACAACATCCTAAAGAACTTGAATCACCGAAGTCTTCTTCTTCATAAGCTTCTGAAAGCTTTGGTGATATTGATGTAGTAAATAGAAGAACTTATTCATCTTGATTCACCTTAGAACATTTTGGACATTATCCCTTGTTCTATTTTCTTCAATGATCACTTTAGAGCACAACATTTATGTTGTGGATTTGTAGTTAGAGCTTTCATGATCATCTTCATTATCTTCTACGGCTTAGCAAGCTTTGTGTAGCATATGAAATTAAGCACATTATGAATCAATGATTTCATTGTAATCATTATTAACATGATTGAAGAATCATTTTGAAAACAATTGTTCTTGTTGTTGTTATAGTGGTTGATAGCTTTTTGGCAGTGTTCCAATAACGACAACTTTCATTTTAACATTGAACACCAATAACATTTTAAACATACGATTCTTTTCTTATATATCCAAGCAAAATAGAGCCGTTGGCTATTTTAAAAAGAGTCGTTAATAATAGTACTGCTATGTCCTTTTCTTTTCCATAATTCAAGCTAGTGGAGAGGTAGTGGAATAAGGCTTTTTCGTACTGTGTACTATTGTACCATGTTAACATTATATTCTTTCCTTCTGCACTTCAGAGGCTTCTGCAAGCATAAGTTTATAAGCGGGAACATAACATAAGGTCTTCAAAACTTCAAGTCTTCATAGTCTTCAGAACTGCATCTTCAGAGTCTTCAACACTTGGTCGTGAGAACCCGTTGTAGAGAACCTTGGATCAGAAGAGCTTCAAGTCTTTAGAGTCTTAAGAACTTCGTCTTTAGAGTCTTCAAAACTTGGTCTTGAGAACCCACTGTATAGAGCCTTGGATCTTTAGAACTTCAAGTCTTTGGAATCTTCAGAACTTCTATCTTTAGAATCTTTAGCACTTGGTTCTTTAAGAATCCTTTTAACAACCTTGTTATTAGAAACACAAGTCTTCAACATCTGGACTTCAGTAGAAACATTGTCTTCAGATCTTTTAACTTTGTCTTCTTAAAACAGGTTGTCTTTTTAAAAAAAGAAGTTTTTAGCATCTGGACTTTAGTAGAAACGTTGTCTTCAAATTTTCTAACTTTGTTTCTTTGGAACACACTATCTTTAGAAGCTTGAGTCTTTAGCATCTAGACTTAAGTTAAAACTTTTGTCTTCAGTTCTTCTGACTGTTTCTTTAGAACCCGTTGTCTTTAGAAACACGAGTCTTCAGCATCTAGACTTAAGTAGAAACTTCTGTCTTCAAATCTTCTGATTGGTTTCTTTAGAACCCATTGTCTTTAGAAACATGAGTCTTCAGCATCTAGACTTAAGTAGCAACTTCTGTCTTCAGATCTTCTAATTGGTTTCTTTAGACAAACATCATAGCCTACACTTTAGAGCCTTTTGGAGTGTCTTCCTACAGTTCAACATAAGTTGTGTAGCGCATAAGCGGGACTAATTATCTTCTAATGTCTTGGCCGCGCCATCTATCAGAAGCAGAACCTATTTGTTAAGTACTCAACAATAACAAACATTAGAGTATCAAAATTGTTCATACATACATACTCATTTGTTATCATCAAAAGTCAGAGATAATATTATAAAACCAAATCTTGTTCTTACAGATGTGTCGGCCCGATAGAACCTAAGGGATTTGCCCGGTAGAGCCCGTATACGTAGAAGCCACGAGAGTGAGAGTCCCTGCTAACCTCGAGAAGATAGGCGGTTAATAACCTCCCTAGTAAGTGGGGAATTGTTAAGACCACGTCAAGGAGGCCAAAAACCATAGGCTTCGGGAACCCATATAAGTACATTATTTGAGATTCTTAAGTCATACACATTTAATACAAATCAAATAGCATTTTTCTCATAGTAGCCTTAACACCGTCAATCTAATCACCCGCTTGCAACCCAACAGTGCCAACCACCAACATTGCGTCTCACCTCCCATGAGTTGATCCTTTAAATAGCCCAAAAATCGAGCTAGCCCCCACCTGCCAAACTTACTAGGGCCTCTGAGTCTCTCATGCCCTTGTAGGGGGAACACGTACACACATGTACTTTTGGACAGTATGGTGGTGCCCACTATAGGGCCTGATAAACCAAACTCATGACATACCTCTTCTTAACAACCATCACCTTCCATACCGTACCGTCATCTCTTACACCACCTAACCATTGTTAGACATGGTAAACAAAAGAGCTACATCTCCTACTCATGAAGGTACTAGTGGTACAAGTGATGTCAATGCCATGGCAAAGATACGAGTCTCCACAGATGAGTTACGACACCACAATTGGATGTTGGAAGATGGCATCCAAAACATCACACAACACTAACAATAGGTTAATCCCCTGGAAGAGGTGGAACTGCTGGATCCCCAACCACTCTCAAACAAAATATGAGAGCCCATGTACCCAAAGGTTACCTCAATCCTTGGCCAAATTTGATGGATGTAGTGATCCCTCCGAACACATCACCTCCATCAACACATAGATGGCCATCATAAGAGCACTAGATTCCATAAAATGTAAGCTGTTGACGGGCACCCTTAGGGAGGCTGCCCTAAAACGGTACACGAGCCTTCACCGTGTCTATATTAACAGTAATCATGAGTTGGTAAGGAAGCTGGTTCACCATTTTCCCACCATCCGCCAAAGGAAGATGTCCACCACCAGCCTATTTAACATCTACAAAGGTTCATCAGAATTGTTGATGGTCTACCTCGTTCGCTTCAATGAAGCCACCATCAAGGTCATCCCTCTGAACCAAGATATGTTTGTGAGGGAGTTCCAAAATGAACTTAAGGTGGGGAACTTCAATGAATGCCTCGCCTAAAATCCCGCGCTCATGCTCGCCGAAGTAGTTGCCAGGGTATAGTGCTATATCAAAGGCGAGGAAAGCAATAATGAAAAGAAGGCTCGTGACACCTAAAATTCTGGCACTTGCAAAACAAAGGTCAAGATTGACGTCTTAACATAGAAACACAATATCAAGACAAATGTTATGACATCTGTTGACAGAAAATTATGGATTATGCAGAAAAATAAATTGCAGAAAATTAAACACAATCAGTTGTTAACCTAGTTCAGTGCAACGTCACATACTTTGGGGGCTACCAAGTCAAGAAGGAATTCTACTATGATAATATTAGTTTAAAGTTAAACCAACCCTACTTTACAACTTCTCACCTAATCACTACCTTGTTCAAATTCTACCTTGAAACCACTAGATATGAGATCCCCCTCTCACTTCCAATCACTGTAGTGATATACCTACAGCCACAAACCTTGTGACTAGACTTAAAACCCAAAAGAATATTACACTTCTAATAAAAAATACTTAGTTTTGCTTAAAAGCTTCAACTAAGAACAATACTCAACTCTTTACTTAAAAGCTCATGAGTGAGAAAAATAGCTTGATAAATAAGCAACAATCAGTCTACTCAATGCATCAAAAGATACATGAGTGGCATACAAAGAACACAACCACTAAGAACATAAAAGACTCCAAAAACCCTAATCCTTAAGTTGCACACACAATTTCTTCTTTGTGAATGCTTGCTATTTTAGGTCTAGCAAGTCCTTATTTATAGACTCTTGTAGAATGGGCTTGGACTCTTCAAATCAGATCCAATCTTCACTTTTTGAATCAGCTGCAAGATCTTCACATGAAAATAGGAACAAATCTTTTCATAGTTCCCTAAAAAGTCTCAAGGATCCTTTTTAATGAAACAAATCAAATTTGCACTTTGTTCCTAAATAATCTCCTTGACGTGCACATAATGATGAGGTATATCCAAAAGGATCTCATCAAATTAAATTAAATCTGGAAAGAGATATACAATAGTAGCGCCTGCTGTACACAAACCAAGATGTCATGACATCTGTCTTCGACATCTTACTGAAACACATAACAGTCAAATTGTTATGATAGTTGATGAAGATGTTACAACAACTTGCTCAACATCAGTATAAAACCATGTTTTGTCAAAATTTAGCCATCATAAAACCATGGAACTAATAATCTCCCCCTTTGGAAAATTTTGGCTAAAACAACCAAAGCAAAATAATTTTGGAGAAAGGAATAACACCACAATACAAGCTACATGCAAACATGTAAACTTTGTACAAACTACATCAAAAGAACACATCATAGAATACATGCAGTTAAAAATCACCATCTTCAATACTGCAGCATGACAAATGTCTAAACATGTGGTCTAACATCACAGACATGTCTAAACTCCCCCTATCAAACATTGTCAAGACTCCCCTCAAAGGGAAAACCATCGCACCAAAAAATTCAAAACACCTAACATGAACTACCTAAGTTCATACATCAGAGGCAGCAACAACATCAGAAGATAAAACAACCTCACATCAGGCAAGATGTCAAAACATCAGAGAAGACATCATGCACATAAACTCTAGCAGTAGCAACAATAGAAACCAGCATGACGGACTATCATGCTCCCCCTAAATAGTTTCATCCAACAAGCAACCACAATCACTATTCTCTCCTTAAAAGTAGCATAGTCCTATCAGTGTGCTAATTAACGTGTCAAGACATGTTTAATAACATCAGGACACACATAACACACCAACACTTTACTCCCTCTTTTTAGCCAAAAATTGACAAAAAATAGAGTAAATGTAAACAAAATGGAAGCACACACATTGCACACATCAATAAACACATATGGAAACACATATATTATCAGGAATTACACCACACATAGCACAAGGTACCTTACAAAATACTATGTCATAAACCCTTAAACATTACACCAGAAGAAACAAATTTGAACAAAACATAGAGAACCATCATACTTCATCAGCTTCACATTCTTCCTTCTCATTATCTTCAACATCAATAACCTTTTGATCACCTTTGTTAGCCAAAGCCTCAATAACCTTTTCAAGAGTTATTCTTCTCGTAGTACTGACTTTGATGGTATCGTCCAATTCTTTGCATGTGGCCTTTAATTATGCCATGACATTAGCCTTGGAAATGATTCCTACAACACGTGTTCCCTTAAAGAGTTTATGGTGAAACATAAGAGGACATTACCTTTTACTAGTTCCATCTGAATCAATCAAGATTATAGGGTATTGATTTAGAATTATTCCACATATCAAAGTAGGAAAATCTATGGGTAACTTTACCGCAGAGGATGTGGCTTGCCTCAAGGTCTGCTCAAATATATAAGTACCAAAATCATAGTCTATTTTGGTACCAATGATGTAGATAAACCTAGCAAAACATGTAACTACTATGGATGTATTATTAGTGGGCACCCAATTGACAGATCCAGTCTTGTGAATAATTTCATACTTCACACTTAAATAGCTTACAAACAACTTTCCTTTCCTAGGCCAATGCTTCACTTGATTCTCAGTAATTTCTCTGCAAATGAGGTCATCGGATTAACTTTTGTTTTTTCTGATTCACATCTTTCCAAATACTTGTTTATTATTACTAGAGAATATTCCACACATCTACCTCTTACATAAACCTTCCTAAACTCCATGCTCCTTCTATCACCACACCCCTGAGTGATGTTCATAACAAATTCTTTTACCAGTTTTTCATAGCACTTACCTAGTTTTAACACAGTCTTCATTAGACCAGCTTGGTAAATAAGATTCACAATCTCCTTGTATTCTAAAGCTTTCTTTCCTAATTCTCTTTCAAGAGAAATACATCTATGGTAGACATATTTCCACTTATCAACATTCTTGACTGAGTGAAAGGATACATTATCCAAAGGAACATCAGGAACCTCAATAAGACTTCTTTTTGTTGGAGTCTTTTCTTTACCTTTATGCACAATGTCCTCGGTAACAATATCAACATCAAACTTTGATTCACTGGGAGGGACATCCTTCCTCTTCAGGTTCTTCTTCTTTTGAGTAGGATCCATAACCTTACTCCATACCTTCACTGGACCTACTCTCACACCTTTCTTTAAGGGAGTGATGTTAATAATACCACCAGCCTTCTTTTTCCTGCTTCTTAATTTCTTGGCAATTCCAGGAGAGGATCTCTTACTAATAGGTTCATCATCAGAAGTAAGATTTTCAATGTTGACTATCTTATCTTCATCAACATTCTTTTCAACATATGATACAATATTATCCTCAAGTCCAGTTTCACACGCATCAAGATTTTCATTCTTCTTAGTACCAAATTACTTAGCCAATGATGTCCCAACATCAGGTGCATCATTTGGAGTAGCCTTTCTACTCTGAATGTCAGACAATAACCTTCAAATGCTTTGTTCAACTTCAACGTCTTTCTGGCTGAATTTTCTAGGAGCTTTTTCACTATTAGGTTTTCAAAATTCTTTGATTACATTGGTGACTATAATACGGTGGAAGAATTGACTTGGTTGTTTTGCGTTTGATCGCAATTGTGGGGGATAGCAAGAGTCACCATCGACTTTTCTTTTATCCAATAAGGAATGGGTGAAAAGAACAAGAAAGACCTTTGAGATAATTTCTAGAGTTCGAGGGGTAGATTATGAAAAGGAAAGGTGTTAGCACCCTTTTCATCCATAGTTATCTATGGGCTCTTATTTTCTTGCTAGATCACTTGAAAAATGCTTTGCTTGAAATTTTTTTTGTGAAGGGTGTAAGTTTGAAAATATTTTGCAAAATCCCTTTGTTGTGGCTAACTTTGTAATGATTCTCGTATCTATAAGAATGCATACAAAGCATTAGTTTTGAAAATAGTTCAAAGAGATGTTTGTTTTTGAATATGCTTTTGAAAGTGTAAGTGTGTAAATGGTTTTGATTTGCAAGCAAGAAAATAAGAACATCCTACCTACTCAAAAGTCTTTTGTTCATTCCTTCCTTCCTTTGGTATTGCTATCTTACCATTGATTGGTAAGAAATCTTATCTTTAGATGTAAGAGGGATGGGCGTGGGTCATCGTATAGTCATGAAAAGAAATGTTGTAAGATATCTTAGCATTTCTCTTGAGGGACTAAGATTATTTATAAGGCAACATTCGAAGCGTCATCGAGGGACAATGATCTTTTGATTGTTTTTACTAAGACGTCTCACATGCATAATATGACCATTTTCTCAAAGCAACAAATGGAGTTAACCCTAGAGGTGCAAGTGTGCAAGTGTTTATTTTTTCATGCTTGATTTTGTCTTGAATTATGGTTTTCTAAGCATTGGTTTTAGTCTTGCCATACACACCCTAATTATTAACAATTTATATTAAAGCAATAAATTGCGGCAAGTAAATTTACTATGCTATTACATAATTTTGGGATGGGGGATATAAATTTACAAATGGGGATTACAAGAAATTAAATACTAATTTATCTATTACAACCATATTGAATTTGAATAATGTACAAGAACTAAAAGGAAAATAATATACAAGATATGAATAAAAAGAAAATAAAGTTTTTTGATTTTGTTAAAGAAAGGTTTTGGTTAATAATTATGAAAATAACATATTTTTTGTGATATTTTTACGCATTCATAAAATAAACATCATAAATAAATAGTGTGCAGAAAATCAACTCAAAAGGAGTTGTTTTGATTGGTTGAAAAAATGTTTGAAGTTTGTTAAAAATAAGAGGAAACAAACAAATGATAAAAACTATTCTGGTCCCGCCAAGGCTTGAACCCAGGACCTTTTACATAAATGCCTTTCGCGTGCGCTGTTTGTACCACTGGGGTGGTCTGTTTCATCCGTTCATAAGATGACTTCGATTAGGTACAAGATGAGTTCGTTTGTGAATGTTTGAAATGCCCAATTTCTTCTTCTTTCGAGCGCAGAGATATGTCTCACCATGTTAAGCTTTTAAAAGCTTCGATTCTCAACCAAATCGAATAGTATAAATACCAAACCTGTCTAAAATTTGAATACGCATCCAACTATGTAACCTTCGAAAGCTACAAATCAGAGGTTAGCAAAATCTTGTTTGGTGCTAAAATTGAAAGAAAACTAACTAGCCAGAGTTGAAGTTCTCAACGTATAAGCAGTGAAAATCGAAGCTAAGAGCATGGTCAACTTCCTAGACATGATATCTACATTTTTTCTTTTCAATGTATATAGAAATGATGTTTGAATGAAAAGTACCAAGTTTAAGAAAATTTACCTCTTGGAGCGAAACTTGAGGTACTTCGATAGAGCCTCCAAGAATAGTATAATGATGGATCAAGCCTGCTTCAAACTCCTTGAAGCTATTCCAGTTGCTACTTTGCTTTGAAAATCTAATGAATCGAAGAGATGGTATACGGAGGCTTGGTGAATCGAAAGGCTAAAAGAACACAAGGAGGTATTTGATATTTTAGACTAGTAATCTCTCTCTTTATGTGGTGTATGGATGGTGTTCGAATGGAAGAAATGGGAGACACTCGAAGGGTTCTGGCGTTGGTTCTTTAAAAGCCAAAATGACATGCAATGTGGTTTTGGATGGAGATTCTGAGTTTTTTTTGAGAGTTTGTGAGTGTTTGAGGATTTTTCACACAACAAGAAAACCAGACCCTTTGATTTGCAAATGGTCTCTATATTTATAGAGAAAAGGTTAGAGGTGTTTTACGTAAGGGATCTCTCTGTTGTAGGGTTTTGACTAGGTGACTTGCTTTTCTTTGAAGAAAAGTGGAAAACAAGTTTCAAGGTGTTGTACAAGCATGGTCTGAAGTTGTTGGAGGCTTTAGACCTATTGCTTCTAGTTTATAGGGGACATGTGTGCAAAAGGGACAGGCGCAAGGCTCAAGAAAATTTTCTAAAAATGGCAATGATAATTTTATGATATTAAGGGAAAGTTGGCTTGGAAAACACTTGGGTAAGAGTTTAATTTAATTGTGTAAACAATTAGTTATAGAGTGAGGCACAAGTTTGAGGCCTGAAAAGCAAGATCATGTAGCCTGGCCTATGGATTTTGTCTTCAACTTGATGTCTTGGATCGAATACTCTGTCTTTCATTTTGGTCACATAGATCCCAACTTCGACCAAACTCAAGGGTGAACAAGAATAATTGTTCCCACCAATGCATGATTTTCGAATGGGTCATATTCAGCTAAATATACCACTTTGAATCTTTTTGTTTTGATCACATACATTCAACCTTCGACCAAACTCAAAGGCAAACAAGACTAATTGTTCCCACTAATTGCATGTTTTTCGAATGGGCCACTAAATATGTGTCCTTCGAATCCACCAAATTGTGTGTCTATGCGTGTTGTAGGGTTTAAAGGTAGAATCGAAGCAAGCATAAGGGAAGTCATTGCCTTGTGCATGCTAGCATGAAGGAAACCCCTGCTTTGTGAATAAAAGCAAACCTATAGGAGGCCATTGCCTTATGAATCAAAGCAATTCAGTAGGAGGCCAATGCTTTATGAATCGAAGCAAAAACAAATGAAGGAAATAATTGCTTAATCGAAGCTTATAGCCATTTATCCAATCGAAGCTTGTATGAAGATAGCCATTTGTCTAATCAAAGATTGTATGAAGATAACCATTTGTTCAATCAAAGCTTGTATGAATATAACCATTTGTTCAATCTAAGCTTGTATAAAGCAAGCATGTAAGAGGCCATTTCTCAATTGAAGCTTGCATGCAGGAGGTCACTGCTTTGTGAATCAAAGAAAACATGTAAGAGGCCATTGCTCAATCGAAGATTGCATGCAGGAGGTCACTGCTTTGTGAATCAAAGCAAGCATTTAAGAGGACATTGCTCAATCGAAGCTTGCATGCAGGAGGTCACTACTTTGTGAATCAAAGCAAGCATGCAAGAGGCCATTGCCTTCTGAATCAAAGCAAGCCTGCAGGAGGCCATTGCCCAGTCAAAGCTTAGGAATTTGAAGCAAGTTTGAAGGAGGCTAGAGTCCGATCTAAGCTTGGGAATTAAGCTTGCTCAAAATAATCCAAATGCCTAATCGAAGCATAGGAATCAAGCTAGTTTAAAAGGAGTCAAATTCCCAATCGAAGCATAGGAATCATGCTTGTTCAAAAGAAGTCAAATGCCCAATCGAAGCATAAGAATCAAAACAAACTTTGTCTTCTTTGATTTGATGCTTGAGAGCCCAATATGATCCATGGAACTATATGGGGCATTAAAAATCCAATTGTACTTGTGTAAAATTCAACTCTAGCTTTGAGTCATCAGTTGTTGAGGAAGTATCTTGCTGATCAAACCTGGTGCAGTCTTGACCCAGTAGAAATCTTGTGAGAAAATTCTTGAGAAATGAGAGGGCAAATTTTTGGGTACAACAGCTGCCCCTGTTCAATCTTCTTGAAACTAAAGAGTGAGATTGGTAAATCTACCTTTCGTGACTTGAAGGTGAAAGATGATTGAACATTAAAGTTCCCAGAAATTTGCACTTGATGATGTGTTGAATTGGGAATGGGCTTATAGATGCCATTTGGAGAGATGATGGAGAGTTGACAGAGATGGGCTTACAAATGCCATCCATGGTGTCAGAAAAGGTCTTTGCTTTGCCTGTTTTTAATTGGAAGAAATAAATATCACCAGAAGAGGTCTTGGATTCACATGTCTTTAACTGGAAGAAATAAATATAACCAAAAGAGGTCTTTGATTCGCCTGATATTAATTGGAAGAACTAAATATAACTAGAAGAGGTTTTTGATTCACTTGTCTTTAACTGGAAGAAATAAGTCTCACCAGAAGAGGTCTTTGATTCACCTGTTATTAACTGGAAAAACTAAATCTAACCAGAAGAGGTCTTTGATTCGCCTGTTATTAACTGGAAGAACTAAATCTAACCAAAAGAGGTCTTTGATTCACATGTCTTTAACTGGAAGAAATAAATATCACAAGAAGAGGTCTTTGATTCGCCTATTATTAACTGGAATTCATCCAGAAGAGCTCTTTGTTTGATCGCCTATTATTAACTGGAAGAAGTGAATCCATCTAGAAGAGGTCTTTGACTCACCTGTCTTTAACTGGAAGAAATAAATCTAACATGAAGAGGACTTGATTGATCACCTATTATTAACTGGAATTCATCCAGAAGAGGACTTGATTGATCTTTCTTGCAAGGAAGAGGGTTAGTTGCACGCAGAAGTATGCATGGCATGATAATGTTCTCAAAATAAGTGAGATTATATTGTATGTGTATGTTATATGATGTATGAATATGAAATGTGATTGAAGTGTATCTTTTTCTGGGAAAATAAATCCTTGACAAATGCTGGGGAATTTTGGGAAGCTGAATGCCAGACTGCTGTTGGAGATGAAGAGTATGTGTATCTTCAACTTTGTTTAAGAATTCCTGGTCAGTTGTTTGAGGAAAAACTCCGTTGGGGAATGTTGGCTTGTTTGAGAAGACCCTATGGAGAGTGTTGATCTCTGCTTGGGGAAAAGAGTTCAGGATTTCTAGTCGTCCATTGCTCTGGTGGGGAATTATCTCTTGAAAGTTAGTTGTTATCTGGTCGGGTTCCAGGTTTCACACCAACTTGCTGGGGATAATGAAGTTAACTGTTATTTGGTCGGGTTTTAGGCTTTACAATAACTTACTGGGGATTATAGAAAATTCTAACTGGGGAAGAGGGGTTGTGGTCGCTTGATTTGTAATAGTCGGAGAGATAAACTTAAGCTGGGGAATTTTTCCGTTTGTTGGGGAAATAAACCTTGTTGAAGAGAAAATGGGATGAACTGTTGGGGAGGATTTTCCTTAAGAAGAATTTCTCAAGGCTCTCTTTCAAGGCCAACTCAGCTGGGGGTGACGACCTTCTAGAGATTGAAACTCTGGCTGGGAGTTTATGAATCCAAATTTGTGAGGATAATGCTATTGAAATAACTCGGGGGATATCTCAAATGCAATTAAGGATATGTTTGTCACTGTTTTGAAGTATATATTTGCTAAAAATTTAATCATGTTCATATGCATATGTTCATTCAATTTTAGTCATTGGATATCTTTGCACTCAAAACAGAAAAAACAAAAAGTTTATACTTCAAAGTATATTTGTATTGATGTTTTACCCATGAATAGGCTTTTTTGTACAAAGAGACAGAGATCCTAGTAAGAGGAAGTCGCCAAAAGAAATGAAAAGTGTACAGAGTGAAAACAAAAATAATAGCCATGTGAAAGTGATCTCATTGTCCCCACTCTGCTATTGCCTTTATGCCTTCGATCAAACCCTTGTCGTTGAATGAAGTTGATTGGATTGATTTTGGATCATTTGAAATTTGGATTTTGGTAATAAAGTTGGCTGTAGAGATCCCACGGGACATAGTCATACGCTTTAATCCTTAATTTTTTCCTGGGCTGCCCTTTCGGGTTTTCAGTCCACCAGGATACCCATTTTCTCCCAAGTCGCCCTTTCAGGTTTTTGACTTGCCGGGTGTACAATATTTTGCATATATCCCTAACTTTTGCCCGAAACTCTTTGGTTCACCGGGATGCCCATATTTTTGCCTAGGCGTGTCAACCTAGCGGGTCATTTTATGCGTAGTATTTTTTAATTATGTCCGCATTTATGGGATGTTTGAAATCTTCGCCATCCATAGTAGTCAGCATCATGGCACCACCAGAGAAAACTTTCTTTATAACTAATGGTCCTTCATAAATGGGAGTCCATTTGCCCCTGGGGTCGCTTTATTGGAAGAATGATGCGCTTTATTACCAAATCGCCAGCTTGATATACTTGAGGCTTGATCTTTTTGTTGAACGCCTTAATCATACACTTTTGATACATCTGACCATGATAAATAGCAGCCAACCGCTTCTCTTCAATCAAGTTCAGCTGATCCAACCCAGTCTGAATCCATTCATCTTTGCCTAGACCTGCTTCTTTCATTATCCTTAGAGAAGCACTTTGAACTTCTACAGGCAAATGACTTCCATGCCATAGACCAATGAGAAAGGAGTTGCCCCAGTTGATGTGCAAGCCAAAGTACGATAGCCATGGAGAGCAAATGATAACATCTCATGCCCGTCTTTATATGTTATCACCATCTTTTTCACAATCTTCTTGATATTTTTATTGGCAGCTTCCACTGCGCCATTCATCTTGGGTCTGTACGGAGAAGAATTGTGATGTTTTATTCTGAACTGAGTGCAGAGTTCCGTGATCATATCATTGTTGAGATTAGTTCCATTTTCAGTGATAATCCTTTCGGGGATACCGTAACGACATATGAGATTATGCTTGATGAATCTAGCTACAACATTCTTGGTAACTGAAGCATATGAAGCAGCTTCGACCCACTTGGTAAAGTGATCGATGGCAACAAGGATGAAACGATGACCATTTGAGGCAGTAGGTTTGATATCTCCAATCATGTCAATGCCTCACATTGCAAACGTCCACAGAGCAGTCATGACATTTAGAGGAATATGAGGTACATGGACCTTGTCAGCATAGATTTGACACTTGTGGCAAGTCCTTGAGTGATGATGATAATCAGTTTCCATTATGGATCAATAGTAACCATCCCTTAGGATTTTCTTGGCCATAATATGTCCACTAGAGTGGGTCCCAAATAGGCCATCATGCATGTCTTCCATAATTTTCTCTACTTCCTTCTTGTCCACACATCGGAGTAGAGTAGAATCATGGTTGCACTTGTATAGGATTTTGTTGCTTAGAAAGAATTTGGCTGAAAATATTCGCAAGAATTTCTTATCATTGACGGAAGCTCCTTCAGGATATTCTTGTGCTTCAAGATATCTCCTCACCTCACGGTACCATGGTTTCTCTTCGCCAGTGTCAAGCTCGTAACAATGTGCCGGTTCGTCAAATCACTCAATTGTAATCATAGGAGCTTCGTTGTCCCATTTGATCTTGAACATGGAAGACATTATGGCCAAAGCATTGGCTAACTGATTTTCCTCCATAGGGAAATGCTCAAAGGTGATCTCCTCGAAGCATGGAATCAACGTTAATACAAGCTCCTTGTATGGGATCAAGTTAGGATGCTTGGTGTCCCATTCTCCCTTTACTTGGCTAATTGCTAGAGCAAAATCTCCAAATACATCCAAATGTTTGATCCTCAAGTCAATGGAAACCTTTAGACCCAAGATGCATGCTTCATATTCAGCCATGTTGTTCGTACAATCGAAGCATAATCTAGCAGTGAAAGGAGTATGGCAACCTTCAGGAGAAATAATCACAACACCAATTCCATTGCCCAAAGCGTTTGAAGCTCCATCAAAAACCATAGTCCATCGGGATCCTTGTTCAGGTCCGTCATACGGTCTGGGTTTTGCATAGTCAGTCACTAACATGATATTCTCATCCGGGAAGTCAAAATTCATAGATTGATAGTCTTCAATAGCTTGATGATCCAAATGATCTGCTAATATACTTCCTTTGATAGCCTTTTGTGTTGTATATTGAATATCATATTTAGTCAGAATCATTTGTCGTCTAACTATCCGTCCGGAGAGAGCAGGCTTCTCGAAGATGTACTTGATAGGGTCTATTTTAGAAATCAGTAGAGTGGTGTGAGTCAACATATACTGTCTTAGTCGGCGAGCATTCCACGCCAGAGCACAATAAGTTTTCTCGAGCAGTGAATATCTGGTTTCACAGTCGGTAAACTTTTTGCTTAGGTAGTATATTGCATGCTCTTTTCGGCCAGACTCGTCATGTTGGCCCAACACACACCCCATAGAATTCTCTAGCATAGTCAAGTACATGATCAAAGGTCTTCCTTCAATTGGAGGCATGAGGATAAGAGGCTCTTGCAAATATTCCTTGATTTTGTCGAAGGCGGCTTGACAATCGTTGTTCCATTTGACTACTTGATCTTTCTTCAAGAGTTTTAAGATTGGCTCACAAGTAGCAGTTAAGTGAGAGATGAAGCGAGAAATGTAATTAAGACGACCCAAGAATCCTCTGATCTCCTTTTCAGAACGGGGTACTGGCATTTCTTGAATGGCTTTTACCTTTGCAGGATCAACTTCGATGCCTTTACCGCTGACAACAAAACCTAGAAGTTTTCTAGACCTTACTCTGAATGTGCACTTATTAGGGTTCAACCTCAACTTATACTTCTTTAGCCTCTCAAATAACTTGTGTAGGTGATCGAGATGCTCTTCTTCAGTTTGCGATCTTTCAATCATATCATCCACATAGACTTCTATTTCATGATGAATCGTATCATGAAATAAAGCTACCATAGCTCTTTGATATGTTGCCCCTGCATTCTTTAATCTAAACGATATAACTTTATAGAAAAAGGTGCCCCATTGTGTAACAAAGATGGTCTTTTCCATGTCTTCGGGAGCCATCTTGATTTGATTGTAGCCAGAAAATTCATCCATGAAGGAGAAGACTTTGTGTTAGGCGTTGTTGTCAACCAAGATGTCAATATATGCTAGAGGGAAATCATCCTTGGGGCTTGCCCTATTGAGATCTCTATAATCCATACACATGAGAACCTTTCCATCTTTCTTTGGCACGGGGACCATGCTTGCAACCCATTGGGGATAAGATGTGACATCCAGAAAACCTGCATCAAATTGCTTCATTACCTCGGCTTTTATCTTTTTAGACATGTCTGGCCGCATGCGACGAACCTTTTGTTTAACAGGGGGACAATCTTCCTTCGTTAGCAAATGATGAACCACAATGTCGGTATCCAGCCCGAGCATATCTTCGTACGACCAAGTAAACACTTCAACATAGTCATGTAACATATAAACCAATCTTCTCTTGATACCACCTTTTAGGTTGGCGCCGATCTTGACCTCTCTTTTATCTGTCTCAGTACCTAAGTTGATAACTTCGACTGGCTCTTCATGAGGTTGAATAGCTTTCTCCTCTTGCATCAGAAGTCTGGCTAGTTCCCCCTGGTATTTCGCAATCTTCCTCGCATTCGTCTTCGACTTATTAAATTGGATGTTCGAAGTCATAACTGGCAATAGTAGATCGTTGGCAATGAGATCCGGAGTGGATGAAGATCTGCAAGTGTGTGTGTGCATGTAAGATACACGACTATTGAGAAAAATGTAATAAAGGAAAAGAAAGATAATAAACACAAAAATTTGAATGCAAAAAGGTCCAATGGTTTATTAAATGATCATATGATAAATGAACATGAACAAAACCCTTAACAAATGGACCATAGTGCCCCGGGCAAGGCACATGGCTTAAAAATCATTGTTTTGGAAATTAAGATTACAGACAAAATTTCTTGAATTAACATAAAATAGTAAACAATAATTACTCCTCAATGAAGGAGATGAGAGTGAAATCCTTTTCCTTCCAGTTGTTGAGCTTTCCTTCGACCGCAGGGTAGATTCATTCTTCGAAAGTGCGTTCATCATCAGAGTCTTTTACAACATTCACTTCATGATTTCTGATGCGGAGAGGTATCTTTCCCACGTGAGCACGCCTGAATTCTTTTTGAGCTTTGATGGTGAAACCCAATCCAAATTTGTCTGCTTTAAACGGAATGTTAGGAAGTTGGCCCCAGATTGTACAGTTTCCGTCTTTGACCACGACACGAGCATCCTTAAGCGAAGCCATTCTTGGTATAACTTCATCAGCTTTTGATATGTTGGAGGAGATTTTGGTAGCGGCGACCATAGGAGGAATAATTTCGAAGGCCTGGCGCGGAGTCTCTATGAATTCGCCATCCATTTCCACATACTTGAAGAAATTAAGATGGCTCACCATAAACTCTTCTTCGCCGCTAACAATAACGATCTTCCCTTGGACTGGATACTTTAATTTTTGATGAAGGGTGGATGTTACTTCCCTTGCCCCATGGATCCAAGGGCGTCCCAACAGATAAGAATAGGCGAGACGTATGTCCATTATGTAAAAGGTAGAATTGAAGATCTGTGAGCCAACTTTAATTGGGAGATCCACCTCTCCATAAACCATACTCTTAGACCAATCGAAAGCCCTTATGACAATATCGCTTGGCTTCAGCGCCAGTCCTTCACAATCTATCCGGTCCAAAGCACCTTTGGGTAACACATTTAAAGATGAGCCCGTATCAACTAAGACATGAGCCAAAGTGGTTCCATTTCATTCAATAGAGATATGTAAGGCTTTTTTGTGGTTCCTTCCCATAGAAGTCAAATCAGCGTCGGAGAACCCTAATCCATTATCAGCCGTTAAACTTGTTATACAGTTCTCGAATTGGTTTGCGGTGGTTTCTTGGGGCACGTGGGCTTTCTTCAAGAACTTGATCAAAGCCTGGGCATGAACGTCCGAGTAGAGTAATAATGATAACATGGAAATTTTGGAGGGGGTTTGCCCCAACTGCTCCACTATTTTAAAGTGAATCTTCTTTATGATTTTCAGGATTTCCTCCATCTCTTGATTGGAGGGATCTTCAGCATTAGCATCTTTGGTAGGTTCCTCTATCCCAGCAAGCTCACCTTCTTTCTCTTTGCCTTTAGTGTTGGCACTAGACTTGTCATTGGTTATACGGGCGGGAGTAGTTGTAGTAGTGGGTGGTGAGATATCAAGGGAAAATACCCTCCCTGTTCTTATCACTTTACTAGAGCCTGCAATATTAATGACATTAGCTTCATCTTTGTTGATCCAAGAATCTTGTTTTATCCCGTGCTAATAAACCTTGGCACCATAGTTCCATGGAATTGCTTTGTCAAAGGAATAGGGGATAGGCCCAGCGACAATGATTATTAAAGGAGCGATGGTCAGTTCATTTGAAATTCTAATAGGACCCTTTGAGGGGATCCTAAAAGGCTTATTGTAAATTGTTATTATGGACAGGTCTTCAGTCTTGTTGGTCAAATTCTTGATGGCAGGAATCTTTTCAAACAGGATCTTGCAGCTACTTATCAGGCGTTGCATACCTTCCTTCAACCGCTTGCACCCGTTTACTTGTTGATCACAACAGACACAATCTTTAGAACAGCTAGGGAACACCCCGTATCTCAGCAAGTTAACCTTCACAATAGTTAACTAAGTTGTCAAATCTTCAATGGAAGAAATAAAAGTAGTATTATCATTTACGTTAACACCTTTTCCATGATTTGGCATTGGTGCGGTTATCACATTTGGAGTAGCAGGTGGATCAAATTCAATTGTCTTATTGTCTATCAGATCTTGAATCTTGGTCTTCAAAGCCCAACATTGATCGGTCTCATGCCCAAGACTGCTTGAATGATATGCGCACTTGGCATTGGGATTGTATTTTAGTGACAAAGTGTTTGGATTGAATGGTGGATCACGCAGTGTCACTAGGTTGGCCTTCAACAGATGTTGCAAGGCTTGGGACACTGACATGCTAATCCTTGTGAAGTGTCTTCAAGGAACTTCGGGTGGTTGATTGTTGGATGATTGTCTTTGAGCAGATGGAGGGTTGGAGATTAACACAACATTAACATAGGGTTGGTGATTCTTCTTGGTATGGGCCCTTACCCCGTACACGGAATTTGCTTCCTTCTTTCCAGTGAAAGGCTTCTTTACAACATTGGATCTGAAAGCAGATGTCATTGGAATTTTTCCTCTCTTAATGCTGCTTTCTACCTTTCACCAGTTAGTATTAACTCGGTGAAACCAGACGAAGAACTGCCAATCAAAAGGTTGAAAAATGGGCTGGTCAATGTACTCATGAACATGTCAATTAGTTCTCTGTCAGTTAGTGGTGGTTGGACCCTACCAGCAAGATCCCTCCATTTTTGTGCGTACTCCTTGAACCCTTCATTAGTACCCATTGTCATACCTTGAAGTTGGACCCTTGTTGGTGCCAAATCGGCATTGTATTAATGCTGATGATAAAAAGAAGTGGCTAGATCTTCGCATGTGTGGATGCGGGAACCCTCCAATTGGTAGAACCATTCTAGTTGAGTCCCAGCCAGACTCTCTTGGAAGAAATGGATCCAGATCTTTTTGTCAGTAGTGTGCGGCTGCATCTTGCGCACGTAAGACCTTAGATGAAGCTTTGGGCAGGAAACCCCGTCATACTTAGTGAAGCCCGATATTTTTAACTTATGGGGAATAACGACCCCAGGTACTAAGCCCAACTCACTACAATCCAAGCCAGGCACGACTTGAATTTCAATGGCTTTTAGCCTATCCTCCAACTATTTGTATTTAGCCTCGGCCGAAGGGTATTGCTCATTAAAGTAGTCTTCATCTTTAGAAGCTTGATCATTTGCAACCCCAACATGGGTGCTCCTTTCCTCTTCGTCTTGATTTTCGTCCTCCTCAGACGACTCTTCGACTATCTTCACCTGACGAACCGAACCTTTGAATCTCTTATCCATGTTGATGATGGCCTTCTTTTTAGTCTTCTTTTTAGTTGTTAGCAGTGTCATCATTTCTTGTTCTACCTTGGCCAGGGCCAACAAGGTTGCTTGGAACTGTGAATTCTGCGATTGCAAGTCCTTCACTGTTCGTTTGATATCCATCTTACTGAAATAAATAATAGAAAGATAAGGAAACCTGCTGTGGAAAACCTGTTTATGTTATGATGCATGAAAATGCGTATGCACATGATTTCAAGGACTTATAAGATTTAAATTTGTTTAGACAAAAGGGAACAAACATTAATTGTATTAATAAGTTTAAATTTATTACAACATGCCTCTTGGGCTTACATTGAAACAAAAGAAACAAAATGAACTAAAATACAATAACAATGGCTCAAATTTCCTATGGATGCTTCCTCTTTGGAGCGATATAGGCATTCAGGCTCCTCATCTCATGAAGTTGTCTCGTGAGCTCTAATGTCTTCTTCTCGCTTACATAAAACTGGGCTTCAAAGGTGTCTTGATCCTCCTTTAGCTGAATCCAAGCTCTTTTCAAATATTCAAGAGTAGTAGACATGTTAGGATAAAGGACCGTATATGGAACATCTCCTTCGACAACAGGCTCTATGATGATAGGTAAGATGGCGGGGGTATGGCATAATGAGACTTTGAGCACGAGTTTGTACCCACTTAAGATAGGGATCCAAAGGAATGGAGTTCTTATGCTCCAATTTCTTTCTATCCACCTTGTTTACCATTTTCCAAGATCGTATGAACCTTTAACGATAGCCTTGGTCGTCTCCCTCGTAATCAAATACCAACCCTTGGATGAGTGCATCATGGGGGCCATCTCTTTGCGCATGCCCAAACTATCATAAAGCCAAACAAGGGTTGTAGGTAATACCTCCCCTTATGCCATGCAGAGTAACATTAGGGAATTCCATACAATGGTCGATGATAGTAATGTCCTCCAAGGATCGAGAACACCGATGAATATCAGAATATGAGAGTGACACCATCCTTTGAGACCATGTCAAGCCTTGCTTATTCTTCAACATTGATCGAGGTAGGTGCGAAATAAACCACCTAGAGAGCAAGGGAATGCAACACAAGAGAGTACCTATTTTCTTCATGGTGCGAGTATGGAAACAATGGAGAATGTCTCTAAGCAGGGTATGTACAGGATTACGAGAGAGAAAGACCTTGATAGCATTCACATCTACGAGTTGGCCCGGGTTGGGAAATAGAACCAAACCATAGACTAGAAGGGCCAAGACATCTTCAAAAGCTTGAAAGTCTATATCCTCCCAGAATGAATGAGCCTTATCCAATAGAAACTTGGCTAAGAAACCCTTAACTCCACTTCTTGTCTCCCAATTTGTTATAATGTCAGATCTCTTCAAATGCAAGGCTTCGACAATAACTTCAGGCTTTGGAGTCTCCTCTAAATCGGTGAACAGTATTTGATCAAGCACATGCACTCCTAACAGTTGAAAGAATTCTTCTAATGTAGGCACCAATTGGTAGTCAGGAAAGGTGAAGCAATGATGCACGAGATCAAAGAATTGGAAGAGCACACACACCATTTCTTCTTGGAAGTTTGAGGTAGCCAAGTTGAGAAGCTGACCATATTTCTTGGTGAAGAGAGAATCTCCAGGCACTCTTGATGCTAACTCTTAAAGTTGAGGATGGAATTTCACGAAGTTAACTCGTATGGTATTCCTATGAATAGAAGTCATGACCTACAAAATAGAACAAAGATAAATTCCTAAATCCTTGAAATGGTTAGCGTGAATGCTTTATGATGTTATGATGTTTATGATGACATGAATAATAATCACAAATAAAGCACACAAAAACCTTAGGTTTAGGCTTACAAGGGTTTCATAGGAAAGTACCCTCTTGAAGTTTTAGTTGGCTCAACCTGTCCTAGAAAGTAACTGGATTCTAGGGGATCTCAATATCACTGACCTTTCTTTTAGGCATTGTCTCAGCATAATCAATCTTTTCTTGCGGCCGAAATATCCCAAAAGTCCAATCTCAATGAGTGTAGTATCGAGTATCAACCAATCTTTATCTTTACACAAAAGTCAGCTATCTCACTACTTCCTAATGGACAAGTTGTTCAATTAAGGTTCTAAGGTCAGTTAGTGCTTCATGACACCGCTCAACGGCCCCGTATTCTCCTCGATTCAACACAAGGGACACCGGTACCAATAAATGCGTCACACTAACATAGACATTGCTTCAACCATATCGGTCTATGCTGTACAGTTTCCATAATCTATTGCTACTTACCTAAAAAGGTGCCCCAAATCCGGGTGAAGGATCAAAACAAACCCAAACAAGGAACCATAAACGTAAAGCAAACAAATCAAACAATGAAAGCATTTAAATGTGATCTAACTCTAAGTTAACCCCACTTTTAAGTTTGTCCCCAGCAGAGTCGCCAATTCTGTAATACGGTGGGAGAACTGACTTAGTTGTTTTGCGTTTAATCGTAATTATTGCGGATAGCAAGAGTCGCCACTGACTTTTCTTTTATCCAATAAGGAAAGGTTGAAAAGAATAGGAAAGTCCTTTGAGATAATTTCTTGAGTTCAGGGGGTAGATTATGAAAAGGGAAGGTGTTACCACCCTTTTCATCCATAGTTATCTATGGGCTCTTAGTTGCTTGCTAGATCACTTGAAAAATGATTTGTTTGAAAAGTTGTTCTGTGATGGGTGTAAGTTTGAAAATATTTTGTAAAATGCCTTTGTTGTGGCAAACTTTGTAATGATTCTCGTCTCTATAAGAATGCATACAAAGCATTGGTTTTGAAAATAGTTTAAAGAGATGTTTGTTTTTGGAGATGTTTTTGAAAGTGTAAGTGTGAAAATGGTTTTGATTTGCAAGCAAGCAACTAAGAACATCCTACCTACTCAAAAGTCTTTTGTTCATTTCTTCCTTCCTTTGGTATTGCTATCTTACCATTGATTGGTAAGAAGCCTTATCTTTGGATGTAAGAGGGACGGGCGTGGGTCATCGTATAGTCATGAATAGCAATGTTGTGAGATATCTTAGCATTTCTCTTGAGGAACTAAGATCATTTGTAAGGCAACATTTGAAGCGTATTCAAGGGAACATGATCTTTTGATTGTTTTTGCTAAGACGTCTCACATGCATATTATGACCATTTTCTCAAGGCAACAAATGGAGTTAACCCTAGAGGTGCAAGTGTGCAAGTGTTTATTTTTTAATGCTTGATTTTATCTTGAATTAGGGTTTTCTAAGCATTGGTTTTAGTCTTGCCAAACACACCCTAATTACTAACAATTTATATTAAAGCGATAAATTGCGACAAGTAAATTTACTACGCTATTACATCATTTGGGGATGGGGATATAAATTTACAAATGGGGATTGCTAGAAATTAAATCCTAATTTATCTATTAAAACCATATTGAATTTGGATAGTGTGCAAGAACTAAAAGGAAAATAATATACAAGATATGAATAAAAAGAAAATGAAGTTATTTTGATTTTGTTAAAGAAAGGTTTTGGTTAATAATTATGAAAATAGAATATTTTTTGTGATATTTTTATGTATTCATAAAATAAACATTGTAAATAAATAGTATGCCAAAAAATCAACTCAAAAGGAGTTATTTTGATTGGTTGAAATTTTTTTTGAAGTTTGTTAAAAAGAAGAGGAAACAAACAAATGATAAAAACTGTTTTGGTCCTGCCAAGGCTTGAACCCAGGACCTTATACATAAATGCCTTTCATGCGCGCTATTTGTACCACTGGGGTGGTCTGTTTCATCCGTTCATAAGATGACTTCAATTAGGTACAAGATGAGTTCGTTTCTGAATGTTTGAAATGCCTAGTTTCTTCTTCTTTCGAGCGCAGTGATATGTATCACCATGTTAAGATTTTAAAAGCTTCGATTCTCAACCAAATAGAACAATATAAATATCAAACCTGTCTAAAATTTGAATATGCATCCAACTATGTAACCTTCGAAAGCTATAGATTATAGGTTAGCACAAACTTGTTTGGTGCTAAAATCGAAAGAAAACTAACTAGCCAGAGTTGAAGTTCTCAATGTATAAGCAGTGAAAACCGAAGCTAAGAGAATGGTCAACTTCGTAGACATGATATCTACATTTTTTTCTTTTCAATGTATATACAAATGGTGTTTGAATGAAAAGTCCCAAGTTTAAGAAAATTTACCTCTTGGAGTGAAACTTGAGGTGCTCCGACAGAGCCTCCAGGAATAGTTCGATGATGGATCAAGCCTGCTTCAAACTCCTTGAAGCTATTCCAGTTGCTACATTGCTTTGAAAACCACTTTGAATCAAAGAGCTGGTATATGGAGGCTTGGCGAATCGAAAGGCTAAATGAACACAAGGAGGTATTTGATATTTTAGGCTAGTAATATCTCTCTTTATATGGTGTATGGATGGTGTTCGAATGGAAGAAATGGGAGACGCTCGAAGGGTTATGGAGTTGGTTCTTCAAAAGAAAAAAATGACAAGCAATGTGGCTTTTGATAGAGATTCTGAGTTTTTTTGAGAGTTTGGGAGTGTTTGAGGATTTTTCACACAACAAGAAAACCGGACCCTTTGATTTGCAAATGGTCTCTATATTTATAGAGAAAAGGTTAGAGGTGTTTTACGTAAGGGATCTCTCTGTTGTAAGGTTTTGACTAGGTGACTTACTTTTCTTTGAAGAAAAGTGGAAAACAAGTTTCAAGGTGCTGTACAAGAATGGTCTGAAGTTGTTGGAGGCTTTAGACTTGTTGCTTCTAGTTTATAGGGGACATGTGTGCAGAAGGGACAGGCGCAAGGCTCAAGAAACTTTTCTAAAAATGGCAATGATAACTTTATACCATTAAGGGAAAGTTGGCTTGGAAAACACTTGGGTAAGAGTTTAATTTAATTGTGTAAACAATTAGTTATAGAGTGAGGCACAAGTTTGAGGCCTGAAAAGCAAGATCATGTAGCCTGGCCTATGGATTCTGTCTTCAACTTGATGTCTTGGATCGAATACTTTGTCTTTTGTTTTGGTCACATAGATCCCACCTTCGACCAAACTCAAGGGCGAATAAGACTAATTTTTCCCCCCAACGCATGCTTTTCGAATGTGTCATATTAAGCTGAATATACCACTTTGAATCTTTTTGTTTTGATCACATAGGTCAAACCTTCGACCAAACTCAAAGGCAAACAAGACTAATTGTTTCCACTAATTGCATGTTTTTCGAATGGGCCACCAAATTTGTGTCCTTCGAATTCACCAAATTGTTTGTCTATGCGTGTTGCAGGGTTTAAAGGTAGAATCAAAGCAAGCATGAGGGGAGTCATTGCCTTGTGCATGCTAGCATGAAGAAACCCCCTGCTTTGTGAATAGAAGCAAACCCGTTGGAGGCCACTGCCTTCTGAATCAAAGCAAGTCAGTAGTAGGCCAATGCTTTCTGAATCGAAGCAAAAACAAATGAAGGAAATAATTGATTAATCGAAGCTTATATCCATTTGTCCAATTGAAGCTTGTATGAAGATATCCATTTGTCCAATCGAATCTTGTATGAAGATAACCATTTATTCAATCGAAGCTTGTATGAAGATAACCATTTGTTCAATCTGAGCTTGCATAAAGCAAACATGTAAGAGGCCATTGCTCAATCGAAGCTTGCATGCAGGAGGTCACTGCTTTATGAATGAAAGCAAACATGTAAGAGGCCATTTCTCAATCGAAGTTTGCATGCAAGAGGTCACTGCTTTGTGAATCAAAGTAAGCATGTAACATGCCATTGCTCAATTGAAGCTTGCATGTAGGAGGTCACTGCTTTCTGAATCAAAGCAAGCATGTGTAGCGATAAAAAATGTAGCGGGGTAAATCGGAGATCGAGATATTAATTAACTCGTCTCACAAAAGCAAGAGTCGCCACCACGCTTTATTATTTCCAAGGGAAAAGGGGAAAAGAGCGAAATAAAACCCTAAAATATGCAATGTAAAATAATACTCAAAAGTAATGAAAATACAAGGCGTTTTGAAAAGAGATATAGAGTTCGGGGGTTGGTTATACAATGAGAAGGTATTAGCACCCAATGCATCTATAGTATCCTATAGGAACCTTTTGAAATATCTGTTTATTAAAATTGTTTGTTCGATTAAAAATAGCTTGTTTGGCCAAAAATGGGTATGGACGAGATTTTGAAGATACGACGACCTAACGTCGAAGTTTTGACTTAAAAGGTGTGAGTTTAAAAATGGGATCTTTGGGAAAAATTATCTTATGTTTTTTTTAACAAAATAATAAACGAAAGATGAATGAGGGTATTCGCACTATTAGGTGAGATATGTTTGATGACATGAAGTCGACAAAATTAAAACAATTCCCTTGGATTGAGACGGACGAAAGATATAAAGATTAATGATCGATTAATTAAAATGACAATTGAACAATTAACTAATGAAAATTAAATTGTACTAGCATGCATTTTGAACGATTAAGTAAATAAACAAAATTACATAAAGATTAAATTACAAAATTATGGATTTTTTTATAATAATTAAATAAATGGCAATAATTAAATCATGAAACATGTATTTTGAATAATTAAATAAACAAAAACAAAAATTAAATAAAAAATTAATAGCATGTTGACAAAATTAAATAAAAGATAAACTTAAAATAACATGTTTATTTTTATGTGTTTTTATAATAATTATAACAAGATGGAATAATGTAGATAATGTTAAAAGAAACAGCAAAAATTGCCAAATGAACTAAGCTGCTTATTCATTTATTAACATGAGTTTATTAAAACATAAAGGAAAGTGGCAATGATGCTGGACCAAAATAGGCCCAATGGGCCGACCCGCTTTGGAAGAAAGGAACAAGAAATTTTGAAAACCCTAAGGCATGGGAGCGGCGGTTGGCATTATGGAGAAAAGGGAACAATTAATTATTATTATTATTGGGAAGAGAAAAAAAACAGATTTTAATATTATTAACATTTTCAATAAAACAAAAAAAAGTAAAGTTTGTGACAAATTACTCTCCCTCCTCCACGAATTACTCTTCCATCTTCCTCTCTCTTTCATCACAGATTCTCTCTTCTCAGTAAACAAGAACAACAAAAACTTCATGCCAATTAAATCTCTCTCTCATCACGGATTCTCTCTTCTCAGCTTCCTCTCTCTGCTCCAATTTTCGCTAAATCTCCTCTTTATCTCACGCTGAGTATTCATCCTTTCTTACTCGGTTAAAAAAAACAACAACCGAATTTGTTCTACTTCCATCCCTGTTCCTTCTGATCTCAAAAATTATAAGAGGCGAGTGGAAGCGGCGAATCTGGGAATGCGAGTTGAGTTCCGAAACGGCGGATCTGGGAAGGCGAGTGGAAATTGTGAGTTGTTGTGTCGGTCGTGTGAAGGAGTTTGAAGGTGGGGTTATAGAAATTGATGAAGATGGTGATGGTTAGGAGAAGCTCGCGAAAGGTTGCAAATGGGAGTTAACAGTGGCTTGGTTGCAGGAGAATGAAACGCAATGATGGAAGCTGGGAAGAAACAAAGGAGTGAGGTGATAGGTGTTAAGTTGTAATGGCTGTTTGAAATTATTTGTTTGTGTTGCGTGTTTTTGATTTGTGAGGTTGATGCGCAGAAAGGGCAACTGGGTCATAGAGATACTGTTCAGCATGATAGGCCAACTGTGGTGTCTGGACTTTCAAAGTGAGTTTGTATTTTCTGTTTTTTTATAAACAAAACTTTATGGTCGTTCATTCTTATGATGTGCTGATTATGTTGTTTGTGTGGTGGTTTGAAAGGTAGAGGGGGAATTGGTTCTATGGTTTAAAGATTATATGCCAGTTTACAGGTTCTAATGGTTTGAAGATTTTGAGTTTTAGGTTCTAGCATTTTTGGATTTTGGTTTACAGGTTTTACGGTTTGTATTTGGTACAGGTTAAGCTGGTTTTTTAAAAGGTTGTTAACAAGTTTCGGTTTCAACAGGTTGTTAACAAGTTTCGGTTTTAACAGGTTGAGGCTTTTGGAACAGGTTAAACTGTTTTGCAGGTTGAGGTTTTTAACAACTTAAGGTTTGGATGAATAAGCTGGTTAGCAGGCTTATTTTTAAAAATAAGCCTGAGTTTTAGTAACAGCAGGTTTTTTTTAGGATTTTGGTAACAATAGGTTTTAAGTTTTTGATACAATAGGTTCAGGTTTTTGATACAGCAGGTTCAAGTTTTATGGACATGGAGAAACTGGTTTTATCAGGTTCTATAGTTTGCAGGTTGTTAACTGGTTTCAATTTTAACAGGTCTAGGTGTTTTAACAGGTTGAGCTGGTAACAACAAACCTTATGCTGGTTTTCTGGTTCTTAGTATTTTTGGTTTTTTGACAGGTTTTATGTTGAGGCAAGGTAAGGTTTTAAGCTGGTTCCAAAATTTGTAACAGACTCTAGTGTTTGTTTTAGAACAACATGTTTTATGGTTTAACTGCTTGAGGTGAGTTAGGATGAGTTGAATCACATAAAGCAAGTTTCTACAATTTTTATTTTCTTATATTTTTTTTAAAACTGTTTTTCTCGGTGTTTATTAGTACTAACATTTCTAAACGTTAACAAATTGCAGCAACAAAAAATACAACAAGGAAATTAATGATGAAGCAAGCATCGTATGGAAGAAAAATGACATAATAGATGGTTCAAACATGAATATATGCAACAATATATAGGGAGGAGAAAGAAAATAATACCTATCGGAGCCTCTCTGATGGGGCTTCTAAAACCATAAGTTTTTTCCTCTTTTCCTGTTTTTCTTCTTGCTGAATTTTTAGAACAAAACTCTATTTTTTCTGTTTTTTCTCACTCTTGTTGGATTGTTGAACAAAACTCTATTTTTCTGTTTTTCTCACTCTTGCTGAATTTTTTTTGATTTCCTTCTTTTCTGCTGAATTTTTGATTTCTCTCCCCCTTTTCTGCTGAATTTTTGATTTCCCCTCTCTTTTGTGTTGACAAAAGCCTCTATTTATAGTGAAATGTGTGGGGTTTTAGGGGGGAAAACAGTAGAAATTTGAACAAATTCAGGCCCTGTTTTGATGTTTCATGGGATAGCTTTTTAGGGTATCCATTTTAGTGCAATATTTGGAGCTTTGCATACTGTTTTTGTAACAACAAAATGTGCAGATTTTTGTCTTATGGGCTGTATTCTGGGCTGTTTTGCAGGGCAGATTTGGACAGCAACTTGGCATGGTCTTTGTTGACACAAGGTTGAAGAAAATGGATAGCACTACACTCAAAAATAATGGACTGTTACGGATTAATGTAGTGCTGGAAAAATGGGCAGCATTGGGACTGTTTTGTAGCAAGAATAATAGCTTGATTTTCATGTACAAAACTTGTATTTTATTTTGTAACTTTGTAACAACAAGTCCAAATAAATTGTAACATGAATAAACATGTATTCTCCAATTTATTCTCAATTCCTTTTGTGATTATAAATAAACTTGAATCTTCATATGATCATGAATCTTGATATGTCTTGATAAAAATTCAAGGTCTTCCATTTGAATGGGGAAATAATTGAATAATACTTGAATAAATTGTTGAATGATGAATAAATAATAATGCAAGTTTTAGACTTTAATCTTTCATTTTTGTAATAGAGATCAAAATAAATCACATGGATTAATTTTGTAATCAAATAGAATTCCTCATGTAATTAGTCTTGTGATAGCCGATTAATTGGATCGAATTCCTTTTCCCACTAACTTTTTGAATAAATGCTTCATGTAAGTCCACCAAACTAATCACAAAAATAATCTTGAATAAATATTTCATGCGAGAAATGATTATTCTTGGATGAGACCTCTTGATAGCTCCTCTTTAATTATCACTTGAATTCAAATAAAGAAAATTCCAAATATTCTGAATAAATTCTTCTAGAAAAGTTTTGAACTTAATTATCCCATTTTGGCGAAATTCAACCCGCGTTATGAGAAAATTTGCAAATGATTTTTGGTCAAAGAAATCGAAAACGATGACATAACTTGGTTTTCTTGTATTTTAGAACAATGTGAAACACACATGAACCAAAGTCGGTAGAACTTCGACCGTTCTTTCTAAAAAAATATTCAGAGAAACTGGAGACTATCTGTTGGACAGAGTGTGGAAATAAACACACAATTCTCTGAAATTCTTTTAATGAATCAACTTTTGGAAATTAATGACCGACCGCATTTCTGCCTCGAGACTTGAAATCCTAATCGATGTACGACGTCCGATGCTCTTCTTTCAGACCTGTTTCCTGCACATGAAAACAAAACAACAAAACATACACTTCATGCTTGATTAGTGGTTAGTCATTCATAAGATAAAATGCTCACAACACTCGATAATCTCTACACAGTCAAAGCTCGAAGGCGAAACGTTTGAAACCTACCATATTCTGTGACCTTGACGTATATGTAAAATAATGCAGATGAAGCAGGGATCTTAGGTAAAAAATTGGGGTATGACAGCATGCAAGAGGCCATTGCCTTCTAAATCAAAGAAAGCCTGCAGGAGGCCATTGTCCAATCAAAGCTTGGGAATTTGAAGTAAGTTTGAAGGAGGCCAGAGTCCAATCGAAGCTTGGGAATTAAGCTTTCTCAAAAGAAGGCAAATTCCTAATTGAATCATAGGAATCAAGCTAGTTCAAAAGGAGTCCAATGCCCAATTGAAGCATAGGAATCAAGCTTGTTTAAAAGAAGTCAAATGCCTAATCGAAGCATAGGAATCAAAACAAACTTGCTCTTTTTCGATTTGATGCTTGAGAGACCAATATGATCCATGGAACTATATGGGGCATTAAAAATCCAATTGTACTTGTGTAAAATTCAAACTCTAGCTTTGAGTCATCAGTTGTTGAGGAAGTATCTTGCTGATCAAACCTTGTGAAGTCTTGACCCAATAGAAGTCTTGTGAGAAAATTCTTGAGAAATGAGAGGGAAAATTTTAGGGTACAACAGTGACATTAGGTCCAATTGAACCATCATATACCTCAGGTGATGTGATTACTTTAGAATCTTTTTTCACAGATGTAGTAGGATTAGTATAAACCCTTACACGAGAGGGGTGGAGTCTTCTTCCTAGAAGGGTATTTGTTCTGATTTTCTTCGGAGTTCCACTAGGAATGACTGAGAGAGGAACACCATTTGTTATCACGTGGGACATACCTTCAGGTTCCTTAGGGTTATAATGTGTGTAATCATGCATGTCTTCTTTGTTAGACATATTGGGTTTTTGAAATCCTGAGAATGAGATATTATGAATGAATTCTTGAATAATTTCTTTGGAACGAGTGAAGTGATGTTTGCCCTGGGATTTTAAGAAGTAGGAATTTTGAATAGTACATTTGGTAATGGGATTTAAATAACTTGTAACTTTGGAGATGTCAAGGCTTTGTAATGATGTTTTTAGTTTTTCATAAGCCAATAAATGGGAAGAAGAAAAACTATCTGTTTCATGCCTCCTCCTTACTAATTTCCATAATTTCTTAGCACTGAAAACTTCACCCATTTGCTCCTTAAGTTGAATTACCACCATTACTTTGGTAAAACTTTTGGCAAGATTTGTCCACATCATAAAATTCTTAATATCATCAACCTTGTTCCTTATTAGATCATTGATGGGATGGTGGAGACTTCCACTTTGCCATGTCCTGTCATGTTGAGTAAGAGTTTTCACTCAGCTAGTGTTACCCAAATACTCAGAGTCCAATGTCATGACACTCTGTATGACATTGCATTCCTTCAGAATTTTCTGCTTAACTTGAAACCCTTCCAAGTAGGTTTTAGAAACTTCTTGAGGTGTCCTCATAAGACACTTGTCATCTTTTCTAATTTCTTTCAAATTTTTCGAACACCCATTGTATACACACTCATCTTCTAATGATAAATATGTGAGAGAGAAATGAAAATTGAGACAAATGTTCTAATTTTTGGGACTACATTTTCTTTTAGGGTTACTCCATTACTCTCACGACGAGTGTAATGTTTGGGATAACCATACAACTTGTAGCAAAAGGGCCTTATGTTTCCATTTTTCCCACAATGATGACATTTCCTGAGATGACTTATGGGTCTGATGAAAATTTTCTGATGTCTTACAGGACATTGGAACTTTTTTTCCATATTTTCCTTTCTTTAGATGAATATAGTCAGAGGCTTTATCAAGTTCAATTTCTGTTGAACTCCTAACATGTTTTCCAGATTGAAGTGTTTCACTTGATGTGTCTATTCCATTGTTTAACATTCTGAAGTATTTGGTCAAGTTTTCAAGCTTAGATGTTAGCAGTAATACTTCATTCTGAAGATCATACACATTGATAAGAAGTTCTTTCTTCTTACCATGATTTTTAGAAGGCTTGCATCTTCCTGAAAATGCTTTAACATGCTTGGTAGATTTTATAACACCCTTCTAAACCCCAAGAAGTATTTGCAAATAATTAAAAAATATTCAAGCACAAATCACTAATAAGGGCGTCACATCTTCATATAAAATATCATAACAATACATCCTGCTCCGTAACACAGATTTTCAACCATCATTAAAACATTTATCTCTTTGAATATATCATTAAGAGCTTTAAACGTAGCAGTGGAAATTATAGTATTAAAACATCTTTATTAAATACTTCAATTAAAACACTTTCACATACATCATTTTGTGCTTGTTAAACTTTGGCAACTTGATGAGTACCTAAATTCAATGCTTTAAGCTTCTTGCCTACCTCTACAACAATTACTTCTTCAATTTTTAATTGTTTGTTGGGCTCCAACTTTTAATCAATGACTCATTCAGACTTGCTGGCAACCCTGTCATATAACTCCAAATGCTCATTTGCAGCAATTGCTTCTATTATCTTCTTCACACCAGTGGCTGTTGAGAAATTTGATGAGCCACCAGCTACTGTGTCTATCAGCTGCTTTGTCTTGATTCTCAGACAATTTACAAACATTTGCATTTGATCAGTCTGGTCTAGATTATAAGTAGGGCAGACCACTATGAGTATTTTTAACCTTTTATAGGTATCCCTCAGCGATTCTCCCTATTTTTGTTTGAAATTCAGTATATTATACCTTTTTCTTAGGAACACTGAGGCTGGAAAATATTCCTTCAAAAATGCAGTCTCCATTTCTTCCCAAGTTGTTATACTATCATCCGGAAGAGAAAAGAACTATTCTTCAGCATCATCAACCAACGTGAAGGGGAACATTCTCAATTTCTTTTGTTCCTCAGTATGACCATCTATCTTCAAGGTGGTGCTCATGGTCAGAAATCTCTGTAAATGCTTATTAGCATCTTCATTCAACCTTCCTGAAAATGACCTTCTCTCAAGTTGAGTGATAGTACTGGGATGCACCTGAAAATTTGGTACATTTGTCGGGTGGTTTACAATAGCGAGTCTACCAGCCGGTGCATTCCTGCCACCATAGTCACCAAGTAGTCTCTCAGGTGGATTTTCACCCATGCTTTCAGTTTCTGAATCTAACTATGTCTCTTGGTGTTTTGAATGCTGTTATGAATCTGTGTCTTGGTGCTCTGAGTGAATTGAGTAAATATCTTCCTCGGAAGCCAGTCTGGCTAACTTAGCTTGTCTTCTCCTTGAGTGAAAAATTCTTTCGATCTATGCGTCAAAAAGAAGTTCAGCTGAGGTTCTACCTCGCATAAAAGATTAGTTAAAATATAATAATAAACAAAAATAACTAAAAAATAAAATTTTAATTGCAAAACAATAAAATTTCAATTGAATAACACTGAAACTCAGTATTTTGGTAGTCCTCGGCAACAACGCCAAAAACTTGATCAAAAAAATAGCAAGTGTACTATTTTTACCGCTGTAGTAATAATGGGATTTTCCCAAAGTATCAATATCGAGGACTACGTAGGAAATACTGAGTTTTATTATTAATTCAATTCAACAAAAACAATAGTTTTGGGGTTGATTGGAATAAATCCTTGTGAAAGATTAAGTGGCTAAAAGTAAAATGTGACTTTTTTGTTTGATTAAAAGCTGTTATGGGTGAGTGTATAATTTTCCATGTAATAACTTAACTCTTTGATCTTTTCAACATGTTCATCAACCTCAATTAATGATTCTTAAGATTATATTTCCCTAAGTCCTTAAGGAAAAACCTTTAACCTTCTACCCTAATTTCAATGTCCATTCAAAATAGTTTTGAGGTTAAGCATTCAATTATCAAGAACTATTTTGGTTATCATAGGATTGCCCTAGTTCTAGGTGAAATCATCTATAATATTTATTTAGAAAACCTTAACATGACCGTCTGACTCTAATGTCTTAATAACAGTGAAACCCTATGATCCCATAGGGTAAAACTATAAATTCTTCTAAACAATCAAATTGAGGCATAAAACAATAAATACTTTCAAAAACCACACAAAGCACATTTTCAAACAAAAGCAAGTGATCTAGAAAGCAACTAAGAGCCCATAGATAACTATGGATGAAAAGGGTACTAACACCTTCCCTTTTCATAATCTACCCCCAAAACTCATAAATAATCTCAAAGGTCTTTCCTGTTCTTTTCAACCTTTCCTTTTGGATAAAATAAAAGTCAGTGGCGACTCTTGCTAACTGCAATATTTATGATAAAACATAAAACACCCAAGTCAATTCTCCCATTGTATCATAACTACCCTCGAACAACCATCCCTTTGTCTCTATATACTATTCCCGAACTCTATGAGAATTAAGTTCTTGATCAAAACAAAATTTTTTGGTCAAATTTGAAGAACTTCAACTCGTGGATTTACACAGAAATTCACATAGCACTAACAAATAATTCGAAAAGAAGAAAAGCAATAACCCCTCCCCCCGCCCCCAAAATTGAACTAAACATTGACCCTAATGTTTTAGAACAAGCTCGAGGAGCTGAATCACAGAGGGTAATGCAACACATGTTGCAGCCTCCTAGCTTTCACCAGTAAGGCTCCCTTTTTATTACCTGCAAACAAAACAAAATATAAACTAAGTTATTAAAAGCGTGGGTTGCCTCCCACGAAGTGGTTCGTTTAACGTCACATGGCTCGATGGTTCCTCCCCTTATGGGGGATACTTCCTCTTCCACACCTTGTTGCTTGTTTCTTACATAATCCAGAACTCATTCAGATCAAAAGTCTCAACCCATTTGTGCTTCCAGCCACTTCCAAATTCCATCTTTTCAGCTTTATGTTCCTTCTTCTTTCTCTTCCTTCCTTGTTGACTGAGCTTAGGAATTTTTATTGATGCCACCTGAGAGATTTTTCCTGAGACTTCTTCTGGTTGTGATTTTGAGTTTTTGCCTTCTCCTTCTACTTTGATCATTCCGACCAAAGATTTATCCTTTTCATCTGCACATTGCTTCCTGATTTCTAACACCTTTAGAGTTAACTCCTCATCAAATGATTTCAATGTTAGATTATCGGTCTCAATATCAAAATTGCATCGACTAGTCAACACAAATGGTCGACCAAGAATGATAGGAGTCTCTTCATCTTCAGGCATGTCCATGATTTGAAAATTAATTAGGAAAAAAAATTGTCAATTTCCACTAATACATCTTCAACTATCCCATATGACTTCTTGATGGTGTGATCAACAAATTTCAATTTTGTCCTACTCCCGCTTATCTTCTCAATACCGAGCTTCTTGAAAATCGATAATGGCATTAAACTCACACTAGAGCCAGAATCAAACAGAACCCTATTGAAAGCTCTGTCTTTTATTGTGCATGATATTGCAACTGACCTCGAATCCCTCTGCTTGACATGTATTTTTTTCTCGGGCGCAATTGTACATAATTTCTCATTAACGGGTACTGATCCCTCCCATGTTGATCTATTTTTTTATAATACCTCCTTCAACAATTTTCGATACAAAGGAATTTTGTCGAGTGCTTCAAAGAACGATATGTGGATCTCTAGATTTTTGAAAATTTTGACAAATTTCTCAAAATCTTTTTCTTTTGTGTCCTTCCTTGCCACTCGAGATGGATACAACAACTTGATCACTGGTTTGGTCTTCTCTTCAACTGGATTCACATGCGATACCATTTCTTCCTATTTGTTCCTGTTCTCTCTCACTTCCAACTCTACTTCTATGATATTGTCATCAAACTTCACCTCATCTTCTTTTTTCTCTATCAACTTTCTCACTCCTTGTTTTGACATCATTCACATTCTCATGTCTTTTCTGAATTTCTTGTACTTGCAGCTCTACCTGTTCTGCAATCTGTCCCATTTGAACTTCCAAATTTTTTATTGCAGCTGTGGTATTCCTGTAATTACTCCTTTTCTCTTCTTAAAATTGAGTGGTTTGGGAACCATCTTTTCAATAGCCACCTCCCACTCTGCCTTTTGAGGAGCTTGTTGATGTTGATCTTTCCAGGAGAAGTTAGGATGATTCTTCCACCCAGTATTGTAGCTGTTTGAATAAGGATTATTCTGCTTCAAGAAATTAACGTCTTCAATTTTTTGTGGAGACGCTAAACAATGCATCATATTGTGCGGCCCATTACAAATTTCACATACATCATTTTGTGCTTGTTGAACTTTGGCAACTTGATGAGTACCTAAATTCAGTGCTTTAAGCTTCTTGCCTACCTCTACAAAAATTGTTTCTTCAATTTTTAATTGTCTGTTAGGCTCTAACTTTAAATCAATGACTCCTTCAGACTTGCTGGCAACCCTGTCATATAACTCCAAATGCTCATTTGCAGCAATTGCTTCTATTATCTTTTTCACACCAGTGGCTGTTGAGAAATTTGATGAGCCACCAACTACTGTGTCTATCAGCTGCTTTGTCTTGATTCTGAGATAATTTAAAAACACTTATATTTGATCAGTCTGATCTAGATAATAAGTAGGGCAGGCCACTAGGAGTCTTTTGAACCTTTTATAAGCATCCCCCAGTGATTCTCCCTCTTTTTGCTTGAAATTCCGTATATCATACCTTTTTCTTATGAACACTGAGGCTGGAAAATATTCCTCCAAAAATGCAGTCTCCATTTCTTCCCAAGTTGTTATACTATCAACTGGAAGAGAAAAGAACCATTCTTCAGCATCATTAGCCAACATGAAGGGGAACATTCTTAATTTCTCCGGTTCCTCAGTATGACCATCTATCTTCAAGGTGGTGCTCATGGTCAGAAATCTCTGTAAATGCTTATTAGCATCTTCATTCAATCTTCCCAAAAATGAACTTCTCTCAAGTTGAGTGATAGTACTGGGATGCAGCTGAAAATTTGGTACATTCATCGGGTGGTTTATAATAGTGAATCTACCAGCCGATGCATTCCTTCCACCATAGTCACCAAGTAGTCTCTCAGGTGGATTTTCCCCCATGCTTTCAGTTTCTGAATCTAACTCTGTCTCTTGGTGTTCTGAATGCTATTCCGAATCTGTGTCTTGGTGCTCTAACTGAATTGAGGAAATATCTTCATCGGAAGCCAGTCTGGCAAACTTAGCTTATCTTCTCCTTGAGTGAAAAGTTCTTTCGATCTCTGCATCAAAAAGAAGTTCAGCTGAGGTCTTACCTTGCATAAAAGATTAGTTAAAATATAATAATAAACAAAAATAATTGGAAAATAAAATTTTAATTGCAGAACAATAAAATTTCAATTGAATAACAATGAAACTCAATATTTTGGTAGTCCCCTCCAACAACGCCAAAAACTTGATCGGAAAAATAACAAGTGTACTATTTTCACCGATGTAGTAATAATGGGATTTTCCTAAAGTATCAATATCGAGGACTACGTAGGAAATACTGAGTTTTATTATTAATTCAATTCAACAAAAACAATAGTTTTAGGTTTGATTGGAATAAATCCTTGCGAAAGATTAAATGGCTGAAAGTAAAATGTGACTTTTTCTGTTTGATTAAAAGCTGCTAGGGGTGAGTGTATAATTTGCCATGAAATAAATTAACTCTTTGATCTTTACAACAAGTTCATCAACCTAAATTACCGATTCTTAAGATTATCTTTCTCTAAGTCCTTTATGAAAAACCTTTAATCTCCTATCCTAATTTCAATATCCATTCAAATTAGTTTTGAGGTTAAGCATTCAATTATCAAGAACTATTCTGGTTATCATAGGATTTCCCTAGTCCTCGGTGAAATCATCTAAAATATCATTATTTAGAAAACCTTAACGCAAACGTTTGACTTTAATGTGTTAATAACAATGAAACCCTATGGTCCCATAGGGTAAAATTATAAATTCTTCTGAACAATCAAATTGATGCATAAAAAGTGTTATGTTGAATAAAACAAAGAGATCAATATTCTTGACATTGCAAATCAGAGACACCCCTAGCATTGGGGGCTTTAGCCGCTCATAATATTCAAAGAATTTTCAATAAAAAAAGATAGACATTACACAAATTAATGGTGAACTCTGATCTTAAATTTCTTCTGCTCATAAAGGTCTTTGTTCTTCCAAAACTTGCATAGACTTCAATCTTCTATCGTCAAATTCTTTCTGGTTCCAAAAGTCCCCCTTAATTCTTCTCACAAACAGGTTTTTATAGTACTCGGTCATCCCTTAGCAATACAAAATATCCAAAGTACCCTTAATGCTCCAAAAATACCTAAAATCTCAAAATTGGAATTTCTAGCGCCTGGGCTGACACGAGCCATGTCACTGGACACGAGCACCTGTGATATGCTCTTTTCCAACATTTAGCCCAGCTGAATTGACACGGGCCGTGTCGTGTGACACGGGCACCCATGTCGCTTTCTGTCTCGCTTCTAACTTGCTATTTTTTCCAAGTCTTCCCCCTGATACAACCCGTGTCAGGTGACACGGCCACCCGTGTCAAGACCCCTGAAGCACTTCTTCCAGAACTTTGAATTCTGCACTTTTCTGCCCCGATTTGTCCTGTTTTATTCTTTTGAACCTGAAAACACTAAAATACAAAACCAAAGCATAAAATGCGGTAAAATGAAATAAAACACCAGTCAATTAAAAGAAATGATAACTAAAATAAATGCACAATTCCTATGTAAAAGCCACTGATCAAAGACCACCACAAATTTATCCATGTAGGAATGAAATGTTCTGTTCATATACTCCATGAAAACACCTGACGCATTAGATACACCAAACGACATCATAGTGTACTCATAATAACCATACCTCGTTCAAAAAGCTGTCTTCGAAATATCATTTGGTTTAACTCAAATATGATGATAACCTGATCTCAAATCAATCTTGCTGAACACATAAGCACCCACCAACTGACCCATCAAATCGTCAATTCTTGGTAGTGGATACCTATTCTTAATCGTCATTTTATTCGACTGTCAGTAATCTACACACAACCTCATACTCCCATCTTTCTTCTTGACTAACAACACCGGAGCACCCCACGGCGAAACACTCAGTTGTAAAAACTTCTTCTCGAGTATCTCTTCCAGTTGTTTCTTCAACTCTCTCAACTTTGAAGGTGACATTCTGTAAGGACCCATCGACACCAGACTTGTACCAGACACCAAATCTATAGAAAACTCCACTTCACGCTCTAGAGGTAAATCATTGACGTCATTTGGAAACACCTCTGGAAATTCACAGACAACCGGTAAATTCATATTCGCACCCTTACCCTCAACTTGCAACGATGTAAACATTGCAAACATCAATGCTTCATCTTCTAATAACTCATTCACTTGCTTAGCGGACAACAACATCAATTCTCCATTATCACCAAACTTAGGAAACCTCAAAGTATTATTATAGAAATTGATATGAACATAGTTAAACTCCAACCAGTTGATTACAAGAATAACATCAATCTGGTGTAATGGTAGACACACCAAATCCATCACAAAACTCTTACCGTAAAAGGTCAGAGGGAATTTTAAACAAACAAAAGCAGTAGTAAATGAACCACTAACAGGAGTGTCTATTACCATACTACCATTTATATTAGACAACTTCAAACCCAATGCATTAGCATATTCACGTGAAATAAAAGAATGGGTAGCACCAGTATCAATAATAGCAACCAATTCAATGTTGTAAATAAATCAAGTACCTCGAATCAGGTTGTCCTTCTTGGAATCCTCCGAACCACTCAAAGCAAACACTCTACCATTGGTCTGGGAAGAAGCGCCCTTCTTCGGCTTCTGACACTGGGTACTGATATGACCCTGTTCCATACAATTGAAATAAGTTGGACCGTCGTTCTTGCTCAGGAGCACAATGACCTGTCTTACTACACTCGTAACATCTTAACAACTTATTCTCACATTCATTGGAACAGTGACCTTGTTCACCACACCTGTAACACATAATACCAGTAGGAGCACCTCTCCCACTTGGTCTCTTACCATCAATAACTTTCTGTTTTCCTTTGTCAGTCGGAGCATTGTAAGGCTTACCACGATATCATTGTTGCTTGCCTCTTTTCTCAGTGAAAATCTTGTAGTAAGCATTACTGTCCTCTTTATAGATTCTGCAACTATTCACCAAATCTAGAAACTTACGAATCTGCTGATACCCAATGGCTTTCTTGATTTAAGAACGCAAGCCACTCTCAAACTTAACTCACTTAGAAAATTTAGCAGTCTCCTCAGTGTAATAAGGATGATAGTTCGCCAATTCCACAAACTTGGTAACATATTCAGTCACCAATAAGTCTCTCTGTTTCAGATCCAGGTATTCAATCTCATTCTTTCCGCGAACATCTTCTGGGTAATACTTCCTCAAAAACTCCCTGTGAAACATAACCCATGTAATAACCTCTCTTAAACCTTCTAACCTTTGGCGAGTAGCAACCCACCAGCCATCAACCTCTCTTGCCAACATATGCGTACCAAAATTCACTTTCTGTGCATCAGAACAGTCCATAACCCAGAAGATCCTTTAAATATATTTGAGCCACTCCTGTGCTCCTTCAAGATCATGCTTCCCTTTGCATGTAGGTGGATGGTTTCTTTGGAAAGTTTCCAAAGCACGAGTTCCATAGTTCCATCAAACATTAGGCTGATTATGCATTGCCTAAGCCAAAGCCTGCAACGCATTAGCAAGTGCACCATTCCCTCTTCCAGCCATTGCTCTGTTTCACATCACAAAATCAAATAACTGTTAGATAGAAAAACATCGACAATAATCCACTGTCACACTACTCTAATGACTCAACAACCTGGCAGATGGACTGACCTGCTCTGATACCACTAATGTAACACCCTTCTAAACCTTAATAAAATTTTGCAAATAATTAACAAATATTCAAGCACAAATCACCAACAAGTGCGTCACATGTTCATATAAAATATCATAATAATACATCCTGCTCCGTAACACGGATTTTCAACCATCATTAAAACATTTATCTATTTGAATATATCATCAAGAACTTTAAACATCACAACAAAAATTATAGTCTTAAAATATCTTTATTAAATACTTCAATTAAAATACTATCACGCTTCGTGACTTATAAGTCAAGCTCAAAACATCTTAATAAACAAACCAAATATCTCAATGCATCAGGCCAACAAAGAAAACGGTTCAATTCAAACGAATCCCAAATACCCTGATGTTACATATATTAGAGCAAAAGCCTTTTTATTCAATCGACTCACATAAAAGACTCCAAGCTATCCTCACGCTACTACGAACTAATCTCAGACACCTGCGCGTTATCCACATGGAGGAAACATTCAAATATAAAGGGGTGAGTAAATCATAATCATTATAAAAAGCATAAGTAATAGATATAGTAGTTATAGCATGGTTATAATACAATCACATGGCATCCTGTACTACATCTATAGCATAACCGCAATCACTAGCTCTTCTCATCAAAACACCACCATTCAAAAATCAGTCAAATACATCACTTAATTCAAATATTGTGTAATGCCACCAATAATGAAATGCAACTTTACTAGACTTATGCATGTGGTACCGGAACATCATTGATGACTTAATCATCGTTATCTCCAAAGATCCCCACCAATAGGATCGGTTCCCGCTTGGAACCAGAGCACATAAAAAAATGCACTTAATCCACACTATGGGATTAAGACCATCATTGGATAGAAGTTTCCTACAAACTTCATTGGATTATTATCCTGTAAAACATCACTGGACTATTCGTCTTAACAAATTCTATGAATGCATGATGTGCAACAACACATAAAAATACGACCACGGCTAGTCAAAAACGCATAATCAACCATCATAATCATCATGTTCTCTTCACAACATCATAACACATACATCATAGTCAAAAAAGCTTCATTTTATCATATGGATACCAAACAATTCACCTCAAGACATAATCATAAAAATTCATGCAGTAAAGTAAACATACTGTTGGTTCAACATAACATATTGTCACTTAATCATGACAAAATCACTAGATAATAACATTATATACTTCATATTATTCTACTAGAGTTTATGTCGTTGTGTTAGATTTCTAATGCTTCAAACAACACCTAAAACAGACTCCTGGTTTAAAAGTTATGACCATTTTAAGAAAATCTATTTTCTACTAACTACTGTGGCAAGCGCCACAACTCCATGACCCCCGTCACGCCCTACACACACCTATGGCAAACGACACACATTCCATGACAACCGGAACACCCTATGCCGAGTGGCACATATGCCGTGACGACCACCACAACCGAATTGTTCATTATGGCACCCGTCACAAGGTTCTGGCGACCGCCATAGTAGGAACAATGCAGTTCAATTTTTTTCCACATTTGGAGGCCTTCTAGACCTCAAAATTTGATTCCGTAAAAAGCCCCAGTCTCAAAATTTGAAATCCTAAAATTGTATATTATTTATAACAATCTGTAACACTTATTTACTCCTGAAGGTTATCAATCTGTTGCAACATTATACTACCAATTCATCAATTCCTATCACAACATCGCATTATCATGAATAAAAAACCCCAAACACAATTTCTACAATTATATAAAACTTAATCCAATTACAATAATCATGATAGAATCCTCTTACCTTAGATTATTTCTTGTTATGGAATTCTCTTCACGTCTTTCCAGTCCTTTTCCGTTCTCCTCAAAGCCATAACTATTTGCCTTTTCTCCCTGCCTCTTTTCCAACACGAATGAACATAATGAATTTGACAAAAATGTTTTCTGCTTATGTAACCCTTAGACCTCTATAATTATTTGCTAATGACCAATATGCCCTTTCTGTCTCCAACTCCAATATTACTCTATTTTCTCTAATTAAATAATTCTAACTTAATTCTTATAATTATTCTAAATTATCCCATAATTCTCAAAACACCTCTAAACCACATAAATCATAATTTCTCACAAAAATCATCAAAACCACATATCATCATCAAACTCCATAATATAAATTAATTAAATAAATACTCTATTTAATCCGGGGCGTTACAAATTCAATTTTTGAATCCTTCTCAATCAAAAATACAAACATTCCTTTATGTTGTTTCTTGAAGTATGTTGGAGATTCTGCTCTAATGTGTCCAAAACATTTACATTCAATACACTGAATGCCTTTGCCTTGGGTTGAATTTTCTTAAGCTCTTGCTTTCCTCTCATATTCAAGGTTATTACTAATGTCATAAGAGATGTTCTTGACATCTTGTATTTCTCTACTGTCCATTTTCTTTAATATTCTATAGAATTGATTTCCAAGTAACACAACTGTATTGGACAGTTCTTCATCAATACCCATACCAACTTGACTCTTTTCAACTTCAGCATTAGAAATAAAAGCTATACTCTTGTTCCTTTTCTCAGACTTGTCCCTAATAGCCAATTCAAAAAATTGAAATGACCCAACAAGTTCATCAACTCTCATGCTATTGATGTCTTAAGCTTATTCAATAGTTGTTACCTTCATGTCAATTTTCCTAGGTAAAGACCTAAGAATCTTTCTAACAAGCTTTTGTTCTAACATCTTTTATCCCAGGGAACTAGATGCATTAGTATTTAAAGAACCTTCATATGATAGTCCTAAATGGTATCATTATCACTCATCTTTAGATTTTCAAATTTAGTAGTGAGAAGTCGAAGTTTGGTCATCTTCACTTTAGTTGTACCTTCATGAGTTGTCTTGAGAATTTTGCAAGCATCCTTTGCTATAGTGCATGTGTTAATCAACCTGAACACATTCTTGTCAACTCCATTAAATAAAGCATGCAATGCCTTTGAATTTCTAAGAGCTATTTTATCATCCTTATCATTCCAATCTTCTTCTGGCTTTAATGACATGTTCCCATCTTTGTCTGTATTAACAGGATGTTCCCATCCTTTCAAAACAACCTTTCAAGCCTTGTTGTCTATGGATTTCAGAAAAGCCACCATTCTTATTTTCCACCAATCATAATTAGAACCATCTAACAGAGGTGGTCTGTTGTTGCATCCTCCTTCTTTATACATAGTACCAAAAATTATTCTCCTTGGAGCTTACCCAATAGACAGAACAAGGTGTCTACTCTGATGCCAATTGAAATTCTAGCACTTGCAAAACAAAGGTCAAGACTGATGTCTTAATATAGAAACACGATATCAGGATATATGTTATGACATCTGTTGACAGAAAACCATGGATTGTGCAGAAAAATAAATTGTAGAAAATTAAACATAATCAGTTTTTAACCCAGTTCGGTGCAACGTCACCTACTCTAGGGGATACCAAGTCAGGAAGGAAGTCCACTATGATAATATTAGTTTAGAGCTAAACCAACCCTAGTTTACAACTTCTCGCCTAATCACTACCTTGTGAAACTTATACCTTGAAACCACTAGATATGAGACCCCATATCACTTCTAATTAGCGCAGTGATATACCTACAACTACAAACCTTGTAACTAGACTTAAAACCCAAAATAAGATTACACTTCTAATAAACATTACTTAGTTTTACTTAAAAGCTTCAACTAAGAATAATACTCAACTCCTTGCTTAAAAGCTCATGAGTGAGAATAATAGCTTGATAAATAAGCAACAATCAGTCTACTCAATACATTAAAAGATACATGAGTGACATACAAAGAACACAAACACTAAGAACCTAAAAGACTCCCAAAACTCCAATATTTAAGTTACACTCATGATTTCTTCTTTGTGAATGCTTGCTATTTTAGGTCTAGTAAGTCCTTATTTATATACTCTTGCAGAATGGGCTTGGACTCTTCAAATCAGATCCAATCTTCACTTTTTAAATCAGCTGCAAGATGTTCACATAAAAATAGGAACAAATCTTTTTATAGTTTCCTAAAAAGTCTCAAGGATCCTTTTTAATGAAACAAATCAAATATGAACTTTGTTCTTAAATAATATCACTGACATGTGCATAATCACGAGGTATATCCAAAAGGATCTCATCAAATCAAATTAAATATGTCAAGAGATATACAACAGTAGCGCTTGTTGTACACATATAATATGTCATGACATCTGTCTTCGACATCTTGCTGAAACACAAAAGAGTCAAACAGTTATGATAGTTGATGAAGATGTTACAACATCTTGCTTAACATCAGTATAGAACCATGTTTTAATAAAATTTAGCGAATCATAAAACCATGAAACAAACAACACCAATGAGTGTATCCCCAGTTCCAAGAGCTCTCATCCCTCAAGGAAAAACTGCTACACCTCGCCCATGAAGGATAAATCTCTATTCAAAAGGGCGAGAGATGCAAAAAAGAGTTTCACGCCTTTGAATACCCGCCAAGAATATATTTTGCGCGAGGTACTCCACCTATACAACATCCAGACACGACTTTCCCCCAAGTTCGAGGTAATGAGATCTGAGCCAGATAGGTGGTGTAAGTTACATAGTGTTAAAGGACATTATATCGATGACTACTCCACTACTAATTAAAGAAGGAACTAGAAAAAGCTGATACAAGAGGCCCCCCTTAAGAAGTATGTGAAGGGAGACTCCTCAAACCAGATGGAATGATATAACCCACGTGAGTGAGAAGATGCCAAAACACCAGAACCAAGCAAAGCCAAAGAAGCATCCCATGGAGAGGGCGAGAAAGTGTTGTGTCATACCTTTAACAACATAGCTAAAAGATTCGTCGGGGGCAGCGAGATCAACCCTGCTCACAAAAGATATGCCTGTTAACTCCTGAGTGTAAACGATCTCCCTAAGATCACAAGTATGAAGGCAGCATAATCCACAGTCGTGTTCTCGCAAAAATATGTGTTCAACATCTATCCTCACAACAATGATCCCATGGTAATCATTGTCAAATGCGAAGAATGGGAGATCAAAAGAGTCCTAGTCAACCAAGGAAGCATCATTGATATACTTTATTAGGATGCCTTTGAGAAAATGCGTCTCGACCTCGAAGATCCAAAGTCCTTCAAGTGATCATGGTTGGATTCTCAAGAGAACATGTGTAGGTGAAAGGCTACCTCACCATGAGGATCACATTCATAGAGCAAGACCATGCCAAGGAAATAAAGGTTAAGTATTTAGTCATTAACGCCCCATTTTCATATAATATGATTATTATGCGGCCAACCTTTAATCGGTTGGAAGGCATTTTGTCTACCTTATATTTGTGCATGAAATACCCGCTCCCCAATAGGCGAGTAGTGTAACGCCTCAGACTGCTTTCAGGATTACCGATTGACCCTACAAACCAACACATATCTTTTTATCATGCTTTATCCTCACTCACATGCTTTCTGGGTAACTTCCCAGAAGGCCACCCATCGAAATACTACTACAAGTCAAGCATGCTTAACTCTGGAGTTCTTATCTGGTAGGCTACCGAAAAGAAGATATATCTTGTTGGTATAAGTTGTACTAATAAATACTTATAAGCCTTTCTTTAACCATGAATTCTCACACATACACAACCTCAGGATGCCTATCATTCTGATGTGAATTCAGTGACCACTCCTTGCCCTCTTGAGCCTCGAGAGTGTCTCATTGTCATTCCTCGTGCACCGAGAATCACTCCCTGCCCTCGTTGGCCTCGGGTGTTACATGCCCACTAGCTTCTGCTTGGTTCGTCCCTGAACCACATCGTACTAGGATAAGTCTTCTCTAATACCATTTGTAACGCCTCAGACTGCTTTCAGGATTACTGACTGACCCCACAAACCAACACATGTCTTTTCAGCATGTTTTATCCTTACTCACATGCTTTCTGGGAAACTTCCCAGAAGATCACCCATATAAATACTACCCCAAGTCAAGCATGCTTAACTGTGGAGTTCTTATTTGTTAAGCTACCTAAAAGAAGATGCGTCTTATTTGTATAGGTAGTACTAATCAATCCTTATAAGCCTTCCTTCAACCATGCAATCCCACATATGCACAACCTCAGGATCCCTCTCATTCTGATATGAATTCGATGACCACTCCTTACCCTCTTTGGCCTCAAGAGTGTCTCGTTGTCATGCCTCATGCACTGACAACCTTTCCCCGCCCTCATTGGCCTCAGGTGTTACACGTGGGAATCGTTCGGCGAAACCATGAAAACACTAAGAAGTGATACACAAGTACCTCCTGATTTTGAGGGTCACCATAAAATAGTGATCTTTGAATTTTTTCAAGCTCTCCAAGTAAGCATCAAACATCTTCAATAGTTGGAAAAGTGGGAGTAGTGATAACACCGAATCGCACTATGTTTCTGACTCGAATATCACATGTTTTCCTTAGTTTTATTATTGTTTTTCTAGTATTATGCCCTTGTTTCCTTTGTTTTCAGGTCACATGTCCTTTCAGAGCCTTCAGAGAAGAAACGAGCGAAAACGCCAGAAAAATAGGGTTTTTCCAAGAAAGTACACACATGGCGTCCAGCTCCGCATCGGCTACAGGGAACGCGCTGACATGGCGCACTTTCACCCAGGGGCCAACTGCCACGTTCCCATGATCTCTTCATTTTCACTCACTGCGCCCGCGGGGAGGGTGGCTGCGCCCGCGGCTTTCACAAACCATTTCCCGCTCAGAAGGAGTTGAGGGGCATGCTCGTCTTTACAGAGTTTCAAGATCTTCTATAAATAGCAAGTTCATTTCATTTTTGTTTTCATCCAAACTTAGATGCAAACTTAGATCCAGTCAAGTTACTGCTTAGGCATATATTACTACTTTGTAAAGTGATAATCTTCTCACATCGGGAAGTTATCACACTTGAGTGTGCGAGTTTGTATTCAAGTTTGGAGCACTTTGGTTGAAGTTTATCATACTATCTTTTACATTTCCACGACTTGTATCAGATTCAAGCCTCCGATTGGAGCCAGGTTCTAATTTAATTTCTTTCATTTATTTTATGCTCTTACCATAGTCTACATGTTTTATAGACTCTAAATTCTCTTACCATAGTCTACACGTTTTATAGACTCTAAATGCTCTTACCATAGTCTACATGTTTTATAGACTCTAAATGCTCTTACCATAGTCTACATGTTTTATAGACTCTAAACACTCTTACCATAGTCTACACGTTTTATAGACTCTAAACGCTCTTACCATAGTCTACACATTTTGAAGACTTTAAACACTCTTATCATAGTCTACATGTTTTATAGACTTTAAATGCTTACCATGTCTAGCCAAATTTATTAGGGTTAGAATGTAAGGATCGAATCATAACTATGTTCTGCATGCCATGCTAATAGAAATACCTTTGGGATGTTTTAGTTTTTAATACTGGTTTAAATGTGTTTAAAAGTTTATGGGTAAGATCGAAAGCCGTCCATACTTGAGATTAAGCCAGTTAGTTCTTGACCAAACGAAAAGAGCGAAAGCAGTTCGTTTGGTTAAGTAGGATTACTTGATATAATTTTAGAAAATGATTTTGAAACTATTTGCGGACGCGTTTGTGGGATTAAAATCTGATTCTTGGTCAAAAGCCAAGGATCTCTTTAAGTTAAGTTTTCCAAATTAAAACACTTTTTCACTAAGTCAAAATAACTCGTTTCTTAAAAATAGGTTTACTTCTTTAACGCGTTAGGCACCCTTTATAAGTGACAATAAAGGAATTTAATTTAAAGAGTAAACTCGGTTCTTAGTATGCGAAAGCTACAAGTTCCTGTTAAACAGTTCTTTGCTATAAATGGAAAATATTGCCCAAAAGTAAATACTATACATGCATGCTAGGACACTGTCTGATCTCATGATTTACATTCGATCCCGTTTGTTTTATCTCTTCAATTTTATTCGCTTTTATTTCCCTGTACTGAACTCAATCCCTTACTGATCTGCCTTAGATAAACACCTTAACAATAGAGTCGATAGATTGACAATTGGTCTCTGTGGTTCGATAATCTTATATATTACTTCGATAGGCTGTGCACTTGCAGTTATAATTTAGACTATACAGTAAAATCCCATCAAGTTTTTGGCGCCGTTGCCGGGGACCAACTTTGCCAAATTTCGTACCCTTTTTGTTATCCCGTTTAGACTAAGGCTACTTATTTAGCCGGTAGATGCATAGAAATCGTAGCACCGGTAACCTAATAGATCCTTTAGTAGAACCTGAACGTTTCGCTCGAGCCCGTCTCTTTATACGAAAGTTGAAGAAAGCTATGGCCGAGGACCGTAGTCAAAGACCGCTTAAGGAATTTGCCCAACCATCTAACGAGGAACCTAGTTCTGGTATAGTAAATCCAGCTATAACAACTAACAACTTCGAACTAAAACCCTCGATATTACAATTAGTTCAACAAAACCAATTCGCTGGTCTCGCTACCGAGAACCCGAATCAACACTTGAAGGCATTTATCCAATTAGCCGACACCCTCAAAGAAAATGGTGCCACATCTGAAGCAATACGCCTAAGATTGTTTCCATTCTCTCTAAGAGGGAAAGCTCACGATTGGTTAGATTCCCTCCCTGCCAATTCGATAACAACTTGGGAGGACCTTAGAAGAGTGTTCCTTTCTAGGTATTTCCCCCCTAGCAAAACCACTATTCTTAGAAACCTGTTCACTAGATTCACCCAAAACCAGGGAGAATCTCTATTTGAAGCTTGGGAATGATATAAAGACCTTTTAAGAGCTTGTCCACACCATGGCCTAGAGAAATGGTTGATCATTCACACCTTCTATCATGGACTCCATTATAATACCAAAATGTCTATCGACGCCGTCGTAGGTGGTGCGTTGGTGAACAAACCTTACCCTGAAGCTTGTGCCCTGATCGAAGATATGGCCCAAAACCATTACCAATGGGGGGCAAAACGAGCGACAGTGGAGAAGAAGGATACCCAAGGAGGGGTGCATGAGATAAGTAGGATGAACATGATGCAAGCTAAAATGGACGCCCTAGCCTTAAGAGTAGATAACATATCCCAAAACCCTGCCACAGTAGCTGCACCCCACTCGGAATGCGAACTCTGTGGAACCCAAGGACATCCAACTTCAAATTGTTACCTGTTGAATGAGTCTAGCTCAGAACAAGTCAATTACACCCAAGGAAACCCGTTCTCGAACACCTATAACCCTGGATGGAGGAATCACCCGAATTTTTCCTATAAAAACAACAATCCAATCCAACATCCTGGAACACCCAGACCGCAAGGTTTTCAACCTCAAAAATTAAACCAACCTATGCAAGTTGTGCCACCAAGACCAAATCTTAGGGAAACCCTAGATACTTTTATCGCAACCCAGACTCAGCAAAACAAAGAATTTATGAACCAAAACACCCATACAAACGAACTAGTAACATAACTAGCAACTAAGTTTGACCAAATGATGACCCATCATAAGATGCTCGAGACTCAGATCTCGCAAGTAGCTCAAACACAAGCCACACAAACCACACTCGGAGGACAATTCCCTGGATAAAATCAACATAATCCTAAAGGACAGCGAATGCTATCACTCTAAGAAGTGGAACCACTTACGATGGACTGAAACTTCCAACGATGTGTGTACCCGAAAAACCAAAAAAAGATAGCATACTTGAGGACCAAGTAGAGAAACCAGAGGAACCAAGAACCCAACATAACCAGGTGGAAGAATCGAAAGATAAAACTTATACACCACCTCCACCCTATAAACCTCCAATACCATACCCACAAAGACTTAAACAAACCAAGATAGAAAGCCAATACCAAAAATTCATCAAAGTAATAGAGAAACTCCATGTAGAGATTCCTTTTACCGAAGCGATTACCCAAATACCGTCATATGCTAAATTATTAAAAGACATCCTGTCAAACAAACGCACACTCGATGATCCTAAACCCCTAGAATGTCATTCCATCTCTGAAAATAAACTTGCAAAAAAGGACAAAGATCCTGGAAGTTTTTCTATTCCTTGCATCCTAGGAAATCATATGATCGACAAAGCTTTCTTAGACCTAGGAGCAAGCGTAAGCTTAATGCCTTTGGCAGTCTGCAAGAGGTTAAACTTAGGAGAACTACAACCAACCAAAATGTCTTTACAACTAGCTGATAGATCTATCAAGTACCCCACAAGGATATTAGAGGATATACCAGTTAGAATAGGTCAGTTGTATATCCCAACCAATTTCGTGGTAATGGATATTAAAGAAGATGACGAAATCCCGATTCTCTTAGGAAGACCATTCTTGTCAACCGCCAGAGCTATAATCGACGTTAAGAAAGGAAAACTTACCTTCAAAGTAGGAGATGAAAAGATAGAATTTATCCTCTCTAAATTCCTTATGGCACATGTGATAGGAGATGCATGTTATGCAATCGACATCATTGATGAATGCGTAAACGAACTTGAGCAAGATGAATCCTTAATTAAACTACCACCAACACCCATTCTAGAGGATGATGGATATAAAGAACCTTACATTGATGACAACCTGTTTGAATGTTTAGCTCTTACACCCGATCCTATGCCGTGTCTTAAAAAGCCATCTCTAGAACTCAAAGAACTACCCAAGAATCTAAGATATGAGTTTTTGGATGAAGAGATGAATCGCCCAATTATAATTAATGCCACTCTAGGCCAAAACGAAACAAATCAACTCTTAGATACCTTGCGAAGATACCCTTCAGCATTAGGATATAAAATCTCTGACTTGAAAGGGATAAGCCCGTCCGTATGCATGCATCGGATCATGCTAGAAGAAAATTCGAAACCCTCTAGAGAGCATCAGAGAAGAATAAATCCTATTATGAGTGATGTAGTTAAGAAATAAGTTCTTAAGTTACTAGAAGCTGGTATAATATATCAGATATCGGATAGTGAGTGGGTAAGTCCTGTACATGTGGTGCCGAAGAAAGGAGGCATCACGGTTGTTGAAAATGATAAGGGAGACAAAGTAGCAAAACGAACAGAAGGAGGATGGCGTATGTGCATCGATTACAGAAAGCTAAATAAGGCGACTAGGAAAGATCATTTCCCACTTCCATTTATAGATCAGATGCTCGAACGTCTAGCTAGGCATTCGTATTTCTGTTATCTAGATGGATATTCCGGATTTTTCCAAATCCCTATTCACCCAGAGGACCAAGAAAAAACTACATTCACCTGTACTTATGGAACGTTTGCCTATAGGAGAATGCCCTTTGGACTCTGTAATGCACCTGCCACCTTCCAACATTGTATGATGTCCATTTTCGCGGACTATCTCGATGGAATTATGGAAGTATTCATGGATATTTTTCTGTATGTGGATTCGATTTCAAAAATTGTCTATCGAACCATGAGAAAATCTTAGAAAGATGTGTGGAAGTGAACCTTGTGTTGAATTGGGAGAAGTGTCACTTTATGGTCAACGAAGGAATAGTTTTAGGGCATATCATCTTCGAGAGAGGGATAGAAGTTGACAAAGCCAAAATAGAAGTTATAGAGAACCTCAACCCACCTAAAACCGTTAGGGAAGTACAAAGTTTTCTAGGACATGCTGGATTCTACCGACGCTTTATAAAAGACTTCTCCAAAATAACAAAACCCTTAACTAACCTTCTTATGAAAGATGCTGAATTTGACTTTAATGAGAAGTGTCTTGAAGCCTTCAACATTCTAAAACAAGCGTTGATTTCAGCTCCTGTCATTCAACCCCCTGACTGGGAGCAACCATTTGAAATCATGTGCGATGCTAGTGACTATGGAGTTGGGGCTATCTTAGGGCAAAGAAAAGACAAGAAATTACATGTCATTTACTATGCTAGTAGTACCCTAGATACCGCCCAACTTAACTACACAACTACAGAGAAGGAATTGCTAGCTGTAGTATTCACAATCGATAAGTTCTGATCTCATTTAGTAGGAGCTAAGATTGTAGTTTATACTGATCACGCAGCAATCCGATATCTGTTAAATAAAAAAGACGCTAAGCCAAGATTGCTCAGGTGGATTCTCTTACTCCAAGAATTTGACTTAGACATTAAGGATAAGAGAGGCACTGAGAATTTAGTAGTCGATCATCTATCTAGGCTAGAATATTTGAAACCAGATCTAATACCAATAGACGATCACTTCACTTACGACGGACTGATAGCTAGGATAAACACAATGAGCGAGGATGACTCTGAAACCTATAAAGAATTTAAATCGGAAAAAGTCTCAATGATAAGAAACGTACCTTGGTACGCAAACATTGTGAACTATCTAGCTGTTGACATCATACCCCCAGACTTAAGTTTTCAACAAAAGAAAAAGTTCTTCAATGACATCAAAAGCTTTTATTGGGACGAACCACTCTTGTTCAAAAGAGGAATAGACAACATATTTAGACGATGTGTTCCAGAGGAGGAAGTGGAAAGCGTCATCAAACATTGTCATGCCGCGCCTTATGATGGACACGCAAGCACATCAAAGACATGTGCCAAAATCTTTCAAGAAGGCCTTTAATGGCCAACTTTATGGCGAGATGTCCACACTTACATCACCAAGTGTGACCGGTGTCAACGCACTGGGAATATTTCAAGGTGTGACGAAATGCCATTAAGAAATATTCAAGAGGTAGAACTCTTTGACGTATGGGGTATAGATTTCATGGGGCCTTTTCCATCATCAATGGGAAATAAATATATTCTTGTGGCAGTTGACTATGTGTCCAAGTGGATAGAAGCAATAACGGCCCCCACAAACGACACGAGAGTAGTGATCAAATTGTTCAAGAACATCATATTCCCTAGATTTGGAACACCTCGTCTAGTCATAAGTGATGGAGGATCGCACTTTATATCTAAGATATTCAATAAACTTTTAAACAAATACGGAGTCAAACATAGAGTAGCAACACCATATCACCCTCAAACCAGTGGCCAAGTGGAGGTATCGAATAGGGAAATCAAGCAAATCCTAGAAAAAACCGTGTCAATATCCAGAAAGGATAAGTCTGGAAAGCTGAAAGATGCACTTTGGGCCTATAGAATAGCTTACAAAACCCCTATTGGAACTACCCCATATCAATTGGTCTATGGAAAATCCTGCCACTTACCTTTGGAGTTAGAACACAAAGCCTATTGGGCTATAAAATCCTTGAATTTAGACTACCTAAGAGCTGGAGAGAAACGAATTCTGGACATACGTAAGTTGGAAGAACTCCGCCTAAATGCTTATGAGAATGCCATCATCTATAAAGAAAGAACAAAGATATGGCACGACAAGAAAATTAATAAGAAAGAATTCAATGTAGGCGATCCTGTTCTTCTGTTTAATTCCAGATTACGACTTTTTCCTGGAAAGCTACGTTCAAGATGGACAGGTCCATTCGAGGTATCAAAAGTGTTAGTATCAAGAGCTGTAGAAATCAAGAATAACTCAAGTGCTCCTTTCGTGGTAAATGGACAACGACTGAAGTTGTATAGAGGAGGTGACTTGCCTATTGACTACTCTAGTCAGACTCTGATAGACCCACCAATCCCAACATGAAAAGTGAGATCTTATCGTCAAGCTAACAACGTTAAACAAAGCGCTGCGTGGGAGGCAACCCACGATCTTTTTTCTTTATTTTTAATTTTTAAATTTTAATTTTTCTTTTATGTAATTAAATTTGTAATTTTGGACTGACTCATCTATCTTTTTCGGGACCAAGTGCTCTTATATCACCTTTTTCAGATGGATTTCGTTGACGCACTCGATGTCATCTTCAGAGACGACGCTCAGAAGGAGCGATTTGCTACACTGTCTGCTCGTCCGATGCTTCCGACTAGATACCCTGATTTTGCTTGCATGGATGCACTAGGAATTGAGGCCAGTATCCGTTATGTGTGCCATCAGGTCAGTTGGGATGCATATGCTGACGAGATTCATGTGACCTACAGGAACCTCACCTTGGAGTTCCTCAGCTCACTGGAGTATGAGCCCTATGTTGGCACCAGAGAGGACCGTGGGCGGATTAGTTTTCGCATGTTCGGAGCGGAGTATGCTTTTACTTTGAAACAATATAGAGATCTGCTTGGATTCGAGACTGTGCTTACTGCCATCCCTAAGCTTCCTCTAGGGTATTTCATGAGCAGTGATATAGACAGATTCTGGAGAGCTATTACTGACGGGGGCAGCCTCGACCCATCTGAGCAACTGTCTAAGAGGATTCATAACCCAACTTTCAGGTACTTTGAGATGATTCTTTGTCATACCTTCTTCGGGAGGAGCTATTGTAATCATTTAGTGACTGCAGAGGAGATACTATTTTTATACTGCGCTAGTCAGTCGCGTCCCATTGCGAGTGGAGCTTTCTTGATAGAAAGTCTAGATATGGCTGTATCATCCTCTGAGGGATACTTGCACGCTGGTGGGAATGTGACGCTGATTGCATCTGCTCTGGGCTTAGATATCCAGTTACTCCTCCTGACACCATACTATGGTAGTACATGCATCGACATTGACTTCTGCTTAGACCATGGCCTTATGCGCCGAGCTTCTTGAAGATGTGAAAAACACAAAAAGGGGGGGTTGAATGGTTGAAACTTGAAATCAAATGCAGACAACACGTTATTTTTATCCTGGTTCGTTTGATCTCAAACTACTCCAGTCCACCCGTCAAGGTGATTTCGCCTCTCTCCAATGAGGTCTTAATCCACTATATTCAACTAAATACACAACTGCTTTAACAACTACTAAAGCCTTCTTGAGTCTAACCACATACCGGTTTCTCAAGGAAATTCTTTTACAGACAAATGAATAAATATGTGTGTTTGATGTTTTCTAGAAAAACTATATATCACAACTGTGATAATACACAAAATGAAGCTTAGATAAAACTAGATTGCTAAATCTATAGAGTAAGCAGTTGAGAGCTTTAGCAAACTGAATGAGTGAGGACAAAGATGATTGGCTTATGCGTGTAGGAGAATTGTAGAGTATTAGCCATTTCCTTTCTCACTGATTTGTTTAAATACTTCTTGGAATAGATACGTTGCAGTCCATAATTCCATTTCAATGCTCATAACATTCTTTCCATTTTGAGAAGATCTTTGTCTTGGAATAAAGCCGTTGGTAATTAATCTGCCTTGAATGCAGTAACGTTAACACTTCAGAATGTTCTGCTTAATAACAATCAGAGTGTTCTTGGCTTTAGCTTATTCTGGCGCTTCTGAGTGCTGATGACATGGTTAAGATCTTGATCAGAGTCAGAGTATGTTAAGCGCAGATCTTATTCATCAGGCTTCAGCGTAGCACATGTACTGATCTTCTGATGCTGATGTTGATACTGATGTTCTGATGCTGATTCCATCAGAGTTTCCTGTAAATACACAACATAATTTTAAGTAGCATCTATGTCTTATATAAAACTCATAATTCATTTAATCTTGCATTTTGTTATCATCAAAACTCTAACTGAGGGTTGTAGAATCAAACTATGTTCTAACAATCTCCCCCTTTTTGATGATGACAAAAACTAGATTTTTTCAATTAAAATAAAATGATGAGAGTATCAGAGTTTAAGGATAGAGAGGAAACGGTATCAGAGATAATCAGATAATGAGTAAAAGGTATCAGAGCTAAGAGAGTAAGGAATAAAAAGTATCAGAGTAATGATGAGAAAAACTCCCCCTGAGTTGATTATTTCCCTTTGATTCCTTAAGACCTTGAGTATCAGAACTTTATTGAACCTTTCTTTGAGCATCAAAATTTTGCTTCATCAGAGTTCTTCAGATTCTTGTACCTGTAAGCTTTTCAGAACAACAAATATATAAGGATGTTAGAATGTTTGAGACTTTTGTCTCAGTAAACCGTTATTGAAAAATATCATTCTTTCTACCCCTTTTTGTCAGTTATCAAAAAGCATAAATAATCAGAGTTTAAAAAGATCAGAGCAAAAACACGTTTGTATTAAAACAGAAGCAATGATAGTTTAGAACAAGTAAAAATATTACAGACAAACATGTAAAGAAAACAAGGAAAACATAAGAAAAATCTAAGAAGAAGGAGGAAGTCGTGTGAACAGAGCTTCCAACATGCTCTTGATTTGTTCGCTGGTTTCGTTTTGCTTGGCTACCATGCTTGCTATAGATTCAATCTTGATATCCTGCTTGTCCATCCGTTCATTCATCAGCATATCTGATCTCTTCAAATCCTCCAGAGCCTGTCTGTCAAGAGAGGAAGCTTGAGGATCTTTAGATACAGGCTGCTTCTCAGAGCTTTCTGTAGCTTCTTCTGCTTGACCCAAGTCTTCAGCTTGAATAACCTATTCTTCTGCAGGTTGAAGTTCTGTTGAGCCTGTCCATAACTCTGGTCTTGCAGCTTGAAGGTTTCAACGCATACCCATCTTCTGAATTGAGTGCAGAGATGATCTGATACAGCAGGATCAATAACTTATAGACTTGCTTGTTTCAAAGAAGTGATCCACTTCTGCATATCTGATTCAAAGTTCAAAATGCTGGAACCAACATCTAGTTGTTTCGGTTTAGGGATGGAAGTTTTCTGGTTTATTACAGCAAGGCGTTCAAGGATTGTTAGATCAATGACTGTCTTGCTGTGGTTTTCTGTATTTTTCTTAGGTGAGGGAGTAGGAGAGTCAGAAATAACGATTGGACTAGGTGGGGTATTTGGTGGAGTTGTTTCTGGTGAAGAGGGAAGTTGAGACATATTAACAGTGGTACCACAGGGAAATTGGATGGCCAAGGGTTGTGGTTCAGGGGACTCAGAGGTTTGAGCCTCAGAGTTTTGAGTCTCAGGTTGTGGGGATTGTTCATGTTGAGGAGAGGGTGGATTACTTTCTGGTTGAGGAGAGGAAGGTTGTGGAATTTCTGGTTCTGGTATTGGAGAGAGTGGAGTTTCTGGTATTGGTGAAAGTGGGATGTCAGGTTATGGAGAAATGGGAATTTCTGGTTGTGGATTTGGATTGTCTGTTTGGGGAGCGGAAGTATGTTGGTCTATATCAGACAAAACTTGTGCAAGTTCTGGTTCTGGTATGGTTGCAGTGTTTGGATTTTGTGGTTTGGAGCGGGATCTTCTGAGGGTTAATGACTCAGAAGGGTCAAAGTCAATGTCAAAATCTTCAAAGGTTTGAGGAGTTGGAATATCAGCTGGATTTGGAATGGGAGTAGGAATAGATGTGGAAACAACAATTGAATTTAAAACAGATACAGAAACAAGATTACCTCTTTTCTTTGGAGTCTGTTGTGATGATCCTTCTGGAGCAACTTTTCTCTTCTTAGTCTTCTTCAGAACAACCTCTGGTGCCTTCTGCTGAAGATCTTGAATATTTAGATTAGGTGCTGTACCATCAGCTTTGCACGCATCCAAATATCTCAGAATGATCTGAGGCTTAGAGTCAATCTCTGAGAACATATGGAAGTCGTCCAGAGGGACTCTTCTGCTGGAGATTTCTGCAAAAGGAGTAACGCTGGGCTCCTTCTTAATGTTCTCCATCAGCTTCATATTCTTCAGATTCTTGGCATTCACCTGCTTGCCAACAGAAGGTTCTAGGGTGCTGATCTCTTGTGCCTCAGTCAAATGTTCAATCAGCCTATTCTCAGTCAAAATATCTGATATCAATCTACCCAAGGGTATCCAATCCCTTTTAGTGCGTTCATCTTCTCTTGTTTCCTTGATGCTAGCTCTCAGATGGTTGAATAGAAGATGAGCTAGATTAATCTTTACCTTCTGATTGATAAAATAGATTAGAAACTGTTGATCTATGTTTATGTAATCAGGAGAGCTTGTAGGCTTCCTGTGGTTGAAACAACCCAGAATAATCTTCGCCCAAATTCTGTGCTTATCTTTCAAATCCCTTATCTTGCTAGAGGGAAGCCCCAGCGTGAAAATTTCCCTTGCTATAACAGCAACATCTGAACATCTTTCTGCCATGTCTATACAGCGAATACCACCACTATTGTACCCAATGAGTTTTGCAATCAGGTCTTCTGTAATCACAATCTTCTTCCCCATTATGTAAGAAGTGACTTGGTGATTTGAGGAAGGCGCGTGAATCCAGAATTCCTTAACCAAAATAGGAAAAGTTGGACCCACCAACCTGTCAAAGTATTTCTCCCATCCTTGAGCTTGAATCTCTTCTGATAAATCAAAACCATTTTCCTTGAGACTGTTGAAATCCACTATAATCTCTGAGAGAACTTCAAGGTTCTTGACTGGAGTGAGAAGAGTTCTGAGAGGAACCTCATATTGCTCAGCTGATGCATCATTCTGGGAACCTGAAGAGAGATTGCTGCTAGAAGCCATGTTCACACGAGGATTTTTTTGAAAAAGAAATTGAAAGGGTTTTCTTGAGAAGGAAGAACACAGAAAACAGAAGTATTGATTGAAAACGAAAGTTAGGGTAAAAGTTGTGAATGGTGTGAATGGTGTTTAAATAGATTTCGAAAAAGTTTTTGAAAACATAAACGCTTAAGAGAGAGAAATAAATCATGATTAATAGCATTTAATGATAGCTGATTTTAGGGGATTTCAGAAAGATACTTAAACGGTTACCAATGACATGTGTCTCAATGCATCCAATCAGCGCTTTGCCTTTTCAGAAGCGTGAACGTGTGTTCTGCCTCAGGAAACAGCTGATGACTGGATGACACTTGTTTGCTTGAGTGAACAGCACATCTATCCTTGAACTGAAGCGCTCAGATCTTCATGGATAGATTCTGATACAATCTGCATTTCTAAAAATTCTGAAGGAAGATTGATAAGAAGTTCACAGAGAAATAAACATAATTCTGAAGGTTAATATATAAAATTAAAACAGTTTTATTCTGGACAGAGCTTCATGCTGAGATGATTCAGAATGAAGTTGAACCTATCTTCAGAAAGTGGTTTTGTGAAGATATCAGCCCATTGATGGTCTGTATCAATAAATTTTAAGTTTAAGATTCCTTTCTGAATATAGTCCCTAATAAAATGATGTTTTATTTCTATATGCTTAGCCCTAGAATGCAAAATTGGATTTCTACTTAAGCAAATAGCAGAGGTGTTATCACAAAGGATAAGAATGTTACTCTCATAAATCTGGAAGTCCTCAAGTTGACTTTTCATCCAGAGCATTTGTGTGCTGCATCCAGCTGCTTCTATATATTCAGCTTCTGCTGTTGATAGAGCAATTATGGATTGTCTTTTGCTGGACCATGAGATCAGATTTTCTCCCAGAAACTGGCAGCTTCCAGAAGTGCTTTTACGTTTAACTCTGTCTCCAGTAAAGTCAGCATCACAGTATCCTACTAAGCTGTAATCACTAGATTTTCTATAAAACAGACCCAGATTAGTAGTACCTTTCAGATACTTGAAAATTCGCTTAACAGCTGTTAAGTGAGATTCTCTAGGATCTGATTGGAATCTTGCACAAATGCATACACTGAATAAAATATCAGGCCTTGAGGCTGTCAGATAAAGAAGAGAACCAATCATACCTCTGTAGACCTTCTGTTCTACCTTTTTGCTTACCTCTTCTCTTTCCAGAATGCATGTGGGATGCATTGGAATCTTTGATGGCTTACATTCTGAGAGATCAAATTTCTTCAGAAGTTCTTTGACATATTTGCTCTGATGAATGTAAGTTCCTTCTGGGGTTTGATTGATTTGAATGCCCAGAAAGAATTTCAGTTCCCCCATTAGGCTCATCTCAAATTCTGCCTGCATACACTTAGCAAACTTTCTTCCTAGAGAGGGATTAGTAGATCCAAATATTATATCATCAACATAAATCTGGCAGACTAAGATGTCATTCTTAACTGTCTTACATAATAAGGTTGTGTCCACCTTCCCTCTGGTGAATTCCTTTTCTAACAGGAAGTTACTTAGTCTTTCATACCAAGCTCTGGGAGCTTGTTTCAGACCATACAGTGACTTCTTTAGTTTGAAAACGTATTCTGGATTTTTTGAGCTTTCAAAACCAGGGGGTTGGTGCACATATACCTCTTCTTCTATATAGCCATTTAAGAATGCACTCTTGACATCCATCTGATACAGAGTGATGCCTTTATTAACAGCAAAAGAAATTAAAAGTCTGATAGATTCTAACCTGGCGACTGGAGCAAAGGTTTCTGTATAGTCTATCCCCTCTTGCTGACTATAACCTTGTGCTACCAATCGTGCCTTGTTTCTGATGACTTCACCTTGTTCATTCAGCTTGTTTCTGCACACCCATTTTGTTCCAATGACGTTGAATCCTTTTGGTTTAGGAACTAAATCCCATACGTCATTCCTCGTGAATTGATTCAGCTCCTCTTGCATTGCTAGAATCCAGTCATTGTCCAGAAGTGCTTCATAATTGAAGATGGTTCAATCAGAGAAACATGTCCCATGAGGGATTCTTCATAGTTTCTGAAGCTGGCTCTTGTTCTGATTGGATCTTCCTTTCTTCCTAGGATTGTTTCTTCTGGGTGATCCACGCTGCTTCTGGATGGTCTTTTCTTAGGTTGATCAACAGAAGATGCTGGATTGCTTGCAGTGCCTCTTTCTGATGTTGAGGGAGTGTCTATGTTAAGAGCTTCTGATGACTTGTCATCAGTACCTGTGAATTCAACTTCCATACCTGCAAGTAATTCATTCTGCTTTGACTTTTGAGAGTCAAGCTTATCATCAAAACGAACACTGATTGATTCTTCCACAATCTGTGTTTCTGTATTGTATACTCTGTACCCTCTTGAGCGTTCAGAGTATCCTAACATAATACACTTCTGTGCTTTAGAGTCAAACTTGTTCAAATAATTTTTAGTATTCAAAATAAAGCAAGTACATCCAAATGGATGAAAATATGAAATGTTGGGCTTTCTATTCTTCCATAATTCATATGGAGTCTTTTCCATAATAGGTCTTATGGAGATTCTATTCTGAATGTAGCACGCTGTGTCTATTGCCTCTGCCCAGAAGATCTTAGCAACTTTAGTCTCGTTGATCATGGTTCTGACCATTTCTTGCAATGTTCTGTTCTTTCGTTCTACAACTCCATTTTGCTGGGAAGTTCTAGGACAAGAGAAATCATGCAGAATGCCTTTGTCATTAAAAGATGATTCAAAATCTTTGTTTTCAAACTCTCCACCATGATCACTTCTGACATTGACGATTCTAAGATCCTTTTCATTCTGAACTTGGTTACAGATGGTAACAAACACAGAGTGTGACTCGTCCTTGTGTCTTAAGAACTTTACCCATGTCCATCTGCTATAGTCATCTACGATTACTAACCCATACTTCTTGCCACTGACTGAAGCAGTTTTAACTGGTCCAAATAAGTGAATGTGCAGAAGTTCTAATGGCTCAGAGGTGGAAACAACGTTTTTAGATTTAAAAGCTGGTTTTGCAAACTTGCCTTTCTAACATGCTTCACACAGAGCATCTGAATTGAACTTCAGGTTAGGAAGTTCTCTGACCAGATTGAGTTTGTTAATATGAGATATTCTTCTCATACTAACATGCCCCAATCTTCTGTGCCAGATCCATTGCTCATTGTTAACAGACAGAAGACACTTTACATTCTGACTTTTCAGTTCAGAAATTTTGATTTTGTAAATGTTGTTTCTCCTCTTTCCATTAAACAGGATAGTCCCATCTTTCTGACTAACAGCTTTGCATGAATTTTGATTAAAGATTATATCATAACCGTTATCACTTAATTGACTTATGGATAATAGGTTATGCATTAATCCATCTACTAATAAAACATTACTGATAGAGGGAAGATTTCCATTACCTACTGTTCCAGAGCCAATGATCTTTCCCCTCTGATTGCCTCCAAAGCCTACGTGGCCTCCAGGATTAAGTTCCAGGATTTGGAACATATGCCTTCTTACTGTCATGTGTCGTGAGCAGCCAGAGTCCAGGTACCATGACTGGTGTTTCTGCTTTGCTGCTAAAGATATCTGCAACATGTATTATTTTATCCTTAGGTACCCATATTTTCTTGGGTCCTGATTTATTAGTTTTACCAAAACTCTGGTTGAATTTTGGTTTGACAGAATAATGACTACTAGTATATTTGATGTCATGTGTGTGCCCATATACAAAGTGTGAATTAAGAGGAGTTCGTTTAATAACTAAATCCATGGCATTCTTTGGTGTAAGTACCTTACCTTGGTATCCTATTCCTTTTCTGCCATTTCTGCTAACTCCATAGATCATTGAAGCCATCTTGCTTCTATCTATGCTTTTAGCTAGAAACTTCTGAAAGCTGTGATCATACTCCTTGATGATCTCATCAGCACTACTGGGAGTTTCAGGAATTGTTTCCTTCTGAGAGTTTTGTAACAGATTTTCTAATTTTGAAATTTTGTTTTTCAACTCAGAATTCTCCAATTTGAGACTCTCAGTTTTATCAGAGTCAGAAGCAAGATCCCTTTTCAGGTTTCTGAATTTGACTCTGATCTGCTGATATCGTTCCAGAATCTCATTAAGGCTTTCAGCTAGTTCAGCCTTAGTAAAGTTAATAGCAAAGTCAGGAAATACCTCTTCTGTGTCTAATTCAGAGTCTGATTCAGAAGCTTCACTGTCTTCTGTTATGTTTGCCATGAGAGCTATGTTTGCTCTCTCATCATCTGATTCTGAGTCAGCTTCAGATGTGTCAGAGTCATCCCATGTAGCCACAAAGACTTTTCTTCTTTTCCTTGCCAAACTTTCTTCTGGGCTTTTCCTTCTGAAGCTTTGGGCAGTCACTTTTGTAGTGCCCTTGCTCGTTACATTCATAGCAGATGATGTCTTTGTTGTTTGGCTTTCTGCTTCCTGAAGAGCCTTCAGATCTTCTGTGTCCAGAGGAGGATTCTGACCTTCTGTATCTGGAGGAGGATTCGTTCTGGTTCTGAGATCTTCTGGGATTCCTGAACTTTCTTTGCCTCTGCTTCCACAGTTGGTTCACCCTTCTGGAGAGGAGAGACAGTTCATCTTCTTCTTATGAGGACCCATCAGAGGTTTCTTCAACAACCTGCAAAACCTTGGAGTCAGATTTTCTGTTAGATTTTAAAGCTAATGGCTTACCTTGCTTTTGAGGTTCATCAGCTTCTAGCTCTATCTCGTGACTTCTGAGGAAGCTGACAAGTTCCTCCATATAGATTGTATTGAGATCCTTAGCTAGCTTCAGCGCTGTGACCATTGGCCTCCACTATTTTGGCAAGCTTCTGATGATCTTCTTAACATGATCAGCAGTAGAATACCCTTTGTACAGAACTTTGAGACAAGCAACCAGAATCTGAAATCTTGAGAACATTGTTTCAATAGATTCACTTTCTTCCATCTTGAATGCCTCATACTTCTGAATGAGCACAAGAGCTTTAGTTTCTTTAACTTGAAGGTTGCCTTCATGCATCATTCTCAAAGAATCAAACATATTCTTTGCAGTGTCTCTGTTTGATATCTTTTCATATTCAGAGTAAGAGATAGCACTGAGAAGAATTGTTCTGGCTTTGTGATGATTTTTGAAATCACGCTTTTGTTGATCAGACATTGCTTTCCTGTCAATCTTCTGACCACTTGCATTCACTGGGTGCGTGTATCCATCAGTCACCATATCCCACAGATCAACATCATGGGCTAGAAAGAAGCTTTCAATTCTGTCTTTCCAGTAATCAAAGTTCTCTCCATCAAAGACTGGAGGTTTGCCACTGAATCTGTCTCTTTCTTCATTGTGGTCATTGCTGATGTTTTGATGTTGTCCCGCCATAGTGTTTTTCAACGCTGGATCTTGTACTGACACGGTTAAGTGTTATGAACTCAGAACCAGGCGCTATGATGCCAATTGAAGATGTGAAAAACACAAGAAGGGGGGTTGAATTGTTGAAACTTGAAATCAAATGCAGACAACACATTATTTTTATCCTGGTTCGTTTGATCTCAAACTACTCCAGTCCACCCGTCTAGGTGATTTCGCCTCTCTCCAACGAGGTCTTAATCCACTATATTCAACTGAATACACAAATGCTTTAACAACTGCTAAAGCCTTCTTGAGTCTAACCACAGACCGGTTTCTCAAGGAAATTCTTTTACAAACAAATGAACAAATATGTGTGTTTGATGTTTTCTAGAAAAACTATATATCACAACTGTGATAATACACAAAATGAAGCTTAGATAAAACTAGATTTTTAGAGCTATAGAGTAAGCGGTTGAGAGCTTTAGCAAACTGAATGAGTGAGGACAAAGATGATTGGCTTATGCGTGTAGGAGAATTGTAGAGTATTAGCCATTTACTTTCTCACTGATTTGTTTAAATACTTCTTGGAATAGATACGTTGCAGTCCATAATTCCATTTCAATGCTCATAACATTCTTTCCATTTTGAGAATATCTTTGTCTTGGAATAAAGCCGTTGGTAATTAATCTGCCTTGAATGCAGTAATGTTAACACTTCAGAATGCTCTGCTTAATAACGATCAGAGTGTTCTTGGCTTTAGCTTATTCTGGCGCTTCTGAGTGCTGATGACATGGTTAAGATCTTGATCAGAGTCAGAGTATGTTAAGTGCAGATCTTGTTCATCAGGCTTCAGCGTAGCACATGTACTGATGTTCTGATGCTGATGTTGATACTGATGTTCTGATGCTGATTCCATCAGAGTTTCCAGTAAATACACAACATAATTTTAAGTAGCATCTATGTCTTATATAAAACTCATAATTCATTTAATCTTGCATTTTGTTATCATCAAAACTCTAACTGAGGGTTGTAGAATCACACTATGTTCTAACACTTCTTTTCATCCATATCAGTACAGGCTCCTTATTAACGATTAGACTGTCTACTATTTCACCCTGCCTGATCCACAGATGACCTGTGTCTCCAACCGGGCAAACTGGAACTACACTTTAGAGGGTTGGGGCGAGACAGTTATAGACATCACTGACCTTCCAGAGCCAAAGTATTCACCAGAGTCAGAGCCAGAGTCAGACGACCCGATCACTAAGGATCCGGTTACAGAGAATCTTACTCCAGAGTACACGCCTGCACCTGAGGTTGAGCATACCGTTGTTTATACTAATAACTTGACCTTACAGGAGCCCGACATGAGAGCGTAGATGGTAGACATGAGAGCTGAGATGGCTACACTTCGCCAGGAGGTGGATGATCTCACCCTTCAGGTAGAGCTAGATGGTGCCACATATGCTGGCGAGATCGACGATTTGACACACGAGATTGCTGAGCTCAGATGCCAGGTGGCTGAGCTGCGAGGACGTGACTTTGTTGATATCTGATCATGAGACGTCCACCACTATTATTATTATTATACTATTTTTATTTTATTTCTCAGACTTACTTTTTCTTTTTTTCAGTTCAGTTGCACTTCGTACTCACTTACATTTACATATATATTGTGTGTTTATTTTATTTTCTCTTAACTTGTTTTATTTTATTTTGCAAAAATTAGAAAATAAAATGTATGTGTATGATATACACATATATTTTACAAAAAAAAAAAAAATTTTAACCTTAAAACACTAGGTACACCCCAAGTGACAAGAGCAAGCCACCATTTTTGAAGCCCAATTGCCCAAAGAACAAAATCCGGCCCAGCTAGAAATTCAACAGGCCGCGCCCGCAGACCTCCAACGGTAATAAACGGCTACTTTTCGGAAAACTCACCATTTACTCCATTTTCCCCCCTATTTAAACCCCATTTTCTTCCTCATTTTACCCACATTTTCATACCTTACCTTCCATAATTTCTCCACTTCAACTAATTCTCTATTATATTTCTTTTCCCACTACAAACCTTCCAAATCTATAAAAACCACTATTTTCTTCCTCCACCATACTATTTTTTCTCCAAATCGTTCAAAACAATCAAAATGGACTTCAATGGGTATGTTCTTCGAAGCGGCAAACTGGGATCTACACAAAGGAAGCTGCTCGAAAAGCTACAGTCTACGGCAATTTACTTAACCAGGTATATTGACGAAGACTGTCTCTACACTTTAGGTATTTATCATAGTATTTTTCATTTATTAGATAAAATAGGCATGCATAATATTTTCTCTGCAAAAGAACCTACCTACCCAAGGTTGACATATGAGTTTTTAAGTTCACTTATTTATAATGTCACACCTAACACTGCTAGTACCGTAGGTGGGGTACAATTTAGAATGTTTAACCGTGAATATAGTTACTCCACCGACGGTTTAGCTGAGTTGTTAGGGATGCCTTTTGGGGAAGGTGCTATTTGTGAAGCACCCTTGGATACAGAATGGACAACCGCTGGCTATGCTTTCTGGAAAAAACTTACAAACCAAGAAGCAAATTCTTTTGATGGCCTGCTAGCCTCGAGTGTCCATAATCCGGCCATCCGTGTCTTCCGATACCTTTTAGCATCCACCATATTTGCTCGGGAAAACCCGAACAAGGTGAATGCTAAAAAGTTAATTATTATGCAAGCATGCCTCACCGACACCAAAATTAACCCGGTGCCCTTTATGATTGCTCACATGAGCTATGTCCGAAAAAAGGGGGCACCGATTTCTTTTGGTGGCCTGGTTACTACTATCGCTCGTGCCCTTGGCTTGGCCACCGAGCTTGCTACTTTAGAGCCACTTCCTCCTCGTACTGCAGGCCTGAAATTTTTGAAAGATATGCGCCTATGAATAGCGAGAAGGGAAGGTGGCTATTACCTTATGATTGGTAATGTTGCTGTACCAAGTGTTGTCCTCCCCTGTACCCGTCGCACTGACGTTAGATTGGAGCGTAACTGGACCTATGATTTAAGCGCTCCCGCTTTCACTGGTCCGTTACCTCCGAATGTTCCTTTAGAGGAGGGGAACAACACTGATGACGAGTATGACTTTCAAACAGAGTCACCTCCTCGATTTACACCATCACACACTGCACCATCTTCTTCTAACCCTCCTGCAGGTACCGTCCCGAGCTTCCATGTCACTGAGGACATGTGGAGAGAGCATATGGCTAGAGAGGAGAGGCGTGATGACCTCCTTTCTACGATCCATCAACAGGTTGCCGACAACATGGCTTTCATGCAGGCGTCTCAAATTCAAAATGCTTGCTCTCTGACTACCATCATGGAAAGTCAATTGGCTTTCCAGAACCAGCAGCACCGTCAGCAGACTAGCTTCGCTAGTCACTTCCAATTAATGGAGGACACACAAACTGCAAATGCTGCTCTCACTAAGCGCATGGCACAATTTAGCCTCGATAGAGATCGCCGCTGCTGTAGTCGTAGCCGCCGTTTCGGACGTTCACCTCAGGATGGCGAGGGTACTAGTGGACCTCACTAGTTTTACCAGGTATCTCCTACCTAGACTTGTTTTGGAACATTGGGGACAATGTCCAATTCAAGTGTAGGAGGAGCCTTTTATCGCTTTTATTTCTTTTTCCGTTATTTCCCTTTTCAGTACTTTATTTTTCAGTATCTTTTAGTTATTTCCCTTTTAGTAGTTTAGCCGTTAAATAAAATACATGTGATTGACGAGTCATTTTGCACAGTATATCCTTAAGTTCTCCACCACTTCCTAGCCTTGAGAAGATTTTTTGCTAAAAATGAATACAACATGTTTTTAGTTTTTTGAGCCATAAGTAAAGTTTTTAAGTTTAGGATAGAGTGTGATTAGTCTTAGGTACCCTTTTTGAAAAATCAACATCGTCTTTTACACCATAGACCTTGTAAATATTAGAGTTAATTCCGTCTTCTTCCCATGCTATGATTCTAATTTTACAAAACGGGTCCTAAGTAGTTTATTCTCGTAGTCGGCTCCGGCCTAAGCATGCGCTACATGTAGGATCGATGAAAAATAAGTGAATGATCTTTTTGCCTTGAATATATATATATATATATATATATATATATATATATATATATATATATATATATATATATATATATATATATAAGCAAAAATGTATGGTTACGACCATGAATTGGGTGATCCTCACACGATCATTTAATTCCACTGGTCGCGAACATCCACAAAAAATAAAAAGTGAAAAATAATAATAAAAGGCATTACCCATTATGGCTGGTTCAGAGGTATCTGGTGCTGAACTCGGTAGGGCAGATTACGATCTGATCCCCCACAGCTATAATTGGGTAATAACGGGATTACACCAATTCTTGTACTAGAATCCCATTGCAAAGATCAAAATCACTAACCGGTCACTACATTATGAGTATGTACGGATAACGGGCTTAATGTGATTACACCTGAATGAAAAGGACCTTACCTAGAAGATAAGTCTTAGCATAGTGGGAGTAATAAGAGTTGACTTATGTAGGAATAAGGTTTATGTCCGCATTCTGCGGTAAAGTGTCACTTCGATGTTCTTAGTTCAAATAGTTGGTACCTGTCAAACACACTCTCACTTGAACCTTACTGATTTAGATCGATAACTAGAAAAAACACTTGTATCCCTTTGACTACTTCTGAGAGTTTTGCTTGAGGACAAGCAAAGGTTTAAGTGTGGGAGAATTTGATAACACCAAATTACACTATGTTTCTAACTCGAATATCACATGTTTTCCTTAGTTTTATTATTATTTTTCTAGTATTATGCCCTTGTTTCCTTTGTTTTCAGGTCACATGTCCTTTCAGAGCCTTCAGAGAAGAAACGAGCAAAAATGCCAGAAAAATAGGGTTTTTCCAAGAAAATACACACATGGCGTCCAGCTCCGCGCCGGCTACAGGGAACGCACTGACATGGCGCACTTTCACCCAGGGGCCAACTGCCATGTTCCCACGATCTCTCCATTTTCAATCACCACGCCCACGGGGAGGGTGGCTGCGCCCGCGGCCTTCACAAACCATTTCCCGCTCAGAAGGAGTTGAGGGGCATGCTTGTTTTTACAGAGTTTCAGGATCTTCTATAAATAGCAAGCTCATTTCATTTTCGTTTTCATCCAAACTTAGATGCAAACTTAGATCCATTCAAGTTACTGCTTAGGCATATATTACTACTTTGTAAAATGATAATCTTCTCACATCAGGAAGTTATCACACTTGAGTGTGCGAGTTTGTATTCAAGTTTGGAGCACTTTGGTTGAAGTTTATCATACTATCTTTTACATTTCCACGACTTGTATCAGATTCAAGCCTCCGATTGGAGCCAGGTTCTAATTTAATTGCTTTCATTTATTTTATGCTCTTACCATAGTCTACATGTTTTATAGACTCTAAATGCTCTTACCATAGTCTACACGTTTTATAAACTCTAAATGCTCTTACCATAGTCTACATGTTTTATAGACTCTAAATGCTCTTACCATAGTCTACACGTTTTATAGACTCTAAACGCTCTTACCATAGTCTACATGGTTTATAGACTCTAAACGCTCTTACCATAGTCTACACGTTTTATAGACTTTAAACGCTCTTATCATAGTCTACATGTTTTATAGACTTTAAATGCTTACCATGTCTAGCTAAATTTATTAGGGTTAGAATGTAAGGATCGAATCATAACTATATTCTGCATGCCATGCTAATAGAAATACCTTTGAGATGTTTTAGTTTTTAATACTGGTTTAAATGTGTTTAAAAGTTTATGGGTAAGATCGAAAGCCGTCCATACTTGAGATTAAGCCAGATTAGTTCTTGACCAAACGAAAAGAGCGAAAGCAGTTCGTTTGGTTAAGTAGGATTACTTGATATAATTTTAGAAAACGATTTTGAAACTATTTGCGGACGCGTTTGTGGGATTAAAATCTGATTCTTGGTCAAAAGCCAAGGATCTCTTTAAGTTAAGTTTTCCAAATTAAAACACTTTTTCACTAAGTCAAAATAACTTGTTTCTTAAAAATAGGTTTACTTATTTAACGCGTTAGGCACCCTTTATAAGTGACAATAAGGGAATTTAATTTAAAGAGTAAACTCGGTTCTTAGTATGCGAAAGCTACAAGTTCCTGTTAAACAGTTCTTTGCTATAAATGGAAAATATTGCCCAAAAGTAAATACTATACATGCATGCTAGGACACTGTCTGATCTCGTGATTTACATTCGATCTCGTTTGTTTTATCTCTTTAATTTTATTCGCTTTTATTTCCCTATACTGAACTCAATCCCTTACTGATCTGCCTTAGATAAACACCTTAACAATATAGTTGATAGATTGACAATTGGTCTCCGTGGTTCGATAATCTTATATATTACTTCGATAGGATGTGCACTTGTAGTTATAATTTAGACTATACAGTAAAAGCCCATCAAGTAGCCCTTACCCCTAATCATCATTGTTCGAAGTGTGCATCACATTAAACAAATGAAAGAATAATCTCAAGGTCAACAACTTTCCTAGTACTCACAGCAATACTAGAATATTTTGACAAAGGCCCTAGTTATCAGGTGCAGTTAAGACTAAGAAATTCTCAAGTGATTCAACACCCACTATTTGAATTTGTTGAATGGAAACTTGAATCTCAGTGTAGAGAGCAAACATACCTAAAGTTATAGAACATTAGTCAAAGGAACTACATATTCGATTTTTTGGGGTTGACATGAGCATTTATAGGCTTACTATTTTAGTGTAAAATGAAGCATTTCCCACATCACTAGAGATATTTAGGAAATTTATAAGACTGTCTCCTACATTATCCATGACTAAAGCAATTAAGAGAAAATAACAAGCTGGAAAAAGGAGAGAAATGGCACCACAAAAAAGCTAAAGTTTAAGGAAACGATTAAAGAAAATAACAGTTTTTGGGATGCAATGGATCGAGACAATGCAGGACCTAGAGATAAAAAGGAAGATAAATAGAATATAAATTACCAGAGTTTATTGGAAAGCAGTCAGGTGAATTATGGAAATATGGATAGAAATGTAAATTAACCTTTATATATTGGGGATAAATAGGTATATTAACAGTCTCAAACTAAATAAAATGGGCAGATGAAAAACAAGGGTTGGATTTGTCGTAATATTGTAATGAAACACAAGTACACTAGGGCACCCTACAAGGAAGTGTTGCGCCATAATATAAAAAACTAGGGCCAAGTGTAAGAGTGATCATGTGAAACATTTTAATTACAGAATTGACATTTAATGTGCATGTTCCCAAGTTCATTCATGTCGGGTCCCAAATATTTTCATTTTCCCAAGCGATAGAACCGACATAATAAGGACGAATTAGTTTTCTTACAGAATTCCCATTGTTGCACCATAACAAGTCTTGGAGAAACTGTTATATGCCGACCACTGGCTTAAAAGGAAGAAGCCCAATCGTTAGTCACATGCATTCTACTAAAACACTAAAGGTACAATGCAATCCTACTATATGACTCCACATTGGATCCAATCTAATGGATTTAGTTTACCGTTAGATGATATCTTATGGTCTTCCATATTCCATGTCAAAATGGTATGAAACATTCATAATCGCCATTCATATATAAGGCATATCACACGAAAATTGTGTTGGACAAGCGACTTCAAGTACAAGAGGGGTGTTAATTATGGCATTCAAAATTCATGATTAATTTTAAGGTTTTTTCTTGAGAAATGAATTGTGTTAGTATTATTTAAGATCAAAGTAAAATGAATAGCGAAAAATAAAAACAATGAAGTAAATCGCATAAATTAAAAGATAAGGGTTTAGAGAGATGACACCATTGATTTATCCAAGTTCAACCAAACATTGGCTTACTTTAATCCCAAAGAGATATTTTTGATATTTTAACTATAATCTTTGAGCTTTTATAGGTTATGCTCATGACCCTTGTTACAAGCAGATATAGATATTTTACAATGGCTTATCCCCAACCAAAATGAAATCTTTTACCTAGGCTAAGCTAACAAACTGATTAAAGATTTTTCAGGCTAATCTGAATAACTAAGCAAAACTTTTTCCGACAAAGTTCTATAATAAAACTGATATTGTAAGACTGGTTTATCTCAAGAACCATACTCGACTTCCAAATAATACTGCACTTTTAAGAGTTATAACAACAACACGACATTAATACAATTTCTTCCTCCAAAGTAGTTTTTTCACTCAGAGCCCCTAAGGCAATTTAAGTGAAAGAAAAATATTTTTAGAGAGAGAGAGACGAGAGATAAATTCCAAAGAAATATAGAACTTCATATATTTAGTGTGAAATAAGGAGGAAAGGACCCTCCTTTATACAAGAGAATGGAAAGCTACAAAAGGAAATGGTCTATGGGGAATTTTAATGGCCCAATCGATGGAGTCCTTATCTCAATTGATTGGAAGACCTAAATAATTAATTATCCTGTCCCATTTTGGAAAGTTTGGATAGAGAGCCATTTCCAATCATTAATATATTGTCCTAATCAATTATGTAATCATTTTTCTTCTTCTAATTGATTGGCTTAAGTTCTCAATCAACTAGGTAGTTAGAAAAATGTTTGAAACTTAAACTAACAATTTCCTGATCAATTGGCTGAGGCTTGAAAACATTTTAGGAATTTTGATAGATAAAAAAGGTTCAAAAAGACTTTTAAGTATGTGTGTGAGTTTCCTTAATATCTTAGAAGTTACTCTCCTACTTTCACAAACTTGGAGTTTCCTTGAGAGGGATCTAGCTTAAAGTCTCGCCTAAGGGACGCGACTGAAGGCTGGCCTAAGAGAATTAACTTAAAGTCTTGTCTAAGGGCTTGATAGAAGTCCTGCATGAGAGGTCCAATGCCTCGTATGAGGTAATTGGAGTCTCATTAGTTAGGATTAACATATAATATCACACGAGGTATTAAGAATCCGATCAAACAGGCTTATCTAAATGCCTCGCCTGAGGGACTTGGAGTTTCCTCATACAGGATCCAGCTTAAAGTCTCTCCCAAGGGACACGAGAAAAGTATGACCCAAGAGACTTAAATTAAAATGTTGTTAGAGGGATTGATAGAAGTCCCACCTGAGAGGCCTAACGCCTATTATGAGGGACTTGGATTCTTATTAGTCAGGCTCAATATATAATCTTTCCTGAGGGACTTGATATCTCTTCTGACAAGGTCCAACATAAAGTATTGCCCTAGGGATGCGATTGAAGCATGGTATAAGAAACTTAACTTGAAAGTCTCGCTTGAGGGATTTGTATCCCCTTAGAAATACACTCCTAAAAGCCATTATGTTTAGGGCTGCCAATAAACTGAACCAACTCGAACATAGTTCAAAACTCGATTCGGCAATTAGATTGTTGAATTTAGTTTATGAACCAAATGAGCTGGATATGAGCAAAAAACTAAGTTCATTAACTAAATGAGTTAAACTTGAACTATGTTTAGTTTAACTCATTAGGTTTATGAATTAACTTGATTATATAAAGGATGCAGGTGGTGTAATCATTCTGTGATAGTAATGTATTAAGCTCTAGAAATTTGTGTTGTACTATTTCATTAAATTCATAAAGTTTCTAAAGATTTAGATGAATTTGTGGATTTTTGGGACAATGTTAAACTCCAACTATGTAGCTTTTGAATTATACTTTTAAACACATCTCTTGAAAGTTGTGGATTTTTTAGACAGTGTTAAGTTTCAATTGAACAAATTTTAATTTATTTTAATATTTTTCTATAAAAAAATATTAATTTAAAATATCAAATATATTAAAAAAAATAGAATTAGAAAAAATGACTTTTAAGTTTTTGAAACAAGCGAGTTGTACCGAGTTGTTCTTGAAATTAAAATCAATCGAGTTTGAGCTTAAAAAATTCAATGTCAAACTCAAGTTGAGTTTTGAGATGAACTATTTATTATCGAGTTGATTTGAGCTTATATGAGTGTGATTCAAATCGACTCATTTTCAACCCTATTTGTGCTTGAGGTACTGTGTAATGATATATTTGTAAAAGACCCATTAAGGACGGGGGGATCACCAATCGATCAAAAGGGGCGACTCTCATCTATCGTCCACTGTTAGGGACCACCTCTCCCTGAGTGATTCCTTTTCACCCAGTCATGGGAAACATGGGAAAATACGCTCCTTGGTCAGAGAGAAGTTGGGGTTAACAGAATAATCCATGTCTCCCTAAGAAATTAGGATTTAATGGTCCACCACTGAATAAGTATACTATTATCATTCCAAGGAAATCATAGGCCCAAAAGCCTTTTACATGCCTTATCCCTAGTATATGAGAATACATATCGTAAATACACGTGGTACACACCTAAAAGCAAAAAAGTTTCTTACCTCATGTGATCTTTCTCTATCATCACTATAAACGCCACTAAACATGGCCTCTAACTGCCACGGGCAAGCCATAAACCACCAGAAAAACACTAAGGCCTCTAGTCACCCCTACAAGCTTAACGGTACCATGCATCATGTGCTTTTTGACAAGTAGAACATCTATTTGAAATAATTTTCAATTCATGATGCAAGAGAAGGCTAATAACATCCTTATGACTTTTAGTCTAGTCACATGAGCATAGGTTTCATTGAAATCTATTTTTTCTCATTGATTGTATCTTTTCGCAAAGAGTTTGACTTTAAAACATTTCCATATTTGTCTAGCTTGTTGTGAAAGACCCATCGGGTTCCATTCACTGGATTAATTAAAGCTTTTGTAGTAAGTTCCCAAATTATTTTCCCCTTATTGCATGACAAGAGACCAATGTTCATCGACAATAGCTTCGTCGATTCCCTTTGGCTCAATTTATGGTGAAAAAAGCCCAAAAATTACATACGTTATTAAGGGATTATCGAGTAGTGACTCTCTTATAGGTGTTACCAAATTCCAATGACATTTTGAATAGTATGGCATCTTGTCATCCTCCATTACTTTTGCATATCTTGATGATCTAAAGGAATGTCTATATTTTGATCTTGATTTGGTTCTTCATATATGACTTGACTCTCATTTTGACATTGATTTGTTTCTTGATTGTTTTCCTCCACATTCGTCTTTTCCAAGATACCTGTGTAATTAATCACTTCTACTTCTAGTGGTTTAGGGTTAGGTTCACCAAAGGTAACATGAAATGATTATTCGGTTGTTAGAGTTATTTCATTATATACCCTAAAAGCTTTGTTAAAAATGGAATATTCTATGAATATGCCTTCATCAACTTTTACATCAAATTTTCCGAGGTATCCTTCTCGTTGTTAAGGATAAAGCATTTGCATCAAAAAACTTGTAAGTGAGAGATATTTGTATTTCTTCCTTTATATAGTTCATAGAGCACCCGCTTTAGAATTTGTCTTATCAAGCCATGGTTCATAACATAGCAAGTGATGCTTACTGCATCAGCCCATAATTATTTAGGAAAATTAATCTCATTGAGCACCGTCTACACAAGTTATACTAAATATTTATTTTTCATCTCTATTACCTCATTTTGTTATGGAGTTCGGAGCGGAAAAGGTGTGTCAAATACAATTCTCATTAAAAAAAAATTAACTCCTAACTTTTGAGTTCTCCATTATGGTCACTTCTAATGGATGCAATGCCTACTCCTTTTTTTGCTCTGGATAACCTTGCTAGTTTTTGATTGGAAACACACACATTTCTTTTTTGAGATAAAAATAATGTCCAAATATATCAAGGATAGTCATCCACAACTACAAGAGCGTAGTTATTTTCACCTCGAGTTACAATTCTAGATGGGCGAAAAAGGTTCATGTAAAGCAGTTGTAAGGGCCAATCATTAGAAACAATAATTTTAGCTTTAAAAGAGGCCCTTACTGGCTTGCATTTTTGGCACGCATCTCATAACCTATTATTTTAAAAATGTAAGTTTGGTAGACCGTCTATGAGATCTTTGCAGACCAATTTGTTTAAGTGATCAATTTGAATATGTGTTATTCTCCTATGCCATTACTAAGATTCATCCTTATTACTCATGCAAAATATTATTAAAATTCAATGTGTGGCTATTTCCACTTCTTGAACTTGTGAATAGAGGTTAATTTGATTTATATTTTAAAACCATTTAACTAAAATAATCGAACGTTACGATGTTGCCTTTGTCACATAATTAACTTATACTAAGTAAATTATGCTTTAGCTCTTTAACAAAAAGAACTTCCCCAATCATTGGACTAAGGGACTTGTAAGAACAAGATTTGGTTCTGCATCTGGCCTTGAGTTTTGATGATAACATTACATGTGTGATTGGATAACAATTTATTATCCTAATAGTTTGTTCAGTATGTAGCTTTTACTAATAGGTTCTGACTTTGAAGAATTGATGTGTGACATCATCAGATTATGGACTTAACACACTGAAGAATACAAGTTTGTGTTTCATAGCTTAGAATGCGTATTAAAGAAACGGTTCTAATGAATGTTAGTTTTATTGCTTATATCTATGACTCTGTTATAGAGATTTTGATATGTTCTCAAGCTGAGTACTCCATGTTCTCTTGCCCAAGTTCTAAAGATTCTAAAGACAAGGTTATGTTCAACAAGTTCTAAATATTCTGAAGACCAACAATTCTCTAGACTAACTTTTGTAGACTCTGAAGACAAGGTTCTGTTGAACGAAGTTTTGAAGACTCTGAAGAAAAGGTTATGAAGAATCTGAAGACCAAGTGCTAAATATTCTAAAGACAAGGTTCAGGTTGAACAAGTTCTGAAGACTCTGATGACATGGTTCTGGAGACTTAACTTTGATCATTTGATGCATGCTTTAACCATTATACATCCAGAAGCCTCTGAAGTTTAAAAGAGAAGATCAAAAGGGTTCACGTGAGTAATAGTACAAGGTACAACATCACCTCGCCTCCACTGTGCTATTTTTATGGCACAATGACATTACTATTGTACGCGGTTGTCTACCATTCTCACTTACCATTGCAAGAAGACAACTGGAATTTTGGTATTCACATTCTACCTGCCAGCAAGTTTATTTTTGGCTATAAAAATAAGACTTGGAAGAATTGGAATTGTTGAATAACTGTAAAGAAACTCACGCTGATTCAAGTTGTTGGAACGCTGCTAAAATAACTCTGTAATTTTCATAAAGCAAGGATTTGTTGCTCATTAACTTGCTAGAAATCAACTTTTGTTTTTATAACTTGCTTAACACTTTTTGTGTTATTATTTTTACTTCAATCCTGTGTATTATGCTTTTGAGAAGCAATCTTGTAAACACAAAAACATGTATTCAACAATGAGTTGATTGTTCCTTGAGTGACTAAGTGTTAATATGTATACTCAAGAAGTCATTAACAATTTTCCTTTGAGGTTGTTCCTTGAGAGACTATGGATTTAGTCAGGATTTTCAAAAAGACATTGACATTTATTCTTTCTAGAACATATCATGTTTAGGAAACTTTTATTTTGTACAAAATTTTATGTCATTTATTCTTTTACCATACTTGTTCATTCTTGAATCACTTTAGGACTAAACCATTTTTGTGAGGTCACTTCTATTATTTACCATATCCAGGAGACCAACATTCTTGGTAACTCAGTTTTATTATGTCTAATCGTTTATTTGTATTGAATATATATGGGAGCATGAAAAGGATCAAGGCATTTTTTGAGTTTCAGCATAACCACCTTCCAAATGTATTTGACCTAGTGATTATGTGCGTATTTGTTAGCCCTTTGAGCCTTAATGTAATGATCCATACTTGTATAGAAAATTTCGAACTTGTAAATAACTAACTACTTATTTATTGTTTATTGTATGGACCTTGAATTTATTTCTTGAAACAATTGACCCCTTCAACTTCACTTTCTGGTTTGTTTTGTTTTCCTTGCCTTAGAAAGTTAGGGAGCATTTACACTTCATGTTAGGTTATATTCAAGTTGGGGAGAACACTTGTTTGATTGCTCGTGTGTTATTTACTCCGTGGTTGAAAATAAATAAGTGGTTAGAAAAAGAAAAGAAAAAATGTGAAAAAGGAAAAGAAAAGAAAAATAAAAGAGAAAGGAAAAGAAAAAGAGAAAGAAAGTGTGTTTGAATAAAATCAAGGTTGTACCAACGCGCAAAGTGAGAGGGTGAATAAAAATAATTATTGATTGTTTGAATTTGTGTAATTAAATACTCCCATATGTTGTATCCCAATTTTTGCCCCTAAGACCCCTTCATCATACCATATTGATTCAATCACATCAAAATCACATTAGGGCTTTTGGTTCTCCTCCCTATCTTTAGCTTTGCTCTTTAAGGAATCACCAAGCACCTTGACTTGTTTTTCTTTTGTGATCATGCTTGTTTTGTTTTGACATTCCTTTTAATTAATAAAATGCAATGTTGGTTTGTTGTACCCCAAAATTTGCCCTCCTCTTTTTCACAAGAAATCACAGCTTCGGGCTTTTCCTGATTTTTTAAATTGGCTTAAGAATCGGTCAAACAGACTTTTCTCATCAGTCAGACAAAATTAGGGTTTTCATTGATTTGGAATCAGTCAAGCAAATTATCAGGGTTTATTTTGATTTCTTTGAGTTTGGCTCAGGGTTTAATCGAACAGACGCTTCTTTAACAGTAAATCCCCAAATTAGGGTTTGCGTGCGCATTCTCAGAAGGAATTAATTCTACAGTTCTTTTCAATTGACTGTCACATGGTTTTGACGTTTGTTCAAGATTTCTGTTTGTTTCTCAAAGTCTAAACATCTGTGATATGGGTTGAGGCTTCTGATTGAAAGTTTGAAGTTTAAGTTTGATCAGTGAGGTAAAAGACATATGGACGTTTGTTTGATTAACTGTGCAATGCATTTGGTTATTTGGAATGTCGGGCTTATTATTGGTTAATGCAAGGCAGTGAGACTGCGACGTTTGTTGATCATTTATAATTTCTAAGTTGAGATTATTGGGATAATTTCCAATTAGTATAACTCAAGAAATTTAAATAATTAAATAAGCAATTGCAGAAGAATTAAAAGAGATATCTGACAAAAAAGATTTTTATTTATTTTAATTGTTGTTACAAATGTTTATTTGATACAGTAAATTTATTTACAGTATTTACAATAAATTACAATGATTAAGAATAAATTAAATCTAAATCATAAGTTTCTTGAAGTCTTCATCTGCTACTGCTGCTTCCCTTGCCCCAATTGGTGTTTACCTACAAAGCCAGAAAAGGAGAAGTCAACGCAATTAATTTGGAAAAGTATTTTTCAGACATTTAATCAAAAACTCATCATTAAGGGTTTTGGCCGGAATCAGTTTGTTCGTCCTCTCTGCAAATCGCAAGAAGATGTCTCTTCTTGGTTCACAAAGAGGGAAGTAAAATGTTTACAAGCATATGAATCAATTAAGCAAAATGCACAAAGATGCATAATTTCAAAGAAGGCAAACTGAACAGCCAAGTTACAAATTCAAACAAGCTGCACATGTGCAAACTGAAAAATGCCAAACCAAGTCACAAGTGTAAACAATGGCAAACTAAGTTACAAGAAACTGTCAACAAAACTGTCCAAGGAAGCTGTCAAAATTGTCAAAGAAGATACCAAAAGATATCAAAAGCTATCAAACTATCATAAAAAAAGAAGAAGAAAGTACAATATGCAGAAGAAAGCTAACATTGCAAGCAAACTTGTAAAAGCATTTTTCATAATTTTCTGGCCAAAACCTTTTCAGAATAAAAAGGACAGTTAAGCAATAAAATATGCTTTTTCTGTGGAGAGAGAAAGAGAGAGAGAAGTAGAGGCTTACAGTTTTGCAAGCTTAGAAGATAGATATATAACAAAGAGTTCAGTTCAGAAAAAGGGAGGGGGCAGAACACATAGAAAAATATACCACAAAACTGTAAACACATAACACAAGCCTTGAGGCCTGTACCAGTAAGCCTGCCTGCCCATACCAGAAGCAAACCAACAAAAACCTTCTAGCCGACATAAGAACTTGTTTCAAGTTTGCAAACAACAGATGCAAGCCTTCAAGCCAAAAACCTGTCAAACTGCTCAAGCCTGTAACCAAAACAAGCCTCGCAGCCTGCTTCAGAACTGCCTTCAAGCAAGCAAACTCATACCAGAAACCTGCCTCAAGCTTGTAACCAAACCAAGCAACCTGCATAAAACCTTAAAGCCTGCATACAGCCAGAAGCAAGCAAACAACAGCCTACACAACAAACTAACAAGTTCAAAAACTGCACCCATCTGCAACCAGAAGTAAGCCTGCCTGTTCAAAAAAGCCTGCCTATAACATCAAACCGGTTCAAACAGCAAACAGAAAAACCTGCCTGCATAACAAACCCCAAAGTTTGTTCAAATCCAAACATCTCCTAAGGCCCATTTAACTCTTTTTTTATTATATTTACAAATCAATATTTTTTATCACATTATTTCCTTTTATAACTTATTTTGTTAAGAAAAATAATATATTAAATTTTCTTAATGTTGATTACATTGTAAAAAATATGTAAACAATAGATTTTTTGTTTTAAAGACTTTTTTTAAAAATTAAATCTTGTATATAAAACATTAACAAAAATACCTAAAAAATAGAATTTTTTAAGATTAAATATTTCTTTCTTTAAGAACTTTTTGTTTATATATAATTAACAAAAACACAAAAATAAATAATAATACTTAATTTGCATCATTGGTAAATAATCATATGCATGTCACAATACTTTTGTTTCTCTTTTATTCTTATACCTTGCTATATTTTACATTGAGAATGCAACGATTCGATTTGGTTGTAAATAATATTTGGACACTACTATCCTGATAAGACTCATCCCCATTTGTAAACATTTGTACCCCCATCCCCGGATACTTATTTGTAATAGCTTAGACTTTAAATTCCCGCAATTTATCGCTTTCTATATACTGTATATTAATTAGGGTTTGTATGCGAAGATTCAAAATCAACCGCTAGATAACCTAATACAAGACAAATGCATGAAAATCAATACACAATGCACACTTGCACCCCTAGGGTTACACCACTTGTTGCCTTCAAAAATGGGCCATGGTTGCATGTTAAGTGTCTAGAGCAAAACAAAAAACAAACAAAATGATCATAGTCCCTCGATGACGCTATCTTGTTGCCTAAACAAAATGATCATAGTCCCTCAAGAAAATTGCCAAAATACTTGACACTATTGCTTTCATGGTCTATACGATGACCCGCGCCCGTCCCGTTCAAACATCCTAACACAAGATTGTTCACCAAATACAATGGTGAAACGACACTGTTAAAAGGGTTAAAAAGCATAAGAAAGGATCTTTGAGAAATTTAGAGTAGATAGCTCTTAGTTAGTTGATCAAACTTGCAAAAAATCCTTGACTACTTTCAAACACACTTCACAAACACACTTCACAAAAACAACTTTCAAAACATTGAACATCTTTTCAAAAAGACAAACACCTTTGTATATACTCAAACATGAGTCATTACAAAGGTTGCCTAGACAAGGCATCTTTTTCAAAAAATTTTCAAAAACCACACACAAAGCACCCTTTCAAAACAATTGAAAAGCAAAGGCAAGTGATCTAAAACAAGTAACTAAGAGCCCATGGATAACCATGGATGAAAAGGGTGCTAGCACCTTCCCTTTTCATAATCTACCCCCCGAACCCACGAAAACATCTCAAGGGTCTTTCCTGTGATTTTTGACCTTTCCTTAGGATAAAATAAAAAGTCGGTGGCGACTCTTGCTAAACCGAACAAGTGCGAATACAAATGCAAAAACCCAAGTCAGTTCTCCCACCGTATCACAGAACTGGCGACTCTGCTGGGGATTTTTCTAAAAGTGGGGTTACCTTAGGGTTTTAGATCACCTTTACATACTTGCTTTGTTTGCTTTGATTGCTTTACTTTTTGGGTTCCTTGTTTGGGATTGTTTAAATCCTACACTCGGATTTGGGGGCACCTTCTTAGGTAAATAGAAATAAACTGTAAGGGAACTGTGCGGGGTATACCGACATGGTTGAAGCAATAGCTATGTTAGTATGACATATTTGTAAGTACCGGTAGCCCTTGAGTAGTCAAGGAGAATACAGGGCCGCTGAGTGATGTCATGAAGCACTAACGAACTCTTAGAACCTTACTTGACCATCTTGGCCTTTTTAGGGGTAGTGAGATGACCGACTTTGGTGCAGTCCGAAGTTGGTAGATACTCGATACTACACTCATTGAGGATTGTTTTCTTGGAATATTTTGGTCGCCAGTTAAGTGGCTAAACCAAAACAATGAACATAGAAAATAATCCAATGATATTGAGCTCCTTAGAACCCGGTTTCTATTTTAGGACAGGATGAGCCAACTAACTTCAAAAGGGACTTACCTACGAACCCCATGCAAGCCTAAACCTAAGGACTTGTTTGCTTTGTGTGAATATGATTACCTGTATATACACTTACTTACTTTTGCATACATGTACATAACATCATAACATCATACCATAGCATTTACAATAACCATTTCAAGGATCTCGAGGGTCTTTTAATGCAGGGTCACGTTAAACCAAACGTCTACCAAAGGGTAAGAGGTTTCGTTTTCCTCTAAACAAATGCCTCCAAAGATCAAGTACAACAACTTGAATCAGGGGCTATGACCCACTTGACATGGCGAGCTTGATTCTCGTGGAAATACATCCACCATTACAAGGTTCTCCAATCAAAGATGTTGATCGAAGTTCAACCTCTAACATTCTCTTGTGTTTACCCCAAGAGATCCTTGAAAATATTGCATACATATATCATAGATATCATTGCATAACAGGTTTCTCCTACAGGTCTCCTTATCTTCCTACTATTTATTTCAGTAAGATGGATATGGAACAAACGGTGAAAGATCTCCAAGCTCAAAACGCTCAATTCCAACAAATGTTTCTGGCTATGGGTAAAGGGCAAGAGGATCTGAAAGCTCTCCTTCTCAAAGACAAGAAGAAGAAGTCCAAGAAGACAGCGAGCATCCTGAACTTGAGAAGAAGACCTAAAACCCTAGATCTTTCAACTCCATCCAACATAGGGGATAGTCTTGAAGAAGACCACAATTTGGAGATCAATGATGTTGAAGCTGACTACTCCGAAGAACAATATCCTCCCGCTGATGACAAGTACAAACAATTGGAGGATTGCCTCAACGCTATGGAGGTTCAACAAATACCTGGCTTAGATTTAGGAGACATGGGTTTAGTTTCTGGATTGGTCATCCCGCCAAAGTTCAAGGTCCTTACCTTTTCCATGTACGATGGGGTCTCTTGCCCTAAGATGCACTTGAAGTCTTATGCCCGCAAGATTCAACCATACACAACTGATCCAAAGCTTTGGATCCATTTCTTCCAAGAAAGCCTGGTAGGGACTCAACTCGAGTGGTTTTATCAATTGGAGAGTTCTCGCATCCACACCTGGGAGGACTTAGCTGCTGCTTTTTACAAACAGTATCAGTACAATGCTGATCTTGCACCAACTCGTGTGCAATTGCAGAACATGACCATGGGTTCTGACGATAACTTCAAAGGATACGCTCAAAAGTGCAGAGATCTGGCTGGTAGGGTGCAACCCCCTTTAACTGACAGAGAGCTGATTGACATCTTCATGGGAACTTTGACAGGGCCTCTCTTCAATCACTTAATTGGAAGCTCCTCATTCGAGTTCACCGAGCTAATACTGACCGGCGAAAGGGTCGAAGCTGGCATCAAAAGTGGAAAGATCCAAGGAGCTACACCCTCTGATGCACAGAAAATCCCCCACAATGGGAGGAAAGAGTCCAATGCTGTGAACAGTCAAAAAAGTCACTGACACGTAGGGGCAGTCCTGGTCTCTGGTTCTACGTCACACCGACAACAGCAAAAAGGAAATCAACGAAGGCCAGACGAGCCTAAGAGACAGTTCACCAACATCAACATGCGGCTGTCTCAAGCACTGCAACACTTGTTGAAGATGAATCTAATTGCATTGATAGGGCCTCATCCAAACCCCAAGACTTCTTCTCCTAACTACAATCCCAAGGCCACATGTGCTTATCATTCTGACAGTCCCGGGCATGATACTAACAATTGTTGGGCATTGAAGTACAAGATTCAAAATTTGATTGATGCCAAGGAGATTGAGTTTGGTCCTCCGGAGACTCCAGCATAATCAATGCTACTTTGGCAAATCATTGAGAGCGTCTTTGTTCCATTTGAATTTTCAAGTTGTAATCTCTTTTGTTATTCAAACAATTATCTATTAATGTCAAACTCTGTTTCATTAATGCATTGCATATGTTTGTCTTGAATTCATCCATTCGTTTTCACTATTCTTATGCTTTATTTATGAAATTTAACTCTTGATAAAAATCTACAAGCCGTTAGAGGGAGGATGACGAAACAATGCCATAATCTCATACAGTATGCTTTTGGACAGACCTTGCTGACGATGTACAAGCATTTCTTTCAAATCCTAAACACTGGAGTTATAAGGAAGATAATCCCTAGTCAACCCCTTCGAGCCAAAAAAGTAGGAGTTTTTTGTTTTAAACACAAATCAAAACCTTTGATATAAACCTGGGGCAGGGTAGTCTCTCAGTTAATAAAAAAAAGATGCGCATTGAAGTCGCAAACTCTCAGTTCATAATACAACGAACGACATCAAAAAAAAAACATTCCTTTGGAATCAAAAAGACAGTGATGGTTCTTTATCACATAGGCAGTCAATCTCTCAAAAGAGAAAAGCCTACTAAGCCAAAACCTACAAAGGAGGCTTAAGAAAGCTGGGGCATCCCGTTGACTATAATCTTGAAAAAAGGAACAGTCAGGCAAAAGTTAGGGATAATAAATCAAAAGAAAGAGGTCATTACAAATCCTCAACAACATGAAAAATGTTGCAAAAATGATTGCCTTCCAAAATTCAACTGGTGTGAGCCATCACCAAAAGGTCGTTCCAAATTCGAATATAGTTCGACGCACAATTAACTGAGTTTAGGGTTGAAGAACATCACAAAGAGCGGGTGGGTACAAATATACTTTGAGCCTTTATCCTTTGTTTCTTAAACCGTGAACCAAGCCACGTTACAACCCTTCAAAAGTCCTAATTGAAGCATGGGTTAGTTCAAAAGCATACTGTTACAAAAGGTATCCTGACTCCTGTAAGGCTTTGCCCTAAATCTTGTGTTGAATTTGTCTTATAAAAAGTTTTCTGCTAAAAAACGCATTTTTTTCAAAACTTCGAGACAAACATAAACTTTGCATTACTTGAATATCACTGTTTGCATTTGGCTATTTGTTTGACAGCGGAGAAATTCACACGATGAATATCCGATGAACGAAAGCTCTCTCAGTGAATAAAATCACTTCAAAAAGGATGACACTTCCATTGACAAATCTCCTATCAACAAGGGCACTTGACATGTCTCTATCCAGCACACCTGGGGCAGTCCAGTCAAGATTTCAACAGATCTTTCAAAGTTCAGTTAACTTGGGGCAGTCCAGTCAAGATTTCAAGAAATCACTCAATTGCAGGATAACAAGGGGCAAGTCTCCATCTCCGACACTTGGGGCATTGAACGTCAATCCCGACAAACGGTTACATACAGTCAAACATTTCCAGGCCGTGCCACAAGCACTTGCTACTAGGGGCAGTGACAAATCTCCCCAAAACCCTTCTCATAGGATGATTCCCCAGCTTGAGTTTGCCTCTCCGACTACTACAAATCAAAGGACCACAACTCCTCTTCTCCGGTAGACTACTCTACAATCCCCAACAAGTTACTGTGAAACTTGGACCCGACCAGATATTAGTTCAACTTCGACTCCCCAGTAGAGCAACAGATGAATAAGACTCCTAAACTTTTTTCCCAAGCAGAATAAACATTCTCCCCACAGAGTTTTCAATATCCCCCAAGCAGAATGAAGACTCTCATTCTCAATCCCTCAAAGGATATTCAGATATTCCCCAGTAAAGATCTCCTCAAAACAGGAATCCGCAGTAGATTGGCATACAACCCAAACTCCTGAGTCCCCAACAGTGGTCCCAGGACTTCTCATTTTCAACGATCAAAGGATTTTCAATCCCCAGCAACAGTCAAGGATTTACTTTCCCCGACAGCAGTCAAAGATTTCATTATCCAAGATTCGTCTTCCTCAGCAAGACAACTACTCAGCTTACATGCACATCCATTACATTCATATCATAAACATTGATGAAGTGCAATCCATTGCATCATACATATCATGCAACATAACTTTGTGTTTAGCTAACATTTTGTCCTTTTCAGGATAAGAATAAAAGGCTATCATTAACAATTATTCAGATGTAGTTTTACACGGACTCATCATGAAGCAACCCTACATCGGTTCCTTCTCAAATTCCAGATGTAGTTTTACACGGACTCATCATCAGGCGAACCTACACTGGTTCCTTCTCAAAATCCAAGATGCAGTTTTACACGGACTCATCATGAAGCAACCCTACACCGGTTCCTTCTCAAATCTAAGATGCAGTTTTACACAGACTCATCATGAAGCAACCCTACACCGGTTCCTTCTCAAAATTTCAGATGCAGTTTTACACGGACTCATCATGAAGCAACCCTACACCGGTTCCTTCTCAAAATTTCAGATGCAGTTTTACACGGACTCATCATGAAGCAACCCTACACCGGTTCCTTCTCAAAATTTCAGACGCAGTTTTACACGGACTCATCATGAAGCAACCCTACACCGGTTCCTTCTCAAAATTTCAGATGCAGTTTTACACGGACTCATCATGAAGCAACCCTAAACCGGTTCCTTCTCAATTTCAGATGCAGTTTTACACGGACTCATCATGAAGCAACCCTACACCGGTTCCTTCTCAAAATTTCAGATGCAGTTTTACACGGACTCATCATGAAGCAACCCTACACCGGTTCCTTCTCAAAATTTCAGATGCAGTTTTACACGGACTCATCATGAAGCAACCCTACACCAGTTCCTTCTCAAATTCAGATGCAGTTTTACATGGACTCATCATGAAGCAACCCTACACCGGTTCCTTCTCAAAATTTCAGATGCAGTTTTACACGGACTCATCATGAAGCAACCCTACACCGGTTCCTTCTCAAATTCAGATGCAGTTTTACACGGACTCATCATCAGGAAACCCTACACCGGTTCCTTCTCAAATTCAGATGCAGTTTTACACGAACTCATCATGAAGCAACCCTACACCGGTTCCTTCTCTTTCCAAGATGAAGTTTTACACGGACTCATCATGAAGCAACCCTACACTGGTTCCTTCTCAATTCCAGATGTAGTTCTACACGGACTCATCATCAGGCAACCCTACACCGGTTCCTTCTCAAATTCAGATGCAGTTTTACACAGACTCATCATGAAGCAACCCTACACCGGTTCCTTCTCTTTCTAAGATGAAGTTTTACACGGACTCATCATGAAGCAACCCTACACCGGTTCCTTCTCTTTCCAAGATGAAGTTTTACACAGACTCATCATGAAGCAAACCTACACCGGTTCCTTCTCAATTCCAGATGTAGTTCTACACGGACTCATCATGAAGCAACCCTACACCGGTTCCTTCTCAATTCCAGATGCAGTTTTACACGAACTCATCATCAGGCAACCCTACACTGGTTCCTTCTCAAATTCAGATGCAGTTTTACACGGACTCATCATCAGGCAACCCTACACCGGTTCCTTCTCAAATCCAGATGCAATTTTACACGGACTCATCATCAGAAAACCCTACACAGGTTCCTTCTTTCAACTTACCAAATTACAATTCAACAAGAATTCTTGGATGGCATCTTTAAGCCCATCTCCAACAACTATCCATCATATCTCCAAATGGCATCTGTAAGCCCATTCCCGACATCACAATACCTGTATAGATTGAAGATCAATACCTGTAACAAGCCAGGAAAACTATCTTTCTTTCTCAGGTCAGAGATTAATACCTGAAGCCAGACAAGATAAATATCTACTCGACCAACTCATGCTTATTCAACTCCAAGACTTTTGAAAATAGTTTACGGATTATCCAAATACGGATGTTAATCTATCGCTTGTTCAGACTCAACTTCTGAAAACAGTTCACGGATGCTTCCCAACATGGATGTCAATCTATTGCTTCAGAGATGTTCCAAAACATGGACACCTTTCTGATGCTCATTTCACTCACCAACGACATACAGTTCAACGAACATTCTCAGATGGCATCTCTAAGCCCATACCCCGACAAGATTCGGTCACATCTCCAGATGGCATCTTTAAGCCCATCTCCAAATGGCATCTTTAAGCCCATTCCCTCAAACTACGCTTTGACGAGTGCAAATTTTTTGGGCACTCTAGTGTCCAATCTCCTTTTACCTTCGAGTCGCGAACGACAAAACTGCCAATCTAACTCTTCAGGTTCAAGAAGATTGAACAGGGGCAACTGTTGTACCCCAAAATTTGCCCTCCTCTTTTTCACAAGAAATCACAGCTTCGGGCTTTTCCTAATTTTTTAAGTTGGCTTAAGAATCGGTCAAACAGACTTTTCTCATCAGTCAGACAAAATTAGGGTTTTCATTGATTTGGAATCAGTCAAGCAGATTATCAGGGTTTCTTTTGATTTGTTTGAGTTTGGCTCAGGGTTTGATCGAACAAATGCTTCTTTAACAGTAAATCCCCAAATTAGGGTTTGCGCGCGCATTCTCAGAAGGAATTAATTCTACAGTTCTTTTCAATTGACTGTCACATGGTTTTGACGTTTGTTCAAGATTTCTGCTTGTTTCTCAAAGTCTAAACATCTGGGATATGGGTTGAGGCTTCTGATTGAAAGTTTGAAGTTTAAGTTTGATCAGTGAGGTAAAAGACATATGGACGTTTGTTTGATTAACTGTGCAATGCATTTGGTTATTTGGAATGTCGGGCTTATTATTGGTTAATGCAAGACAGTGAGACTGCGACATTTGTTGATCATTTATAATTTCTAAGTTGAGATTATTTGGATAATTTTCAATTATTATAACTCAAGAAATTTAAATAATTAAATAAGCAATTGCAGAAGAATTAAAAGAGATATCTGACAAAAAAGATTTTTATTTATTTTAATTGTTGTTACAAATGTTTATTTGATACAGTAAATTTATTTACAGTATTTACAATAAATTACAATGATTAATAATAAATTAAATCTACATCCTAAGTTTCTTGAAGTCTTCATCTGCTACTGCTGCTTCCCTTGCCCCAATTGGTGTTTACCTACAAAGCCAGAAAAGGAGAAGTCAACACAATTAATTTGGAAAAGTATTTTTCAGACAGTTAATCAAAAACTCATCATTAAGGGTTTTGGCCGGAATCAGTTTGTTCGTCCTCTCTGCAAATCGCAAGAAGATGTCTCTTCTTGGTTCACAAAGAGGGAAGTAAAATGTTTACAAGCATATGAATCAATTAAGCAAAATGCACAAAGATGCATAATTTCAAACAAGGCAAACTGAACAGCCAAGTTACAAATTCAAACAAGCTGCACATGTGCAAACTGAAAAATGCCAAGCCAAGTCACAAGTGTAAACAATGGCAAACTAAGTTACAAGAAGCTGTCAACAAAATTGTCCAAGGAAGCTGTCAAAGCTGTCAAAGAAGATACCAAAAGATATCAAAAGCTATCAAACTATCATAAAAAAAGAAGAAGAAAGTACAATATGCAGAAGAAAGCTAACATTGCAAGCAAACTTGTAAAAGCATTTTTCATCATTTTCTGGCCAAAACCTTTTCAGAATAAAAAGGACAGTTAAGAAATAAAATATGCTTTTTCTATGGAGAGAGAAAGAGAGAGAGAGAAGTAGAGGCTTACAGTTTTGCACGCTTAGAAGATAGATATATAACAAAGAGTTCAGTTCAGAAAAAGGGAGGGGGCAGAACACATAGAAAAATATACCACAAAACTGTAAACACATAACACAAGCCTTGAGGCCTGTACCAGTAAGCCTGCCTGCCCATAATAGAAGCAAACCAACAAAAACCTTCTAGCCGGCATAAGAACTTGTTTCAAGTTTGCAAACAACCGAAGCAAGCCTTCAAGCCAAAAACCTGTCAAACTGCTCAAGCCTGTAACTAAAACAAGCCTTGCAGCCTGCTTCAGAACTGCCTTCAAGCAAGCAAACTCATACCAGAAACCTGCCTCAAGCCTGTAACCAAACCAAGCAACCTGCATAAAACCTTAAAGCCTGCATACAGCCAGAAGCAAGCAAACAACAACCTACACAACAAACTAACAAGTTCAAAAACTGCACCCATCTGCAACCAGAAGTAAGCCTGCCTGTTCAAAAAAGCCTGCCTATAACATCAAACCGGTTCAAACAGCAAACAGAAAAACCTGACTGCATAACAAACCCCAAAGTTTGTTCAAATCCAAACATCTCCTAAGGCCCATTTAACTCTTTTTTTATTATATTTACAAATCAATCTTTTTTATCACATTATTTCCTTTTATAACTTATTTTGTTAAGAAAAATAATATATTAACTTTTGTATAAAATTTTCTTAATGTTTATTACATTGTAAAAAATATGTAAACAATAGATTTTTTGTTTTAAAGACTTTTTTTTAAAATTAAATCTTGTATATAAAACATTAACAAAAATACCTAAAAAATAGAATTTTTTAAGATTAAATATTTCTTTCTTTAAGAACTTTTTGTTTATATATAATTAACCAAAACACAAAAATAAATAATAATACTTAATTTGCATCATTGGTAAATAATCATATGCATGTCACAATACTTTTGTTTCTCTTTTATTCTTATACCTTGCTATATTTTACATTGAGAATGCGACGATTTGATTTGGTTGTAAATAATATTTGGACACTACTATCCTGATAAGACTCATCCCCATTTGTAAACATTTGTACCCCCATCCCCGGATACTTATTTGTAATAGCTTAGACTTTAAATTCCCGCAAATTATTGCTTTCTATATACTGTATAGTAATTAGGGTTTGTATGCGAAGATTCAAAATCAACCGCTAGATAACCTAATACAAGACAAATGCATGAAAATCAATACACAATGCACACTTGCACCCCTAGGGTTACACCATTTGTTGCCTTCAAAAATGGGCCATGGTTGCATGTTAAGTGTCTAGAGAAAAACAAAAAACAACCAAAATGATCATAGTCCCTCGATGACGCTATCTTTTTGCCTAAACAAAATGATCATAGTCCCTCAAGAAAATTGCCAAAATACTTGACACTATTGCTTTCATGGTCTATACGATGACCCGTGCCCGTCCCGTTCAAACATCCTAACACAAGATTATTCACCAAATATAATGGTGAAACGACACTGTTAAAAGGGTTAAAAAGCATAAGAAAGGATCTTTGAGAAATTTAGAGTAGATAGCTCTTAGTTACTTGATCAAACTTGCAAAACATCCTTGCCTACTTTCAAACACACTTCACAAACACACTTCACAAAAATAACTTTCAAAACATTGAAACATCTTTTCAAAAAGACAAACACCTTTGTATATACTCAAACATGAGTCATTACAAAGGTTGCCTAGACAAGGCATCTTTTTCAAAACATTTTCAAAAACCACACACAAAGCACCCTTTCAAAACAATTGAAAAGCAAAGGCAAGTGATCTAAAACAAGTAACTAAGAGCTCATGGATAACCATGGATGAAAAGGGTGCTAGCACCTTCCCTTTTCATAATCTACCCCCCGAACCCACAAAAACATCTCAAAGGTCTTTCCTGTGCTTTTTGACCTTTCCTTAGGATAAAATAAAAAGTCGGTGACGACTCTTGCTAAACCGAACAAGTGCGAATACAAACACAAAAACCCAAGTCAGTTCTCCCACCGTATCACATGGTTTGTCTTACTTGTTAATAATGTAGGTAAAGGCAATGTGGCTTAGCAAGTTGATCCATGGGTTAATGAGTTTATTTCCATGCCCTAGTCAATAAAGCTTAAGAAATTCAAACCTCACCATTGTAGTTGTTTTGGAAGAAATGGAATGGCAAGGTTTATTTTGGTTCACCATATTTCAAAGTTATCAAAATTGATTCAAAAGTACGAGGGGTTGATTGAAGAAGTTGTCATGGTTGGACAAAGTCTTATTTCCATTGGTCACAAGTGCATATTTCTCTCAATTCTAAAGATATGGAAGTGGTTTTGGTTGCTATGAATTCTCATTATCATCCTCAAGAACTTCTATTTACAAAGAAAAACTGTTGGTACAAGAAGGTTGTTTAAAATTGTCAAAGTTCCTCAAAGCATTTTCTTGATCTAGGAGCTAGGGTTTTGAACTTCAAAGAAGTATATCTTGCTCATATTATGGTACTTTTGAGTGATTCCAAAAACATAATTCTTTTAAAAGGGTTATTAATAAATCACTTCAAAATTTTCAAGGAGTTTTCAGGTGGAAGAAACTTGACGATGAACAAAGATTACAAGTCCTCTAGATGAATCCCCAACTTCCCATGTGTGACTTCAAATGGTCATAACTTGATCAATTTGTATCACCTTGAGCCCACTCTTTTTCCATAATGATCTTAAGGATGTGAACTTTATTCCTTATTTTATGTGCAAAGTGATAAAATGGATGGAGGATGCCTTAAGGATACAAATTATTAAAGGACATTTCATGATTTTTTGACAACTTCAACAATTCATAACTCTCTCAATTTTTGGAGATTTTGAATGGTTCATGTTTCAAAATGTCATTCAAGAGGTCTATTTAATGCCATCTTTTTTTGTCAAGAGAAAGGCCATGTTTGGATGCAAAACATTATAGTTCACTTTTGAATAAAAACTTGAAATATTTCTAAGTATGGAAAGTCAACCTCTTTTTCCAAACTTTAACTCATTGCAACTTTCAGCTCAAACATCCATTTGATTCTATTGTTTTCCCATTGCAAATATTGTAATATCATCTTTCTAAATCATCAAGAACCATTCCCTAAGACCCCTTGAGCTGAGAATGCCATTGTTTCAAAAGTGGTAACTTGGAGTTGAGATTTCTCCAAAAGTCAGAATTTGAAATCCTTAATTTGGCTTCTAAACACAAAATTGCTGCATGTTTTTGCTTCTAAACATGTTTAGTGAACTTCCATAAGTGATTAGAACAGAAAAACGCAAGGTTTGAATGAGTTTTGATTAAAATAGAAGTCACACTTTTTTGTTTTCAACTTCACACGATTTCCCTCTAAACTCCATCATTTGACACGCTTGGACATTCCATCAGCTTCCCTATAAATAAATGGTCATTCCCCATTCATTTCCTTAAGCTTTGAGAGCCAAAAACACCCTGCCAAAACCTCACATGAACCATCTTTTTTTGAAATCAGTTTCTGAGATTTAAGCTTCTTTCTCCAACATTCTTTGCATATTCGTCATCCTTAAGCATCATACAAACTCTCCAGCACTTAAACCAAGCAAAACGAGCCATAATTCAAGCTACAGAAGTCCAATTTCAGAGCTTCTTTCTTGAACTTTGAAAAGGTAGAATTTTCCACCATTTGGATCCAAATAAAGCACCAAACTATTCTACCCCCTCTCTCGATTCTTGTGCTTCTTACATTTTTTAAATCCATTGAGAATTGAGAGAGAAATCTCAAATTGAAGGTGCTCACTATTTTCTGGGTTTTTGATTCATATCTCTTTGCATACCTAATATAAATTTGGCGTGGTGGTGATATTAGGATCATCTTGAAGAGACAAATCCAATGATACTAATCCTCTAATGAGTTCCAAATGCAAGATTCAAGATGGTCATCCAACTAACCACTAACTATTGACAATTGATTTTATTTTATGCTTTTACTTTATGCTTTATTTTATGTTCTTTACTTTATGCACCATTTACTTTAGCATATACATTTCATGCTATTTTTCATCTTTGCTCACTTGAGCCTCTTTATATTCTTGTCATTTTTATTTTGCTCACTTGAGCTTTTCTTTTCTTTTTTAAGATACTTAATAATCAACATAAACCATAAAAAAAACTTTAATGATACTATGACTATTTGGTTACTATCCTTGGCATTATGAAGTATTGGACTTCTTGGACTTAGGATTAGAAACCTTGACCTATGTTGGAGACCTTGTGACCTTAATTGATATTTTGTCTGGAGTTCTTGAGGTTTACCTCAAGACATTGGGTTGTTTGTTTGTTTTGTGTGCAGGTTATTGTGATTACACACTTTGTTTTGTAATTTGGAATTAACCCATATACAGTCGTTACTCTGCCCATTTTTTTTGTGAAAACTTAATACACTTGAAGTTTGGTTCCCTCAAGAGGTCTTGTATCTTTGCTTGCTTGGTTTCAATCCAAATAATGAGAATTCTATCTTGACTCATAATGTCAAGTATTTACTTCTTATTGGTTAGATGGTTCTCCTTCCTAGCTTTTACCTCATGCTTTAGGATAGTCTCTCATCCTCCTCCTATCTTCTTTAATTTCAAAAATATTCTCTCTCCTTTTGAAAACTCTTCTTGTTTTTAAACTTGAACCACTTTCATAATAAACTTGGACCTAGGTCCATGAATTTTCAAAACCTTTTCATAAATAAACTTCAATCAACTTAAATAATACCTTGACATTTTTTGTGAGAAGACTAAAAGTCAATCAATCTCATTTCAAACCATTTTGCCACTTTGGCTTTTTACTTTAAAAACTTTTATCAAAAGATTGGACTCTCGTCAATCCTTGTAGTGATGCAAACAACTATACTTCTACAATATATAGTGAAGTGAGATATTTTCCACTTGGGTGTTGAGTGAGGCATTATTGACTTTAAAATCCAATCCATATCCTCCACTTTGAGATGATGCAAATTCTCCTTTCTCATGATTGTGGGTAGTAAGTATGTTTTGCACACGGACAATGATGATGATGTCTTATCTCATAAAATTAACCAACACACTTGTGTTTTAAAATTTTCAAAAGGTGAACTACGTGTACCCTGATCCCCTATTGCACGAAAGGTGGTACGTAGGCACTAAAGGTTCGCAACCGCGGCGGGTTCAAAAATCATAAGAAATACTTCTTTTCTCACCTCCACCATCTATTTTTTATATACAACATTTTATAGCCAAAATATACAGATTTACAAAGAGGTTCCTGCGGAGTACCATAGATGTTTAGGGTGCTAATACCTTCCCTTTGGATAACCAACCCCCTTACCTTGAATCTTTCCCCCTCTTTTGGGTTATTCGCTCTTTTCCCATTCCTTTGGAAACAATAAAGCACGGTGGCGATTTTTTATTTTGATCTGTGTAAGTCTAGTCAATCCAATGGCTTAGTCTTAAACATTTCTACCGCTACAGAAAAAAATAGCGACTTCACTAGCGACAGATTGACCTCTTGTTGGTCCATCCCTAAGTGGGTTAAACCTATCTTTGTTTATATCTGTATATATGCTATTATTTGTTATATATTATATGTTGTATATTTGTTTGTCTGGATTTTCCTGGTTTTCAGGGTGCTTGGTGATTACTTATAAGTCCTATACCCGGACTTGGGCAAACTTTAAGATAGGACATGAGGTATAGTCATGCTAAATTTGAGGGAGTAATCCCAAAAAAGGAAGCATAAGATCCCCCACCCAGTGGAGGCCCCTTTGACTGTAGTGTCGTTTACCGAGTAATCGGGAAGACGTACTGCTTTCGACCTGGGAGCCTGCTGAAGCTGAGGACCGTAGAATACCTAACCCATCTTGGCCTTTTAGGTGTATTGCGGAAGCTATGACGGAGTAACCCAGAAATAGCTGTCACGTGATACTACGCTCGGACGAGTTTTTTTTGAGAATATTACTAATTAGCGAGTTAATCGGGAAGTTGGTAATATCCGAAGGAAGGATGTAGACTCTGGGAACCTCTAGAATCTTGTTCGGCAGGTGATAACTTTTAGACCATACCTTATGGGTAGTACCTTCGACCTCATTCTCGTGACGTTGAACCTATGAACCCTATGTTTGTGATCTTGTGTGTGATTGTTGCATCATGCATCCATGCATTCATAAGCATCTTTTGAAGAAATTTTATTTCAAGGGACTTGAAAGTTGACCATTTGTGAATATCTCAGGTACCTTTTGACCATGGATTCCAAAAAAAGAAAGACCGGAAAATACAGTTTCAAAGATCCCAAGATAGATGAGTTGATCAGTCTAATTCCCAAGATTGAGTGTTCTGCAGATTTTCGGAAGAAGTATGGATCTATCATTCCTCTCATGAAGCTTAGGATAAAGGAGGGTATTCTCTCGACCTTGGTCCAGTTCTATGATCCGATGTATCATTGCTTTACTTTCCCTGACTATCAGTTGATGCCTACACTAGAGGAGTATTCTTATCTGTTGGATTTACTGATTACCGATCGTATTCCTTTTACTGGTTTGGAGGATGAGCCAAAACCACACGAGATTTCTACTTTGATCCATCTGGGGAAGTCTGAGGTTGAACCCCATATGACTACTAAAGGAGGGATTAAAGGATTACCAGCTCAGTTCTTATTGGAGAAAGCTCGTTACTTTGCTAGGATGAAGAGTACAATTGCTTTTGAGGCCATCTTTGCTCTACTTGCTTACAAGTTGTTTTTATTTCCTAATGCGGACAAGTTTGTTGACATTAATGCTATTAGTATCTTCATGATTGGAAACCCAGTTCCTACATTGTTGGGTGATGCTTATTACTCTATTCATCTTCAGAATTCTTATCATGGGGGGATGATTATCTGTTGCATGGCTCTGTTGTACCAGTGGTTTATTTCTCATATGCCTCAGTCTGATGCTTTCTGGGATGTTAGGAAGGAACCCCATTGGGCTCCTAAGATCATGGCACTTACTCACTCAAATGTTGATTGATATCACCGGGCTTACCATGATTTAGAGATTGCCGACAGTTGTGGTAGTTTCCCCAATGTATCTCTTCTTGGTACAAAGGGAGGAATTAACTACAACCCTGTTCTTGCACGACGACAACTTGGTTATCCAATGAGGGATGAACCAAATAGTATTAATTTGAGTAGTTTCTTCTTGAAGGAGGAAGAAGACCATATGGGAGCTAGGGAGCAGATTGTGAAGGCCTGGCGTCACATTTATAGGAAGAGTAGGAAAGACTTGGGACCTAGGGGCTGTTTCTTTGGAGCCTTATCTTCAGTGGGTCAAAACGAGAGCTATTCAATTGAAGATGCCGTATTCCTGGGAAGTACCTATGCTTGACTTGTTTGTGAAGACCACTCCTCCCTTATTGGATGATGTGGAAGAGATACAACTTGCTTTGGTCAGGATGCAGCAGGAAAAGGATGCTTGGAAGAATAAGTGTCAAACTTTAGAGATTTCCTATAGAGCACACTTGAAGGAGAAAGGCGACTTGATTGAGATTCTTGAGAGTCGGGCTGTAGAGGTGATGGAGAGGCAAGGGTATTTATTTTCTCCTAAGCCTCAGTCAGATGCTAGTTGCTCACTTCCTGATTCAGGTGATTGGAAGGAGATTGCCACCAGATATGTAGAAGAAAACCAGAGGTTGAAGGCTCAGATTTCCATGCTTACAGGGAAGCGCCAACGTATAGAGTGATCTCCATCAGCTTTACTTCTTAGGTTTTAGACTTTATTTTCATCTTGTACTTGGGATTATTGAAACTTGTAATCCATTTTGAAGTTATTATAATAATTTTTTTTCCAGTATTTCAAATGTGTTCTTACTTTGATATTTGCAATGTGTCTATAAATATTTAAGTCCCTTGAAATATTAATAAAATAAATCATGTGCATTGCATATCATGCATCATATTTCACATATTTCTTGCATTTATTATGCATATCCAGGTGTCTTACCAAGCTTCTTTACTTTGTTCAGCAAGTTGTCTTACCAATATAATACTCGATCTAATTTCAGAAGGAAGATGGACAACTTAGAACAAGAGAATCGCGAGCTACACGGGGAAGTTTCTGCTCTGAAGGCCGGCATGGCCAATATCACTGCTCTGATGGAATCTCTGGTGGCTGCTCAAAATCAGCCACCGAGTGTTGAACCTCAACAGACAAAGGTTACTACTTATGCTTCGACTGTTCCTGTGTCTGCCATTCCAGTTGTTGTTCAGAATCACATGCTTTAAGGTTGTCCATGGGGAATTCCATAGACCTTTGTGCCTGAAGGTTTCAATCTTGGTCCTCAAGTTACTCCAGTTGTTCAGACTACTGTTACTCCTGCACCTCCTGTGGTGCATGCCACTCCTGCTGCACCTCCTTCGGTGAATATGGTTCCATTTGCTAATGATGATATGTATCGTCCTTTTCCTCCACCAAGTGAAGTCTTGGGTCTCTATGATCGAATGGATGATTTTCAAGATTAGTTTGACAAGATGCAGAGGGAGATGAAGACCCTCAGGGGAAAGGAATTGTTCAGGCAGAATGTGAATGATTTATGCTTGGTCCTGAATGTCAAGATACCAGTTAAGTTTAAAGTCCCAGAATTCGAGAAGTACAATGGAAACACTTGTCCTCTTTCTCATCTTGTGATGTATATAAGAAGAATGTCTACCCACACTGATGATCAACGTCTGTTGATTCACTGTTTTCATGATAGTTTGACTGGTGTTGCGTTGAAGTGGTATATGAGTTTGGACAATGTCAATATCCATACTTTCAACGACTTGGGAGAAGTATTTATCAGACTATACAAATACAATGTGGACATGGCGCCTGGCCGTGATCAACTCAGGGCCATGGTCCAGAAAGACAGGGAATCATTCAAAGAATATGCATAGAGATGGCGTGAGGTAGCCGCCCAAGTGATTCCTCCCATGAAAGAAAAGGAGATGACAAAGATTTTCCTTAAGACTCTGGGTGCTTTCTACTATGAGAGGATGGTAGCGAGTGCGCCAAGTGACTTTACTGAAATGGTGGGCATGGGTATCCATTTGGAATAGGCTGTAAGAGAGGGCCGTTTAACAAAAAGTGAAAGTTACAGAAGTACGAAGAAGCCATCCTATGGGTTTGCCAAAAAGAAGGAAGGAGATACAAATGCTGTTATGTAAGAGTGGAAGGCTAATCTCCCTAGAAGAAATTATCAGCGTCATTAATAAGTCACATCATTAACTCCAGTTGTTAGTGTAGCTCCAACCACCGTTGCTTATCAGAGGCCATCCCATCAGGGGAATCAAGGGTATAATCAAAGAAGGGAGAGTTATGATCCTATCCCTATGAGCTATACAGAATTACTGCCGATGTTAATTCAAAAGAAGTTGTTTCAGACCAGACAACCTCCCGCTATACCATCACCATTACCTTGGTATTACAAGACAGACCAAACATGTGCTTTTCATCAGGGAGCACCAGGGCACAATGTTGAGAATTGCTATCCTTTGAAAACTGAAGTATAAAAATTGGTGAGGTCTGGTATCTTATCCTTCAAAGATGTTGGCCCTAATGTGAAAGATAATCCTTTGCCAAAGCATGGAGAAGAAAATGCTGTGAACATGGTGGTTGGATGTCCAGGCGACTTCCAGATTTTCAATATTAAATTGGTTAGAGGAGATTTGGTAAAAATACATGCAAACCTTTGTGAATTTATCTACTATATGCATGACCATGCTTATTGTACTATTTGCAATACATATATACAGGGTTGTGACAAGATAAAGGCTGGTTTGCAGGAGATGATGGATGATTGTCTCATTCATATAATCAGGCCTAGGGCAGAGTATGAAGAGGAAGTAAACATGGTTTATGGATATCCTAGAGAGTTTAGAATCTTTGAAGTGGAACATATGAATGAGGATCTTGTACAATTTCATGCTACTTTCTGCCACATGGCTGGTCAGGTAGAACATCAGTATGGATCTTGCCGAATTTGCTGTCGGGACTCCCGAGGTTGTTTAATTGTAAGGAAATGTATTCAGTTGTTATTGGATAATGGAACTATCAAGGTTACAGGCCAACGGGATGATTACCATGAGGTTAATGAGATTGAGGTTTGTTTGGCTGAAGGAGAGTCAGATGATGAGTATGCCTCTGCAGATGCGTTCTTCTCCTCAGATGAAGATATGTTTTATAGAGATGACTCTATAATAACTGAATATGTTGAAGAGGGAGTAAATGTTATTGTGCCTTGTTTTGATGCACCCACCCCTTTTGAAGTTGAATATCATGGCAAGCCAACTATTACTCCATTGGTGATTAGCTTACCGGGTCCTGTCCCCTACAAGTCAGACAAGGTTGTACCCTACAAATATAATGCTACAATTTTAAAGGATGGTGTGGAAGTTCCCATCCAGCCAATGCCTAAGGTTGGAAATATTGCCGAGACTAGCAGAGTGACCCGCAGTGGTCGTGTATTTGCACCAATTGTTCGTGGAAATGATAATGCTGGAAAGAAAATTGTTGAAGATGTTGAACCCAAGAAGGCTGCAGGTGAATCTAGTGGAGCTACGCTAGAAAAAGAGGTGGATGATATTTTGAAGATAATCAAGATGAGCGACTACAGAATTTTAGATCAGCTACTGCAGACTCCTTCAAAAATATCTATCTTGGCTTTATTGATGAACTCCTCTGCTCATAGAGAATCTTTGATGAGGGTATTGGACCAAGCTTTCATGGAAAGTGATATGCCAGTAGACCAATTCAGCAGTGTGGTAGGGAACATTACATCATGTAATAACCTGAGTTTCTGCGATGATGAACTGCCTGATGAAGGAAGGAATCATAATCTGGCCCTCCATATCTCTATAAACTGCAAGAATAATTCATTATCCAATGTGCTGATTGATGATGGATCCACATTGAACATTATACCAAGGAGCACGCTTATGAATTTGAAATATCAAGGAACGCACATGCACCCAAGTGGCATTATTGTGAAAGAGTTTGATGGATTAAGGAAATCTGTTATTGGTGAAGTGGACTTGCCTATTCATATACGCCCACATTTATGTCATATTACTTTCCAGGTCATGGATATTATACCCGCTTACAGCTATTTGTTGGGACGACCGTGGATACATGAGGCAGGGGCTGTCACTTTGACTTTACACTAGAAGTTGAAGTTTGTGTGTGAAGGAAAAGTGGTAATTATAACTGGAGAACATGTATTATTGATATCTCATTTTTCCTCTTTCAGAATTGTGGAGGCGGATGAAGCTGCTGTTGGAACCCAGTTCCAAGCTTTATCCATTGATAATATAATAGGAAATGAGAATTCTATGGCTTCGTTTAAGGATGCTCAGCAGGTTGTGCGTAATGGCCATAGTGAAGTATGGAGACAGATTGTTGATCCACCTGTAAACAAGAATAGAGTTGGCTTAGGGTTTTCTGTGAAGAATGATAAAGGTAAGAGCATGAAGCCAAAGTCTGCTGCAGGAAAGTATCAAGATATCTTTCGTAGCAGGGGTTATCTTCATCCAACTGTTTCCGGGATTAATGCCATTATGGAAGATGAGGCAGAGCCAGAAATGCGAAATTATGTGACGCACAAAGATAGGGTTCAGAACTGGATCACCATTGATGTTCCCTCTTGCATACATTTTTCAAAGTAATTTATTTTTTATTAATCTTTTTGAAAAAAAAACTTTCACTCTGCCCAAGGTGAAAGTATTAATATTGTATAGGCTTATCTGTTTGCTTTGATTTTTAAAATCAATAATAAAAGTTGTCTTTGTTTCCCAAATTGTGTTTTTATTTTTTGCTTTTTTCTTGGAAAATGGTAATCAGAAAAAACCTTTCAAAATAAATAATAATTGAAATTTAATCTGCATGATCACTTATTACATGTGTCACTTTCTAAAAGCAATCATAAATCATATGTGCAAATTAATTAAAAAACTTGTTGAATACAATGATCCTTCACCCTCTCCCAACTTTGAATGTCCTGTGTATGGGGACGAAGAAGAAGACTATGATAAGATTCCGGAAGAGGTCTCACGGTTGCTTGAGCACGAGGAGAATGCCATTCATCCATATAAAGAGCCATTGGAAGTAATCAATTTGGATTCAGAAGAAGATCCGAAGGAAGTCAAGATTGGAGCATTACTACATCCTGATGTGAAGAGCAGGTTGATTGAGATGTTGAAAGAGTATGTGGATATTTTTGCTTGGTCTTACCAAGATATGTCTGGTTTAGATACATATATTATAGAGCACCATTTTCCGCTGAAGCCAGAGTGCCTGCCAATCAAACAAAAGTTGCGAAGAACTCACCCAGATATGGCAGTGAAGAGCAAAGAAGAAGTTCTAAAGCAGATTAATGCCGATTTTCTTGTGACATCAGTGTACCCTCAGTGGATTGCCAATATTGTCCTAGTACTGAAGAAAGACGGAAAAGTTCACATGTGCATAGATTACAGAGATCTAAATAAAGCTAGTCCAAAAGATGATTTTCCATTGCCACACATTGATATGTTAGTGGATAGCACAACAAAATTCAAAGTTTCCTCGTTCATGGACGGATTTTCCGGGTATAATCAAATAAGGATGGCTCCTGAGGACATGGAAAAAATAACGTTTATCACACCCTGGGGAACATTCTGTTACAGGGTGATGCCCTTCGGATTGAAGAACGCTGGTGCAACGTACCAGAGGGCTATGTCAACCCTATTCCATGATATGATGCACAGGGAAATTGAGGTATATGTTGATGATATGATTTCTAAATCCCAAACTGAAGAAGGGCATGTAGAAGATTTATTGAAGTTATTTCAGCATTTGAGGAAGTATCGTCTCCGCTTGAATCCAAATAAATATACCTTCGGTGTTCGGTCAGGGAAATTGTTGGGTTTCATTGTTAGCCAGAGAGCGATTGAAGTTGACCCTGATAAAGTCAAAGCAATTTAAGAAATGCCAGTGCTAAGAACTGAAAAGCAAGTCAGAGGGTTCTTGGGCGTTTGAACTATATTTCCAGATTCATTTCCCACATGACTGCAATGTGTGAACCGATCTTTAAGTTGTTAAAGAAAGATCAATGTTGTGTATGGACAGATGACTGCCAAATTGCATTTGAAAGTATTAAATAATATCTTCTTGAACCTCCTATCTTGCTCCCTCCTGTTGAAGTAAGACCATTGATCATGTATCTGACAATGTTAGATAATTCCATGGGTTGTATTCTGGGACAACAAGATGAAACAGGGAAGAAAGAGTACGCCATTTATCATCTCAGTAAAAAGTTAACTGATTGAGAGTCGCAGTTTTCCAAGTTAGAAAAGGCATGTTATGCTCTAGCCTGGGCGACAAAACATTTGTGGTAGTATATGTTGAATCACACTACTTGGTTGATCTCCAAAATGGGTCCAATCAAGTACATTTTTGAAAAGCCTACTCTTACTGGGAGAATTTCCCACTGGCAGATGCTGTTATCTGAATATGACATCGAATACAACACTCAAAAAGCTATTAAAACCAGTGTGTTGATAGATTATCTTGCTCACCAACTAGTTGATGATTATTAGTCTGTGATGTATGATTTCCCCGATGAGGATGTGATGTTTCTGAAAGTGAAAGATTGTGATGAACCATTTCCCGAGGAAGGTCCTGATCCTGAATCTCACTGGAGCATGATATTTGATGGAGCTGTGAATGCTTATGGTAAAGGAATTGGTGCTGTGATTGTCACTCCACATGGATCACACATTCCTTTTACTGCAAGATTAACATTTGATTGTACTAATAATATGGCAGAGTATGAGGCTTGAATGATGGGTGTCGAGGAAGCTATTGATCTCAGAATTAAAATTCTAGATGTGTATGGTGATTCAACTTTGGTAATAAATCAGATTAAAGGAGAGTGGGATACTTGTCACCCCGACTTGATCCCTTACAAAGATTATGATAGAATATTGTTAACCTTCTTTAGTAAAGTTGAATTCCAGCACATCCTTAGAGATGAAAATCAAATGACAGATGCTCTGGCAACTCTGGCTTCTATGTTTCAAGTGAATACTTGGAATGATATACCTCGAATTATAGTTCAGAGACTAGATAGGCCCGCTCATTTGTTTACAACAGAAGAGGTAGTAGATGAGAAACCTTGGTATTATGATATCAAGCATTTTCTACAGACTCAGGAATACCCGATTGGTGCATTGAATAAAGATAGAAAGACATAAAGAAGATTGGCTTGCAGCTTCTTCCTCAGTGAAAATGTGTTGTACAAGAGAAATTATGACATGGTCTTGCTCAGATGCGTGGATAGACATGAAGCAAACATTTTGATGCATGAGATTCATGAAGGTTCATTTGGCACTCATGCCACTGGACATTTGATGGATAAAAAGATGCTAAGGGCAGGTTACTATTGGCTGACAATGGAATCTGACTGTTACAGATTTGCAAAGAAGTGCCATAAATGCCAGATTTATGCGGACAAGATTCATATGCCTCCGACACTTCTAAATGTTATTTCTTCCCCGTGGCCTTTCTCTATGTGGGGTATTGACATGATTGGAATGATAGAACCCAAAGCTTCGAATGAACACCATTTTATCTTGGTAGCAATTGATTACTTCACCAAATGGGTGGAAGCTGCTTCATATGCTAATGTTACTAAGTAGGCGGTAGTGCGTTTCATTAAGAATAATCTCATATGTCGGTATGGTGTGCCGAGCAGAATTGTCACCGATAATGGCTCAAATATGAACAACAAGATAATGACAGAACTTTGTGAAGAATTCAAGATTGTCCATCATAATTCATCTCTGTACAGGCCGAAGATGAATGGGGATGTTGAAGCTGCTAATAAGAATATCAAGAAGATCATCCAGAAGATGTTTGCTACTTATAAAGATTGGCATGAAATGCTCCCTTTTGCTTTACATGGATATAGGACATCTGTCCGCACTTCGACAGGAGCAACCCCGTTCTCCCTTGTGTATGGAATGGAAGTGGTGCTCCCAGTCGAGGTTGAGATTCCCTCATTGCGTGTGATAATGGAAACTAAGTTGTTAGAGGCTGAGTGGGTCCAAAACAGGTTTGACTAATTGAATTTGATCGAAGAGAAGAGAATGACGACTTTGTGTAATGGGAAGTTATATCAGAAGAGAATGAAGAAAGCTTTTGATAAGAAGGTCAAACCTCCTGAATTCAGAGAAGGCGACCTCGTTCTTAGGATGATCATGTCTTTTAACGCTGATTCGAGGGGAAAGTGGACTCCCAATTTTGAAGGCCCATATGTTGTCAAGAAAGCCTTCTCTGGCCGTGCATTAATTCTTGAAACTATGGATGGCGAGGAGTTCCCATGTCCCATGAATGCTGATGTAGTCAAGAAATACTTCTCCTAAAGAGATAAAAGAATAGCTCGCTAAGTTGAAAACCCGAAAGGGTGGCTTAGGAAAAAAGGAGCGTGTTGGTAGGCCAAAAACCCGAAAGGGAGGTCTAGGCAAAAATTAGAGACATAAATAGAATAAAATTTCCCGCTAAGTTGAAAACCCACAAGGGCAGCTCAGGCAAAAGTTATGGACTTTCTTGGCAAGTAACTACATCAGACAAGACTTGATCATTGAAGCAACAATCTTCTTGGATCCTCACCATACTTCAACAGAAGCTGCTGCTCAGAATTTCAAAGTTGTTAGAGGGAATAGTGGTCATTGTATCTCAATGTATCTTTTCCATTATATATTACCATTTTCCGAACTTTATAATCATCTGTGAAGTCTCGCCATTCGTAGACTACCATTCTATCAATAAAATTTGAGCTTTTACCCAATTCTTTCTAATTCTTATTTTATTCAGCTTACAAAGACTCCATTTATTATTGATAATAATTTTCAAAGAAAAAAGATTAAATAACAATTATTTTTCAAAAAGAATTTACAACTTACTTTTACTTTAGATTTTGTGATTCAAGAGGAAAACAAAAGTGGTGATCCTAGGAATGGATGAACTCCAGTATTTTTAGGAAGTTTTATTTCCCCCAGGAAGGTTTTCTCAGGTCGTTTTTGCTGGTATACACGTGATTTTTGTATATTGAAGACGATACCAATTGGCGTAAGGTGCAATATTGGGTTTGTGATCCCATTGTCCCCAGTCAAGTCTTGGTTCTTTTTTATTTATTTATTTTGGGTTTGCATGGTCTGAGGCCTCTATCCCAGATTCCCCAGCGAAGTTTCCCCTCATATGACGAAAGGTCTTGTTCCCTTGGTGTGTTGAGATGGAACTTGCAAGATGTCGCTCTTTCTGCAGTATTGGTATTATTGTTGGTATTTATTTCTCAAGCAACTAGACCAGGGCAGTATATTTTCTAAGAAGTTTTGAGACAGTTGTCAACCCTTTGGGTTTTCACCCGCCAAGTGTTAGGTTTGATTTAAATTCCCCATGAATTTGACCTTTTTCTATAATGTTGACTTCTTGATTCCCCAGGAAGGCTATCCCAGGGCATCTTTTGTTGGAATAAGTTTGCATGATATGAAGACTCAATCGAAGATTCCCCAGTGAAGGCTTCGCTATTTGATGGAAGTCTTTTCACCCTGTGCATGCTGATATTTGACTCATTTACGAAGTATCTCCCTTTCAGAAATACTTGTATTTTTTTTGATTTCCTGATAGTTAGGCAAGGACAATGTTTTACTTAAGAAGTGTTGAGTTATTTGTCAGTTTTTTTTGGGTTTTCACCTGCCAAGTGCTGGGTTTGATTTAAAATTCCCATAAGATTGATTTCTTGCTGTAATTTTTGACTTCTTAACTCCCCAAGTTGTTATCCCTATAAGGTTTCATACTTTTTCCCCAGAGAAGTTGGTGCAATACTTACTCTCAATATTGAAGAACGTATCTTGGTTTCCCCTCTTCGATGTGGTGTTGGCCTCCCCAATAAAGTCAGCACGAGATCCCTAGTTGATATCTCGATGGTGAGGCATTATCTCCTCTAGTAAAGTCTGTATGATGTTCCCCCAATGAAGTCAGCTCGAAATCCTCAGTTGATGTTTTGCCGTTATAGTTTCCATCTGCCTTATTTGAAATCAGTATTGCAATCCCCTGTAGAAGTGCAGACCATGAAAACATTTGTTTCCCCATTGAAGTCTGAGTGTTATTCCATGGTGAAGCCTGGAGAAGGATGTTATATCCCTGTATCTATATTGTTTTATCACTATGATTTGTTTACTTCCGAATTATGTTCCTTCCCAGTGAAGTTAAGCCGCGAAATAGGATTTTGTTTCCTCGTTTGGTGCTTATTTTCTTATGGAATGTTCATCTTGGATGTGATTTAGCCGAGTGTTGATTGTGCCCGAGTTGGTTTTGCCTAGTTATTCCCAGTGTTATATGTCTGTTTTGTCAGCATATACATGATAACACTCATACATTCATACATACATCATGCATAGTTAAATTTAGCAAATCATTGCTCATTCACATTCGTTAATATTTTGTTGACATATTACCCTGTTTTGCAGAGTTGTGTTGTCCTCTCTCCAATAGAGTGTCCACCTTAAGCAGAAGGTGTATATTCTTTCAATTTCCCCACCAAGTTATCCCTCGTGGAAGATTTTTGCTTTAGACATCCTGTACAACTCTTTGTCTGGATAGATTGGGTTTCCTTCTTGAGTTTATTTCTCAAAGGATGTATTTTGGTTGACTGTTTTACTCCAGTTTATTTCTAGTTTGAATCTTTGTTTCCCAACAATATTATTACTTTGGATTTCTGGAAGCTTCAAGCCTTGGTTTGAGAATGTTCATTTATTTTTCACGAGAAGACTTTATCTCCTCAACAGGAATATATTGGCATTTCCCTAAGAAGTCCTGATTCATTCCCCAGGAAGTCATGATTCATTCCCCAAGAAGTCATGATTCTTTCCCCAGGAAGTCATGTTTCATTCTTCAGGAAGTCATATTTCTTTCCCCAGGAAGCCATATTGCTTTCCCCAGGAAGTCATTTTTATAATCCTTCACAACAGCAAGTAGCAGGTCTCTTTATTTGAGCAACTTGTACTTCCCCGTAAAAGTCGGTGTTACTTTTTTTCTATCTTCTCTATGAGTGGATAGTTTGCAGTTCGTTTTCAAATTACTCTAGTGGATGGCAAGTCTTTCAATATGGCAAAGACAGTTCATTATGAAATCTTTACAAGTGGTAGTCTCTTTATTTGAGACAACTTATATATTACCCTTTCCAGGAGGAATGCCTTGGTTAAAGAAGAAGTTGAGACCCGTTCTAGGTTAATCACCAGAATTTTGGAGAAACTTGTTATTCTTTTTTCTACCTTCAATGAATGTTGGTAGTTCACCGTCAGTGAACGTTGGTGCTATGATATTTTCTCTTACTACCTTCAGTAAATGTTGGTAGTTCACCATCAATGAACATTGGTGATTGTTATCTTCTTGCTACCTTCAGTGAATGTTGGTAGTTCACCGTCAGTGAACTTCAGTGCTATGATATTTCTTTTCTCTCTACCTTCAGTGAAAGTTGGTAGTTCACCATCAGTGAATGCTGGTGATTGTTATCTTTTTGCTACCTTCAGTGAACGCTGGTAGTTCACCGTCAGTGAACATCAGTGCTATGATATTTCTTTTCTCTCTACCTTCAGTGAAAGTTGGTAGTTCACCATAAGTGAACATCGATGATTGTTATCTTTTTGCTACCTTCAGTAAACGTTGGTAGTTCACCGTCAGTGAACGTCGGTGCTATGATATTTCTTTTCTCTCTGCCTTGAGTGAAAGTTGGTAGTTCACCATCAGTGAACGTTGGTGATTGTTATCTTTTTTCTACCTTCAGTGAATATTGGTAGTTCACCGTCAGTGAATGTCGGTTCTATGATATTTCTTTTCTCTATACCTTTAGTGAACGTTGGTAGTTCACCATTAGTGAACGTCGGTGCTATGATATTTCTTTTCTCTCTACCTTCAGTGAAAGTTGGTAGTTCACCATCAGTGAATGTTGGTGATTGTTATCTTTTTGCTACCTTCAGTGAACGTTGGTAGTTCACCGTCAGTGAATGTCGATGCTATGATATTTCTTTTCTCTCTAACTTCAGTGAAAGTTGGTAGTTCACCATTAGTGAACGTTGGTGATTGTTATCTTTTTGCTACCTTCAGTGAATGTTGGTAGTTCACCGTCAGTGAACGTTGGTGCTATGGTATTTCTTTTCTCTCTACCTTCAGTGAAAGTTGGTAGTTCACAATCAGTGAACGTTGGTGATTGTTATCTTTTTGCTACCTTCAGTGAACGTTGGTAGTTCACCATCAGTGAACGTCGGTGCTATGATATTTCTTTTCTCTCTACCTTCAGTGAACGTTGGTAGTTCAGCGTCAGTGAATGTCGTTGCTATAATATTTCTTTTCTCCCTACCTTCAGTGAAAGTTGGTAGTTCACCATCAGTGAATGATGGTGATTGTTATCTTTTTTCAACCGTCCGTGAACTTTGGTGCTATGATATTTTTTCTCTTACTACCTTCAGTGAAAGTTAGTAGTTCACCATCAGTGAACGTTGGTGATTGTTATCTTTTTGCTACCGTTAGTGAATGTCGGTGCTATGATATTTTTTCTCTTACTACCTTTAATGAAAGTTGTTAGTTCACCATCAGTGAACGTTGGTGATTGTTATCTTTTTGCTAGCTTCAGTGAAAGTTGGTAGTTCATCGTCAGTGAATGTCGATGTTTGTCTCTCTACCTTCAATGAATGTTGGTAGCTCACCGTCAGTGAACGTCGGTGTTGTTATTCTTTTCTATTTCTACCTTCAGTGAACGTTGGTAGATTCGCCTTCAGTAAAAAGTGGTGTATCCTTTGATCTTTTACCATCCTCTATGAGTCGGTATCCTTTTGATCTTCTACCTTCAACTATGAGTTGGTAGTTTACTATCATCTATGAGTTGGTAGTTTACTGTCATCTATGAGTTATTATCTTTTTGATCTTCTACCTCCGACTATTGAGTTTGGTAGTTCACAGTTGGTTGTTGTAATACCTCAAATTTGTCCTACCCTTATCTCCTTTATCTGGCTTACGCGTCTCACATTTCTCTCGTGTATATAACTTTCATTAGGTCATTTAACATTGCATACATTCGTTAACAACATAATTTTGCGTGAGATCAATGGTATTATGGAATTAGGGTTGTTGTATAACTTTAAGGCTCTCACCTTCGCACAAGCTTGTTTTAATTGGTTTCTCCATCGATCATTTGTTCGAAGCTAGGTTTCCATTTCATGGATTTTACCATCATCAAGCTACGAGGCTATTCTTTTCTTCTCAATATCAAGTTGCAAGGTTTTATGAGATGAAGCTAAGGATTAAGGTTTATATCTTATCATATTTGAGCTTGTCAACATTCTACTTGAGGTTCATTCCATATCAAAGTATTCCCATGTCCCAGTTTTCAAATTCATCTTCAAAGAATCCCTCAGGGCATAATCATTATGTTAACACCATCTATAAGGGAAGGGTTGTGTAAAAGAGATGTTATGGTTTGCGAAGCATCATCATTCTTTTGGATATTTGTGCTTAGCATGCAATTTAGGTTGAATGGAAAAAATCAAAAGGAATTAAGGGTTCATTGGACTAAGTTAGGATTGTGAAGTGTTCATTCAAGTTTTGATACCAAAGATTCAGTTTTGTTCAAGTTTGTCGAAACGGCAGCAAAGCTACATGTTTTATTCGTTAAGTATACAAAGTTGGGAGATGTACTTAGGGGGTTTCCTTGGAGTTCAAGTAATAAGCCATGAAAAAGGAGCTAGCGTTCAACTTTGTTTTACAAGACGAGCTCAAAAACCATGCCTTGACCATACTTGACATCGTATTCATGACCATTACAATTTACATTTGACTAATCATATCATTACAATTCCAGGGAAAATAAAAGGCAATACTTTGAGCGTTTGAGAAAATTGATGTTGAATTCAAAAGATTTTAAAGGATCTACAAGAATATCGTGCTCCTAATTTCATCACGCTACCAAACTATAAGCAGAGACATTGAATAAAAGAAGAAATAGGTGGAGTTTCTCCATTAAAACCAAAGTTCCATACAAGAGTTTAATTCAAGAGATACTATCCTACAAAATCTGAGCAACGAGTTCTTAAACATCATGAGAAATTTCATAATTCTTCCATAGTCTTTATGCTCCTGACTTTTATCCTCTTGGTGTCTTCATTCTTCATGACCAAACTTCCACTTGCTTCAATAATATTCCAGTTTTCCAACAATCTGGGTATTAATTCATATAACCTGCATCAGTAAACAAAAGAAACAACCCGCAACATGAGCTGGTTCAAAATCCGCCATTTGCGACTTCAAGCCATGATCTAAAACCGTGGCAGCCCTGCCATCTTGAAGAAAACAAAAACCAATCCAGAAGAAACTGGACTGTTCAGGAAAAATCAGGAGAAACAATTAACTTCATTTCTAATTAAAAATATTGTTAGCATAGTTAGGTATCTAACTAACTTTTCACAACTTCCTATCCAAAACTATTCCCTAACTGTTACTAACAAATCTTAACAGACTTTCTAGCAGAACTAACTTCCTAACCGTAACAAGTATAACAGACTGTAACAAATAACGAGAGGAAAAAAAGAGCAGAAAGCATAACATAAAGTTAGTTATAGAAGATTCAAAAGAAACTACCTCCACTTTCTCTCCTCCAATCTTGGCCAAAAATCCCTCAACCCTTTCTCGGCATAATAACTTCAATCTTCATGATTCATTATCCATAAATCACCGGAAAAAATCTCAAGAACGGGATCTCTGCTACACGTCAACATTGCCGCACTTCAATCTGTATCTTCTCTAACCTTCAATTGTTTTTATGCAACAACACAATGCATCATACGCATTAACGTTTCTGCATCAATGCACCAACACACAGAAGAAAATAAAAACTCACAAAATCACAAGCAACAGAAACGTAAAGAGTAGAAGAAGAGGAATATCGACTAGCAAGTAAGGGAATCGTGAAGCATTATCTCTGAAGATTTCTGAATTTCTGCATCCATTCGTCGTTGTCGAAGTTGCATCAGATGATCTCCAATAGGTAGGCTTCGATATCTCTTTCCTGCATCGCCTTCGCATAAGAGCTTACTCGAATTCTTATGAACTATGATTGGATTCTATAAATCTTGAATCTTAATATCCTTCACTTAACTTTGATTCACCACTTATTTTCTCTATACACGCAGATTCTACAAATAAAATTTCGTTTGAATGGAAATTGGAGGTGACAAACGTCTGGTGCGTGTGCCATGATGTTTGTGGTGGTGGACGATCGGAGATGGAACATCACGAGGGAGGTATGATTCAGGTGGACGAGACGGAGGCTCTGACGGATTCAGATGAGACCGAACAGAGGTTTCTCGAAGCGAGGTAGAGAGCACATAGTGGAAGATGGTAAAATATGTAAGAGGTTTGGAGAAGGATGGGGCTTCGCCGTCTCCGATGATGAAGCAAACTCTTGCGATGGTGGTGTTTGACGGAAAGGTGTTGTTCGTATGGAAGGAAGAGAGTGGGCACCGCGAGAGAGAAGAACAAGGTTGTTTGAGGAGTTCGAGGGTCATTGTAGCTAACCCTAGCTCAAATACCTGAAACGACGCCGTCTGGCTTTTCTTCCCCTTCGAAATTTTGTTTATTTTTACTTATTGAAATAGAGATATGGTAAATCAAATGGACCAAATTGCATCCCTTAGGTTTTTTAACATTTTTTTGGAGTCTGAAGCTAGTACAAAAAACCTTTTCTTGGACTCAGTTGGTTGGGCCTAACGCCCTGGCTTCTATCACACTCCCTGAAATCCAATTCTCACCCCTTGATGCCCCTTGCCTTGTTAATATTTAGGATCCCTTTTTTTAGAATTTTTTTAAATTATGACAAAATGGTGATAAAATCAATAAAATATAAGATTTTAGTAGAAAATTTAGGAATTAATTCTCTAGTTTTTATAATTTTCCTTACATAAAAACTAATAAAAAAAAACTTTTTTTCTCTTTTAGTTTTTATCCGCATTTTCGTGCCGTTTTTCCATGTTATACTTTGACGCGTTTGTTCACTCTGCAAGGTATATTTTTGTATTTTCGATCATGTAATATAACAGGTAGTTATGTGATCGAAGCATACGACTTATGCTTACTTCTGATGCGACACGTCTTATTTCTCATCTTCTTGAGGAATTCATAGCGTATCATATGTTGTCCTGATACATGCAAAATTATATGAGTTTTATGCAGGAACTTCTGATTACACGTCGCATTCGTAACACACGTTTGCCTTTATCTTAGTTGGATATTATTTCTGACTTTGTTTGTTTCTTGGTGAAGCTTGCTTGACGCGTACTCCTTGCTTCTCCAGTGCTTTCGTCTTCTTTTGACGACTTGCTCGCTTTGGTAGTCGCCGCTACTACCTTTGTATTTATTTTCACTTTATTATGCTTACTTACTGCTTTTCTAGATACCATGAGAAGTAGGAAATAACGAGCGTGCGCTCGAAGTCGCTGTTTAAAGACCTGTAGCAGGCATTCCGCATTTCATTTTCTATTTGTTTTGTGCTGGTGCTTTTTTCTGTGATTGTTGATCGATGAGTCACTCAATTTAGAAATTGAGATCACGACTTCGCTCTCAGTACATGCTCTCTATAGGACTTTATCGCTTTCTTCTATTTCTTATTGATCGATGAGTCACTCAATTTAGAAATTGAGATCACGACTTCGCTCTCAGTGTATGCTCCCTATAGGATTTTACTGCTTTCCTTTATTTCTTGCTGATCGATGAGTCACTCAATTTAGAAATTGAGATCACGACTTCACTCTCATTGCATGTTCCCTATAGGATAGTTTTGTTAGACTTTCTTTGGCATGCTAACTTAGATAGAATCTCCCTTGGTGTGCTCTCTAGAGCTTATTGGCTTGTTTGTTTATCCTTGTACATACCATGTTCCCTTAGGATGCACTTGCTCTGTTCAGATGCAAGTTAGATCTTAGGTTGCAAACTATGCATGCGAACATTAGGTAGACTTTTCCCTTTCATCCTTGACTTAGGGCTACCATTGTATGATAACATTAGGTTAGAAGCAGACTAGTCTCCCTTAGACTCTTTTGTTCCCCTTTTTGCATCCTTGCATCTAAAATAAAAACTTCTTTTCTTAGCAAATCAAAAACATGCTAACAACACTTAAACCCTTTTTCAAGATGATAAAACACAAACCAATTCAAACCATTTTGTGTGCTCGAGCACCATTTCTCTAAAACCCTTTTCAGGTAAGGACATGATTAATTTACTTATGTACCAACGCATAAGTATCCAAAGGTCGAGCTGCGGTAGAAGGCGGAATTAACATTGTCCATAAAAAACACAAAACAAACAAAAACATGTGAGCCGAACTACGGTAGCTCTGATTCCTCAAAAAGGATACATAGGAATTGGAGTAGGGCCCAAGCATGTACAATTTTATTTTCCCTACATTCTTTTCTCATTTCTTTTACATGCATTCTTCCTCAGTGGTATAGTAAACAGTAAACATAGATTAGACACACCCATAAGATAGATAACAAGAGTGGATACCGTAGAGTACTACGGGCGCATGGGGTGCTAATACCTTCCCCTCACGTAACAGACTCCCTTACCCGATCTCTCAGCCGCAAGACCGTGACTTCTCCCTTCTCAGGTTTTATCGATGTTTACCTTTCCCTACATGTGGGATAAAATATGTTCGATGTCGACTTCATTGTTTGATGATTTCCAGCCGGTTGTTTCGGATGGCGACTTCACTGGGGAATCATCGGCCAAATGCTGGTCAATCCCGGAGTCGCTCCTAGCTCTTGTTTCTTTTTCTTTGGATGTTTATTTTATACTTTCAGTTTATTCATTCATTTTGTATATACTTGAGCATATGTATGCATTTCATTTTACTATCTTCCACATACTACTATTGTACTGGATCTGCTTCTTATTGGGTGGGTGTTACTATTGAGGTAAAAGGCCCAATACCCAGGTCAGAGTGCACTAGGACCCTAGGAATAGAGTGGAACATGAACGGCTAGTTGACTTAGGTCTCACTATCGCCGCCATGTTGTTCACGCTCAGACGAGGTACAAATGAGGGGCTATCGTTTTCACATAGGTGATACGGCGATAGTTTTTCAGGAGTACCCTCGATTCTGAGTTACCATAACCTTACCTTGACCTAGTTTTCACCCGTGAATGGGGAGGGGATTATTATCACAGGTACATATGGTGACTATGCTCAGACGATGACTATTGGTTATGTCCTAGATTTCTATCAGTAACTAGGAAATTCTCAGATTTATTTTCTATGTTCCAAATCTGTCCATGAGGTTCTTTGGTTTATATTCCAGAACTGTGATCCTGGTACTTACAGAATGCAGAAACAGTACAACAGAGACCTGTATCATGGAAGTAGTAACCCTGTAGCGGTAGAAATGTTTAAGACTAAGCCATTGAATTGACTAGACTTTATACAAATCAAAAATAAAAATCGCCACCGCGCTTTATTGTTTCCAAAGGAATGGGAAAAGAGAGAATAACCCAAAAAGAGGGGGAAACATTCAAGGTAAGGGGTTTGGTTATGCAAAGGGAAGGTATTACCACCCTAAACATCTACGGTACTCTGCAGGAACCTCTTTGAAAAATATGTATATTTTGGCTATAAAAATGTGTTGTATAGAAAATGGATGGTGAATGTGAGAAGAGAAATATTTTTTATGATTTTTGCACCCGCCGCGGTTGCGAACCTTTAGTGCCTACGTACCACCTTTCATGCAATAGGGGATCAGGGTACACGTAGTTCCTCTTTTAAAAATTTGAAACCCAAGTGTGTTGGTTAATTTTAAGAGATAAGACATCATCGTCGTCCGTGTGGAAAACATACTTACTACCCACAATCATGAGAAAGGAGAATTTGCATCATCTCAAAGTGGAGGATATGGCTTGGATCTTAAAATCAACAATGCCTCACTCAATACCCAAGTGGAAAATATCTCACTTCACTACATATTGTAGAAGTATAGTTGTTTGCATCACTACAAGGATTGACAAGAATCTAATCTTTTGAGAAAAGTTTAAAGTAAAAGCCAAAGTGGCAAAATGATTTGAATGAGATTGATTGACTTTTAGTCTTCACACAAAAAATGTCAAGGTATTATTAAATTGATTGAAGTTTATTTATGAAAGTATTTTGAAAATGCATGGATCTAGGTCCAAGTTTATTATGAAAGTGTTACAAGTTTAGAAACAAGAAGAGTTTTCAAAAGGAGGGAGAAGATTTTTGAAATTAAAGAAGATGGGAGGAGAAGGAGAGACTATCCTAAAGCATAAGGTAAAAGCTAAGGAGAAGAATCATCTAACCAACAAGAAGAAAATACTTGACATTATGTGTCAAGATAGAATTCCCATTCTTTGGATTGAAACCAAGCAAGTAAAGATACTAGACCTCTTGAGAGAACCAAACTTCAAGTGTATTAAGTCTTCACAAAAATTGGACAGAGTAACAGATGTATACGAGTGAATTCCATATTACAAACAAAGAGTGTAATCACAAAAACATGCACAAAAAAACAAACAAGCAACCCAATGTCTTGAGGTAAACCTCAAGAACTCCAGACAAAATAATCAGATAAGATTACAAGGTCTCCAAGATAGGCCAAGGTTTCTAATCCTATGTCAAAGAAAAAGTCCCATGCTCCATAATGCCAAGGATAGTAACCAAGTAGTCCAAGTACGATTAAGAGTTTTTTAGGGTTTATATTGATTATTAAGTATCTTAAGAAAAGAAAAGAAAAGCTCAAGTGAGCAAAGTAAAAATGGCAAGAAAATAAATCCTCAAGTGAGCAAAGATGAAAATGGCATGAAATGAAAATGCTAAAAATAAATAGTACATAAAGCATAAAAGATAAAAAAACATAAGATAAAACAAGTCAATAATTAGTGGTTATTTGGATGATCATCTTAAAACTTGCATTTGGAACTCATTAGAGGATTGGTAGAACCAAAGCCTCCATACAACAAGTTGTATTTGCTTTTTGTCAAGTATATCATCCATTTGGAATTCTCACAAGTACCATTTAATGATCAACGATGTTTAAGTGATCCGCGTTGACCAAAGGTGTTGTAGATCCATTAGAGGATTGGTAGAACCAAAGCCTCTACACAATGAATCTCAAGGTTATTGGATCAAAGAGATCAAATTAACATACTTGGGCTTACAATCATAAGTTTGAGCCACGGATGATCATTTATTCGAACCGGGAAAAAATTTAGCGCTATGTTAAGCAATCGTAAGTGGACTTATATAGAAGTCACACCTATTTTGAGGTCGGTCAATAGCAATCTATGCACCATTTGTTTTGAGACATGATATAGAGATCATGCTCCAACAACATTTAGTGCAATAAGAAGGGGATGAGATAAAGAGGATTAGGGTAAAAAAAGAAATATACAAACCACATTTGAATTAAATTTTAATCAAACTATTATTAAAATCATTCATCCATTTTTTGTGGAGTTAAACTCAACACCATGGATCCAATGATGTTAATAAAGTTCATGATCCAAAACCTAACCCAAGATTAGCCAGAAAATAATCACAAAATAATATCACATTTAATATATACAAAAAAAGTTAAAAAAATGTTTTTTAAAAAAAGAAAATAATGAGAAAAATATCAATTATGTTCAAATTAATCAAGAAGTGAAAAATAAGGCCATAGAAAAATCAGAAATGGATCCAAATATTTTTATAAAAATTTTGGTAATTTTTAAAAGGCAGAAACTATTTTTAAACTATTTAAAATTTCTAAAACAAACATAAAATAGATCAAAAATAGTAAACCTCGACATAAAATTCCATAAAATTTTCAGAAAGTAAAAAATATGCAAAATAATATTTATGAATTTTTCCAGAATTAAAAAATGTCAGAAAGTATTTTTTAAGTAATTAAAAGAAAGCAAATAATACAAAAAATATAAAAAATACCAAATGTTAAAATAAAAATGTAAAAAAAATAGTCATGAGATCAAAATAATTCAAAGTATTTTTGTGAATTTTTTCATAATTTTTGGATAAAAAATAAAAGAGTTATGAATTTTTGAAAATTTAATCAATAAAAATATAAAATCAGAAAATAAAATAAAACCAAAAAGATGTGGACCATCAGATCATAGTCAAAACGCGTTAGTAAGCTAATCCAATGGACCAGACGCGCTGTGCTTGATATGGACCTTAGTGAAACACACATGTGATCAGAAAAAGGGCAACCAATGAAATTAAAAAGTTTGGCACGCTATCATTGGCTGAGACGAGACATGTCATCGTCTTCAACATCCAGACACCCTGCAATGGGGATTTTGTGAGATCCTTCAAATGAAAAAATTAGGATCCCAGGCTAGCATCATTGAACTCGTCTCTTCAAGACGATTCTAACACAACCATCGTGTCAAATTTATATAAGGTATGGAGAGAAATATGAATCAAAAACCCAGAAAATAACAAGCACCTTCAATTTGAGATTTCTCTCTCAATTCTCAATGGATTTAAAAATTGTAAGCAGCATTAGAATCAGAAGAAGGAGTAGAATATATTAGTGCTTGATTTGGATCCAAATGGTGGAGAATTCTACCTTTTCGAAGTTCAAGTAAGAAGCTCTGAAATTGGACTTCTGTAGCTTGAATTATGGCTCGTTTTGATTGGTTTAAGTGCTGGAGAGTTTGTATGATGCTGGAGGGAAATTGAGTGAAGGTCGAGCACGAGTGATGTGTGACTTCATTTCCATCAAAACTCAGCGAAACTTGCATTTTGGGGTGCTAATCCCTTCTGGAAAGTTTGCTAATCAAGTTTAAATCAAAAACACGCATAAATCTTGTGTTTAGAAGTCACATTATGGATTTCAAAATTCTGACTTTGTGAAAAATTCAGTTTCAAGTTACCAAATTCAAATCCATGGAATTTCAAACTAAAGGGGTCTTAGGGCATAATTATTGATGCTTTGGAAAGATGAGGTTACAAGCTTTGAAATGGAAAAAGAATGGAATCAAATGGATGCTTGAGCTGAAAATTACATGGAGTCAAAGTTGAAGAAAAAGAGTTGAATTTCCATATTTAGAAATATTTCAAATTCTTCTCCAAAAATGACCTATAATCTTTTGTATCCAAACATGGCCTTCCACTTAGAATTTGCTCTTGACCAAAAAATATGGAATGAAGTAGATCTCCTGAACAACATTTTTGAAATTTGAACCACTCAAAATCTCAAAAAAATGAGCAAGTTATGACTTGTTGAAGTTGGCCAAAAATCATAAAATGACCTATAATCTTTTGCATATTTAAGGAAACTTCCATCCATTTTATCACTTTGCACATAAAAGAAGGCATAAAGTACACATCTTTAAGATCATCATGGAAAAATAATGGACTCAAGATGATAAAAATTGACCAAGTTATGACCATTTGAAGTCACATATGGAAAATTATGGATTCATCTGGATGACTTGTAATCTTTCTTCTTCACCAAGTTTCTTCCACATGAAAACTCCTTGGAACTTTTGAAGTGATTTGTTGGTAACTCTTTGAAGATAAATATGTCTTTGGAATCACTCAAAAATACCAAAAGGTGAGCAAGATATGCTCCTTTGAAGTTTAAAACCCTAGCCTCTAGATCAAGATAATGCTTGGAGGAACTTTGACAAGTTTGAACAAACTTCTTGTGCAAATATTCTTTCTTTGTGAATAGAAGTTGTTGAGGATGATGATGAGGACTCATAGCCACCAAAACATTTCCATATCTTGAAATTTGAGAGAAATGTGCTCTTGTGACCAATAAGAACAAGACCTTGTCCAATCATGACAACTTCTTCCCTCAACCCCTTGTACTTTTGAATCAATTTTGATAACTTTGAAATATGTTGAACCAAAATAAACCTTGTCATGCCATTTCTTCAAAAACAACTTCAATGGTGAGGTTTTAATTTCTCAAGATTTATTGACTATGGCATGGAAATAAACTCATGAACCCATAAAGCAACTTTCTAAACCTCATTGCCTTTACCTACATTATTAATAAGTAAGACAAACCAACATTGAATTTTATTAATTAGAAAGAAAATCAAAGCAAAATATTCATGATCACAAGAAAATAAGTCAAGGTGCTTGGTAATTCCTCAAAAGATCAAAGCTAAATGTAGGGAGGGGAACCAAGAATCCTAGTGTGATCTTGTTGTGAGTGAAACAACATGGAATGATGAAGGGATCTTAGGGGCAAAAATTGGGGTACAACAGCTGCCCTTATTTAAGTTTCTTCTATCCGGAGATACGAAGGTTGAAAATATTCGTGTCGACGTGATCAAAGATACTTAAATATAAAACAAACCCTATTTTTGGCCTTAAGATGCCATGCAAATGCTTATGCATATGAATGCATATGAACAGTACCAAAGAGACGCAAAGTATCACTGGGGATGCAACAAAAATAAAGAAACAAAAGAGCAACCCTACCAGGAAAATAAATCACTGGTGGACCAAAATAAATGAATGAGAGAGGAAGATGACGAGCATCGACGTTCACTGCCGAGGGTCTACCAACTTTCATTGAAGGTAGAAAGAGAATATCATATCACCGCCGTTCACTGACGATGAACTATCAACGTTCACCGAAGATAGCAAAAAGAGAATAAACACCGACGTTCACTGCCGATGGCCTACCAACATTCACTGAAGGTAGAAAGAGATAATATATCATATCACCGATGTTCACTACCGATGAACTATCAACGTTTAGTGAAGATAGCAAAAAGATAACAAACACCGATGTTCACTTCCGATGGTCTACCAATGTTCACTGAAGGTAGAAAGAGAAAATATATCATATCACCACCGTTCACTGACGATGAACTATCAACATTCACTGAAGATAGAAAAAAGATTACAAACACCAACGTTCACTGCCGATGGTATACCAACATTCACTAAAGGTAGAAAGAGAAAATATATCATATCACTGCCGTTCACTGACGTTGAACTATCAATGTTCACGGAAGATAGCAAAAAGATAACAAACACCAATGTTCACTGAAGGTAGAAGGAGAAAATATATCATATCACCTCCGTTCACTGACGATGAACTATCAACATACACTGAAGATAGCAAAAAGATAACAAACACCAATGTTCACTGGCGATGGTCTACCAACGTTCACTGAAGGTAGAAAGAGAAAATATATCATATCACCACCGTTCATTGACGATGAACTATCAACATTCACTGAAGATAGAAAAAAGACAACAAACACAGACGTTCACTGAAGGTAGAAAGAGAAAATATATCTTATCAAGTTTTCCTCAAAATTCTGGTGTTTCACCTAGAACGGGTCTCAACTTCTTCTTTAACTAAGGAAATCTGCCTGGAAAAGATCAAACATAAGCTATCTCAAATAAAGAGACTTGTTACTTGTTGTCATGGATAATTGCAAAAAAGAAATGACTTTCTGGGGATAGAAATACGACTTCCCGGGGAAATGCCACGATATTCCTGTTGAGGAGATAAAGTCTTCTCGTGCAAAATAAATGCACAAACTAAAACTCAAAGTTTTTAGAAATCCAAAGTAAATAATATTGTCATGCAACCACAAATCCAAATTAGAAATAAACTGGAGCAAGACAGCCAACGGAGATACATCCTTTGAGAAATAAACTCAAGAGGGAAAACCAAATCCATCTAAACAAGGAGCACTGCAGGAAGGTCATAACACAATGTCAATGAACAACGATTTTTCAATTTTAGCCATGAATGATGTATGTATGAATGTATGAGTGCTATCATGCGTATGCTGGTAAAACAGATACACAATCAGTAGGAACAAACAAACAAAACCGCCTCAGGTACTAACAACACTTGGCTAAACTTCAACCAGAAAGATCATTTCAAGAAAGGTAAAGGCTAACTGCGAAAACCAAACCTATTGCCTGCCTTTAACTTTACTAAAGAGAAACATAATTCGGAGGTAGACAAATTAAACAGATACCGGGATAGAACATCCTTCTTCTGGCTTCATCGGAGAAACCAATTTTTTCCAAAAGCAACATGCCTACTAGAGATTGCAAGACCATCTTCAAATAAAGCAGACTGACGCCGAAACAATCAAACCTCACCGGGGAATTCAAGCCTACCCCCCTGGGGAAAGATGCGGATTGAAACTTTACATCATGAAAACTTATTCCAACAAAAGATGCCTTGGGATAGCCTTCTCGGGGAATCAAGAAGTCAACATTATAGAAAGAGGTCAAACTCATGGGTATTTTAAATCAAACCCAACACTTGGAGGGTTAAAACCCAAAGGTTGATAATCATTTTAACACTTCTCAGAAAAGATATTGCTCTGGTCTAGTTGCCTGGGAAATAAAAACCAACAATAATGCCAATACTGCAGAAAGATCGACATCTCAACACACCTAGGGAATAAAACCTTTCATCATATGAGGGAATACTTCATTGGGGAACCTGGGATAGAGGCTTCTGACCGTGCAAACCCAAAATCAAACATGAACCAAGACCTGACTAGGGACAATAGAATCACAAACCCAATACTGCACCTTACACCGATTGGCATCGTCTTTAACTATCTGAGAAACATACAAAGATCGTGCACATACCAGCAAAACAACCTGAGAGAACCTTCATGAAGGAAGTAAATCTTCTCAAAACAACCGGAGTTTGTTCGTTCCTGGGATCACCATTTTTTTTGTCATTGTGTCATCACAAATCTCAAAGTAAATTGAATTGTAAAGATCTCTTCTTTTTTTGAAAAGTCAATTTTGCTTTTTAATCTTTTTTCTTTGAAAGTTATCATCAGTAATAAATGGAGTCTTTGCAAGCTAAATGAAATAAGAACACAAAGAATTGGGTAAAAGCTCGAATTTCATTAATAGAACGGTAGTCTGCAAATGGAGAGACTCCATGGATGATTACAAAGTTTGGGAAATGGTAATTCATAATGGAAAAGATACATTGAGATACAATGACCACTATTCCCCCTAACAACTTTTGAAATCCTGAGCAGCAGCTTTTGTTGAAGTATGGTGAGGAGCCGAGAAGATTGTTGCTTAAATGATCAAGTCTTGTCTGACGTAGTTACTTGCCAAGAAAAATCCCTAACTTTTGCCTAACCCTCCCTTGCGGGTTTTCAACTTAGCGGGAAATTTATTCTATTTATGTCTCTAATTTTTGCCTAGACCGCCCTTTCGGGTTTTCGACCTACCGAGACGCTCTTTTTTGCCTAAGCCGCCCTTTAGGGTTTTCAACTTAGCGAGCTGTTCTTTTATTTCTTTAGGCGAAGTATTTCTTGACTGTGTCAACATTCATGGGACGTGGGAACTCCTTTCCATCCATAGTTTGAAGAATTAATGCACCACCAGAGAAGGCTTTCTTGACAACATACAGGCCTTCAAAATTGGGAGTCCATTTTCCCCTAGAATCAGTGTTGTAAGACATGATCTTCCTGAGCACGAGGTCGCCTTCTCTGAATTCACGAGGTATGACCTTTTTATCAAATGCTCTCTTCATTCTTCTCTGATATAACTGCCCATGACATAAAGCTGTCATTCTCTTCTTTTCGATCAAATTCAAATGGTCAAACCTGTTCTGGACCCATTCAACCTCTGTCAATTTGGTTTCCATTATCACACGCAACGAGGGAATCTCTACCTCGACAGGGAGTACAACTTCCATTCTATACACCAGGGAGAATAGGGTTGATCCTGTTGAAGTGCAAATAGATGTTCGATATCCATACAGAGCAAAAGGGAGAATTTCATGCCAATCCTTATAAGTAACAACTATTTTCTGGATAATTCTCTTGATATTCTTATTAGCAGCTTCAACAACCCCATTCATCTTTGGCCTGTATGGAGATGAATTGTGATGGACAATCTTGAATTCTTCACAAAGTTCTGTCATCATCTTGTTGTTCAAATTCGAGCCATTGTCGGTGATGATTATTCTCGATACACCATACCGACATATAAGATTATTTTTGATGAAACACACAACCACCTGTTTGGTAACATTGGAATATGAAGCTGCCTCTACCCATTTGGTGAAGTAGTCAATTGCTACCAAGATAAAACGGTTCCCATTCAAAGCTTTGGGTTTTATCATCCCGATCATGTCTATACCCCACATAGAGAAAGGCCACGGGGAGGAAATCACATTGAGAAGTGTCAGAGACACATGAACCTTATCTACATAAACCTGACATTTATGGCACTTCTTTGCAAATTTGTAACAGTCAAATTCCATTGTCAACCAATAATAACCTGCCCTTAGCATCTTTTTAGCCATCGAATGTCCATTAGCATGAGTGCCAAATGAACCTTCATGAATCTCATGCATCAACATGTCTGCTTCGTGTCTATCCACGCATCCGAGCAAGACCATGTCATAATTTCTCTTGTATAACACATTTTCACTGAGGAAGAAACTGCCTGCCAATCTTCTCAGTGTCTTTCTATCTTTCCTCGACGCCCCAATCAGGTATTCCTGAGTCTGAAGAAAATGCTTGATATCATAATACCAAAGTTTTTCATCTACTACCTCCTCTTTCGTAAACACATGAGCGGGCCTATCTAGTCGTTGAACTGTAATTAAGGGTATATCATTCCAAGTATTCACTTGGTACATGGAAGCCAGAGTTGCCAGAGCATTCGCCATTTGATTTTCATCTCTAGGGATGTGATGGAATCCAACTTTATTGAAGAAGGGTAATAATCTTCTAGCATAATCTTTGTAAGGGATAAAGCCAGGGTGACGAGTGTCCCATTCTCCTTTAATTTGATTTATTACCAAAGCTGAATCACCATACACATCTAGAATTTTGATTCTGAGATCAATAGCTTCCTCAAGACCCATGATGCAAGCCTCATATTCTACCATATTATTAGTGCAATCGAATGTTAACCTTGCAGTAAAAGGAATGTGCGATCCATGAGGAGTGACAGTCACAACACTAATTCCTTTACCATAAGCATTTACCGCTCCATAAAAAATCATACTCCAACGAGATTCAAGGTCAGGGCCTTCCTCAGGAAATGGTTCATCACAATCTTTCACTTTCAGGAACATCACATCCTCATCAGGGAATTCATATTCTGCAGACTGATGATCTTCCACCGGCTGGTGAGCAAGGTAATCTGCCAACACACTACCTTTGATAGCCTTTTGAGTGTGATACTCGATATCGTATTCAGATAACAACATCTGCCAGCGGGCAATTCTCCCAATAAGAGCAGGCTTTTCAAAAATATACTTGATTGGATCCATTTTGGAGATCAACCAAGTGGTATGATTCAACATATACTGTCGCAAACGCTTTGCCGCCCAGGCCAAAGCACAACATGTCTTTTCTAGCGTGGAAAATCGCGACTCACAATCGATGAATTTTTTGCTGAGATAATAAATGGCGAACTCCTTCTTCCCTGTTTCATCCTGTTGTCCCTGAATACAACCCATGGATTTATCTAACACTGTTAGATACATAATCAACGGTCTTCCTTCTACGAGGGGGAGCAAGATAAGAGGTTCAAGCATATATTCTTTAATACTCTCAAATGCCCTTTGGCAGTCATCCGTACACACACAACCTTGATCTTTCTTTAACAACTTAAAGATCGGTTCACATGTTACAGTCATGTGGGAAATAAATCTGGAAATATAATTCAAACGCCCGAGGAAACCTCTGAATTGCTTTTCAGTTCTTGGTGCTGGCATTTCTTGAATTGTTTTGACTCTATCAAGGTCAACTTCAATTCCTTTCTGGCTAACAATGAAACCCAACAATTTCCCTGATCGAACACCGAAGGTGCATTTTTTTGGATTCAAGTGGAGACAATACTTCCTCAAATGCAGAAACAACTTCAACAAATCTTCTATATGCCCTTCTTCAGTATGGGATTTGGCAATCATATCATCAACATATACTTCAATTTCTTTGTGCATCAGATCATGGAATAGGGTTGTCATAGCCCTCTGGTACGTTGCACCAGTGTTCTCCAACCTGAAGGACATCACTCTGTAACAGAATGTTCCCCAGGGTGTGATAAACGTTGTTTTTTCCATGTCCTCTGGAGCCATTCTTATTTGATTATACCCGGAAAATACGTCCATGAACGAGAATACTTTGAATTTTGCTGTGCTATCCACTAACATGTCGATGTGAGGCAATGGAAAATCATCTTTTGGACTAGCTTTATTTAGATCTCTATAATCTACGCACATGCGGAATTTTCCGTCTTTTTTCGGTACTGGGACAATATTGGCAATCCATTGAGGATACACTGACGTCACAAGAAAACCAGCATTAATCTGCTTTAGGACCTCCTCTTTAATCTTTACTGCCATATTTGGGTGGGTTCTTCTCAACTTTTGTTCAACGGCAAACGATGCTCGACAATATCTGTATCTAGATCAGGCATATGTTGATAAGACCAAGAGAAAATATCCACATACTCTTTCAACAACTCAATCAACCTGCTCTTTACATCAGGATGTAACGATGATCCAATCTTGACTTCCTTCGGATCCTCTTCTGAACCTAAATTAATCACTTCCAGAGGCTCCTTATATGGTTGAATAGGATTTTCCTTGTGCTCAAGAAATCGTGAGACCTCTTCTGGAATCTTATCATAATGTTCTTCTTTAGCCCCAAACACAGGACATTCAAAGTTGGGAGAGGGTGCATGGTCATTGTATTCAATGGGTTTTTTAATTAATCTTCACATATGATTTATGATTGCTTTTAGAAACTGACACATATAATAAGTGATCATGCAGATTAATTTTCAGTTATTATTTATTTTGAAAGGTTTTTTCTGATTACCATTTTCCAAGAAAAAGCCGAAGACAAAGACATAATTTAGGAATAAAAGACAACTTTTATTAATGATCTTAAAAGTCACAACAACAGATAAGCCCTACAACATTAATACTTCCACCTCAGGCAGAGTGAAAGCTTTTCAAAATAAAGAAACAAATTAACAAAACAAACTACTTTGAAACATGTATGCAAGAAGGAACATCAATGGCGACCCAGTTATGAACTCTGACTCCATGCATCACATAATTCGGTACTTCCTGCTCTGCTCCATCCTCTTCGACAACATTAATTCCAGAATCAATTGGATGGAGGTAACCTCCGCTGCGGAAAACATCATGATAACTGTTCACAGTAGACTTTGACTTCAAACTTTCTCCTTTGCCATTCTTCTAAGAGAAACCTAAACCAGTTCTATTTTTGTTCACGGGTGGATCCACAAGTCGTCCCCAAACTGTATTATGACCATTACGCACAACCTACTGCGCGTCCTTCAGCGAAACCACTGAATCCTCATTTCTCCTTATGTTGTCAATGGATAGGGCTTGGAACTGGGTTCCAACAGTAGCCTCATCCGCTTCTACAATACTGAAAGAGGATAAATGGGATATCAACAACGCCTGCTCCCCATTTATGATCACTACTTTCCCTTCACGCACAAACTTTAGCTTCTGATGCAGAGTTGAAGTGACAGCCCCTGCTTCGTGTATCCATGGCCGTCCTAGAAAATAACTATATGCGGGAATAATGTCCATGACCTGGAAGGTTATCAAGAACAAATGTGGTCCTATATGGATGGGTAAGTCCACTTCACCGATGACAGATTTCCTCGACCCATCAAATGCTTTCACAATGATGCCACTTGGGCGCATAGGTGCTCCTTGATACTTTAACTTCATGGTATAAAATTTAACGCGGATCCATTATCAATTAGCACATTGGACAACAAATCATTCTTGTAATTCATAGATATGTGGAGGGCCAGGTTGTGATTCCTCCCTTCATATGGTAATTCATCATCGCAGAAACTCAAGTTGTTACATGACGTAATGTTTCTAATTACGCTGCTGAACTGATCTAATGGCATATCACTCTCCACAAAATCTTGGTCTAGTACTCTCATTAATGGTTCTCTATGAGCAGAGGAGTTCATTAATAAAGATAGGATGAATATCTTTGAAGGAGTCTGCAGTAGTTGATCTATAATTCTATAGTCGCTCATCTTAATTATCTTCAAAATATCATCCACTTCTTTCTCTAATGTAGCTCCACTAGTCTCTCATATAGCCTTCTTAGGTTCATCATTCTCAACAATTTTCTTCCCAGCAACAATATCTCTTCGTACAACCGGCGCAAACACACGATCGCTACAGGTCACCCTGCTACTTTCAGCTATATTTCCAACATCAGGCATTGACTGGATGGGAACTTCCACCCCATCTTATAAGATTGCAGCGTTGTATTTGTAAGGCACAACCTTATTTGATTTTTAGGGAATAGGACCTAGCAAACTAATTACCAATGGGGTAACATCTGGTTTGCTATGGTACTCCACTTCAAGATGAGCGGGTGCACCAAAACAAGGCACAATGACGTTTACCCCTTCTTCAACATAATCAGTTATCAAAAAGTCATTTCTAGCAAACAAATCTTCGTCTGAAGAGAAATGCTCATCCGCGGAAGCATACTCTTCCTCTGAATCTTCTTCCATTAAACAAACTTCAACCATATCAATCTCATGATAATCATCCCTCTGACCTGTGATCTTGATAGTTCCATTGTCTATCAGCAACTAAACACCCTCCCTCACAATAGAGCATCCTCGGGGGTCTCGACAACAAACTAAGTAAGACCCATATTGGTGTTCCACCTGACCAACAGTACGGAAGAAGGTAGCATGCAACTGCACGAGATCCTCATTCAAATATTCCACATAAAAAATTCTGAATTCACCAGGACATCTAGAAACCATATTCACTTCCTCTTCATACTCTTCCCTAGGTCTGATTATATGGATTAAACCCTCATTCACCATCTTCTGTAAATCAACCTTTATCTTCTCGCAACCCTGTATGTCTGTATTGCAAACAACACAACCGACATGGTCATGCATATAGTAGCTGAATTCACAGAGGTTTGCGTGCATTTTCACCAAATCTCCTCTAACCAGATTAATGTCAAAAATCCGGAAGTCGCCTGGACAATCGACCACCATATTTACATCATTTACTCCCCCATGCTTGGGTAGAGGATTATCTTTCAGATTAGGTCCCATGTTCTTGAAAGATAGAATTCCAGACTTCACAAACTTTTGCACTTTAGTCCTTAAAGGATAATAATTCTCAACACTATGCCCTGGTGCTCCTTGATGAAAAGCACGCGTTTGGTATGCCTTGTAATACCAAGGCAATGATGATGGTACGGTGGGAGGTAGTCGTGTCTGGACCAACTTCTTCTGAATCAATGTCGGTAGTAGCTCTGCATAGCTCATGGGAATAGGGTCATAGTTCTCCCTTCTCTGATTATTCCCTTGGTTCCCTTGCTGGGACGGTCTTTGATAAGAAACGGTAGTCCGAGCGGCACTCATCACAGAAGTAACTGAGGCGACTTGCTGGTGACGCTGATAATTCCTTCTAGGAGCGTTTACCCTCCTCTCTTGTATAACAACATTGGTATCCCCTTCTTTCTTCTTGGTAAACCCATAAGATGGCTTCTTCACACCTCCGAATCCTTCACTCTTTGTCAAACGACCTTCTCTTACCGCCTCTTCTAAGAGGATACCCATTCCTACCATCTCTGTAAAAATCACTTGGCGCACTTGCTACCATCCTTTCGTAGTAGAAAGCACCCAGCGTTTTCAGAAAAATCTTAGTCATTTCTTTCTCTTCCATGGGGGGAATCACTTGGGCAGTTACTTCGCGCCATCTCTACGCATACTCTTTGAACGATTCCCTGTCTTTATGAACCATGGCCCTAAGTTGGTCACGATCGGGCGCCATGTCCACATTGTACTTATATTGTTTGATGAATGCTTCTCCCAAATCATTAAAAGTATGGATGTTAGCGCTGTCTAGACTCATATACCACTTCAACGCTGCCCCGATCAAACTATCCTGAAAAAAGTGAATCAGCAGACGCTGATCATCAGCGTGGTTAGACATTCTCCTTATGTACATCACCAAGTGAGCATGAGGATAAGTGTTTCCCTTATACTTCTCAAATTTCAGGACCTTGAACTTAGCAGGTATCTTAACATTCGAGACCAAACATAGCTCATTCACATTGTGCCCAAATAGCTTTTTTCCCCTAAGAGCCTTCATCTCTTTTTGCATTCTATTAAACTGCTCTTGAAAATCATCCATTATGTCATAAAGACCCAAGTCTTCACTCAGCGGAGGGAAAGGACGACACACATCTTCATTAACAAACAGAACCAAATTCATCGAAGGAGGTGCAACAGGAATAGTATGCACCACAGGAGGTGCCATAGTAACAACAGTCTGAAGCACTGAAGTATCTTGAGGACCAAGATTCAAACCTTCAGATGCAAAATTCTCTGGCATTCCCCATGGATAACCTTTAGGCATACGATTTTGAACAACAGCCGGAGTAGCGAATACAGGAACAGTCGGAACTTCAGTATTTGCCCTTGTTGGTTGAGGTTGAACACTCAGTGGCTTATTCTGAGCAACCACTAGAGCTTCCATCAGAGTAGTCAAATTGGCCAAGCCGACCTTCAAAGCAAAAACTTCTTCGCGCAGCTCGCGATTCTCCTGTTCTAAGTTATCCATCTTCTTTTTAAAATTAGCCCGAGTGTTGTAGTGATGAGTCAGCTTGCTGAATGAAGTAAAAAGCTGGGTAAGGCACCTGGATATGCATAATAAATGCAAGAAATATGTGCAATATGATGCATGACATGCAATGCACATGATTATTTTTACTTCATTATTTAATATTTCAAAGGATTTAAGATTTATAGGCATATTGCAAACATCAAAGTAATAAAGCTTTTGAAATACTGAATTTTTTTTATCATAATAACTTCAAAATGGATTACAAGTTCCAATGATCCCAAGTACGAGATGAAAATACGATCTAAAATCCAGAGAAAAAGAACTGATGGAGATCAATCTGTACGCTGGAGCTTCCCTGTGAGCCTGAAAACCTGAGCCCTCAACCTCTGGTTTTCTTCCACATGTCTGATGGCGACCTCTTTCCAATCATCTGAATCAGGAAGTGAGTAATCAACACCTGTTTGAGGCTTAGGGGAAAATAGATCCCCTTGACTCTCCATAGAATCCACCGCTCGACTCTCAAGGATATCAATCAAATCGTCTTTCTCCTTCAAGTCTGCTCTGTAGGAACTCTCTAAAGTCTGGAACTTGTTCTTCCAAGCATCCCTTTTCTGTTGCATTCTAACCAAAGCGAGTTGCAATTATTCTAGATCATCTAATAAGGGAGGAGTGGTCTTCACAAATAGATCAGACATGGGTGTCTCCCGAGTATATGGCATCTTCAACTGAATGACTCTCGATTGGACCCACTGAAGATATGGCTCCAAAGAAACAGCACCCCTAGGTCCCAAATCCTTCCTACTCTTCTTATAAATGTGACGCCATGCCTTCACAATATGCTCCCTAGCTTCCCTATGGGTACTCTCCTTCCTTTAGAAAGAAACTACTCAAATGAATGATATTCGGTTTATCCCTCATCAAGTAACCTAGCTGTCGCCGTGCAAGAATAGGGTTATAGTTAATTCCTCCCTTTATACCAAGAAGCAGTACATTGGGGAAACTACCCCAACTGTCAATAATCTCCACATCCTGATAAGCTCGATGATACCAATCAATATTCGAGTGAGTAAGTTCCATGATCTTAGGAGCCCAACGGGGTTCCTTCTTGACATCCCAAAAAGCATCGGACTGAGGCATATGAGAGATAAACCACCAGTACAATAAAGGTGTGCAACAGATAATCGTTCCCCCATGGTAAGAACTCCGAAGATGAACAGAGTAATAAGAATCACCCAACATTGTAGGAACTGGGTTTCCAATCATGAAAATCCTGATAGTGTTAATGTCGACAAACTTGTCCACATTAGGAAATAAGAACAATCCGTAAGCAAGTAAAGCAAAGATGGCCTCAAAAGCAATCGTACTCTTCATTCTGGAAAAGTAACGAGCTTTCTCCAATAAGAACTGAGCTGGTAATCCTCTAATCCCTCTTTTAGTAGTCATATGGGCTTCCACCTCAGACTTTCCCGGATGAATCAAAGTAGCAATCTCATGTGGTTTTGGCTCACCCTCTAGACCAGTAAAAGGAACACAATCGGTAACGGGTAAATCCAATAGATAAGAATACTTCTCCAGTGTAGGCATCAATTGATAATCGGGAAAAGTAAAGCATTGATACATCGGATCATAGAACTGGACCAAGGTCAAGAGAATACCCTCCTTCATCTTCAGCTTCATGAGAGGAATAATGGATCCATACTTCTTCCGAAAGTCCGCAAAACACTCGATCTCTGGAATTAGACTGACCAACTCATCTATCTTAGGATCCTTGAAACTGTATTTCCCTGTCTTTCTCTTTCCAGAATCCATGGTTAAAATTACCTGAGATATTCACAAATAGTCAACCTTTAAATCCCTTGAAATATTGTTTTCTTCAAAAGATGCTTATGAGTGCATGGATGCATGATGCAACAATCACACACAAGATCACACATATAGGGTTCACAGGTTCAACTTCACGAGCATGAGGTCGAAGGTATTACCCATAAGGTGTTGGTCTAAAAAGTTATCACCTGCCGAACAAGGTTCTAGAGGTTCCTAGAGTCTACATCCTTCCTTCGAATATTACTAACTTCCCGATTAACTCAGTAATTAGTAATATTCTCAAGAAAGACTCGTCCGAGCATAGTATTGTGTGACAACTATTTCCGGATTACTCCGTCATAGCTTCCGCACTACACCTAAAAGGCCAAGATGGGTTTGGTATTCTACGGTCCTCAGTTTCAGTAGGCTCCCAGGTTGAAAGCAGTACGTCTTCCTGATTACTTGGTAAACGACACTACAGTCAAAGGGGCGTCCACTGAGTGGGGGATCTCATGCCTCCTTTTTTGGGATTACTCCCTCAAAGTTAACATGACTATACCGCCCGTCCTATCTTAAAATTTTCCCAAGTCCGGGTATATGACTTATGAGTGATCACCAAGCACCCTGAAAACCAGGAAAATCCAAACAAACATATATACAAAATATAACACATAAACAACAATAACACATATACAAATATAAACAAAGGTAGGCTCAACCTACTTAGGGATGAACCTGCAAGAGGTCAATCTTTCCCCAGTGAAGTTGCCATATTTTCTATAGCAGTAGAAATGTTTAAGACTAAGCCATTGAATTGACTAGACTTTATACAAATCAAAAATAAAAATCGCCACCGTGCTTTATTGTTTCCAAAGGAATGGGAAAAGAGCGAATAACCCAAAAAGAGGGGGAAAGATTCAAGGTAAGGGGGTTGGTTATGCAAAAGGAAGGTATTAGCACCCTAAATATCTACGTTACTCCGCAGGAACCTCTTTGAAAAATCTGTATATTTTGGCTATAAAAATGTGTTATATAGAAAATGGATGGTGGAGGTGAGAAGAGAAATATTTTTTATGATTTTTTCACCCGTCGCGGTTGCGAACCTTTAGTGCCTATGTACCACCTTTCGTGCAATAGGGGATCAGGGTACACATAATTCCTCTTTTAAAAATTTGAAACCCAAGTGTGTTGGTTAATTTTAAGAGATAAGACATCATAGTCATTGTCCGTGTGGAAAACATACTTACTACCCACAATCATGAGAAAGGAGAATTTGTATCATCTCAAAGTGGAGGATATGGCTTGGATCTTAAAATCAACAATGCCTCACTCAACACCCAAGTGGAAAATATCTCACTTCACTACATATTGTAGAAGTATAGTTGTTTGCATCACTACAAGGATTGATAAGAATCTAATTTTTTGAGAAAAGTTTAAAGTAAAAGCCAAAATGGAAAAATGGTTTGAATGAGATTGATTGACTTTTAGTCTTCAAACAAAAAATGTCAAGGTATTATTAAATTAATTGAAGTTTATTTATGAAAGTATTTTGAAAATGCATGGACCTAGGTCCAAGTTTATTATGAAAGTGTTTCAAGTTTAGAAACGAGAAGAGTTTTCAAAAGGAGGGAGAAGATTTTTGAAATTAAAGAAGATGGGAGGAGAAGGTGAGACTATCCTAAACCATAAGGTAAAAGCTAAGGAGAAGAATCATCTAACCAAGAAGAAGCAAATACTTGACATTATGTATCAAGATAGAATTCCCATTCTTTGGATTGAAAGCAAGCAAGTAAATATACTAGACCTCTTGAGAGAACCAAACTTCAAGTGTATTAAGTCTTCACAAAAATTGAGCAGAGTAACGGTTGTATACAAGTGAGTTCCAGATTACAAAGAGTGTAATCACAAAAACCTGCACACAAAAAAAACAAGCAACCCAATGTCTTAAGGTAAACCTCAAGAACTCCAGACAAAATAATCAGATAAGATCACAAGGTCTCCAAGATAGGCCAAGGTTTGTAATCCTAAGTCCAAGAAAAAGTCCCATGCTCCATAATGCCAAGGATAGTAACCAAGTAGTCCAAGTACCATTACGAGTTTTTTAGAGTTTATGTTGATTATTAAGTATCTTAAGAAAAGAAAAGAAAAGCTCAAGTGAGCAAAGTAAAAATGGCAAGAAAATAAATGCTCAAGTGAGCAAAGATAAAAATGGCATGAAATGAAAATGCTAAAAATAAATAGTACATAAAGCATAAAAGATAATAAAAACATAAGATAAAACAAGTCAATAATTAGTGGTTAGTTAGATGATCATCTTGAAACTTGCATTTGGAACTCATTAGAGGATTGGTAGAACCAAATAATCCATACAACAAGTTGCATTTGCTCTTTGTCAAGTATATCATCCATTTGGAATTCTCACAAGTACCATTTAATGATCAACAATGTTTAAGTGATCCGCGTTGACCGAAGGTGTTGTAGATCCATTAGAGGATTGGTAGAACCAAAGCCTCTACACAATGAATCTCAAGGTTATTGGATCAAAGAGATCAAATTAACATACTTGGGCTTGCAATCATAAGTTTGGGCCACAAATGATCATTTATTCGAATCGGGACAAAATTTAGCGCTATATTAAGCAATCGTAAGTGGACTTATATAAAAGTCGCACCTATTTTGAGGCCGGTCAATAGAAATCTATGCACAGTTTGTTTTGAGACATGATATAAAGATCATGCTCCAACAACATTTAGTGCAATAAGAAGGGGATGAGATGAAGAGGATTAGGGTAAAAAAAGAAATATACAAACCACATTTGAATTAAATTTTAATCAAACTATTATTAAAATCATTCATCCATTTTTTGTGGAGTTAAACTCAACACCATGGATCTAATGATGTTAATAAAGTTCATGATCCAAAACCTAACCCAAGATTAGCCATAAAATAACCACAAAATAATATCACATTTAATATATACAAAAAAAAGTTTAAAAAAAGTTTTTTAAAAAAAGAAAATAATGAGAGAAATATCAATTATGTTCAAATTAATCAAGAAGTGAAAAATAAGGCTATAGAAAAATCAGAAATGGATCCAAATATTTTTATAAAAATTTTGGTAATTTTTAAAAGTCAGAAACTATTTTTAAACTATTTAAAATTGATAAAACAAACATAAAATAGATCAAAAATAGTAAACCTCAACATAAAATTCCATAAAATTATCACAAAGTTAAAAATATGCAAAATAATATTTATGAATTTTTCCAGAATTAAAAAATGTCAGAAAGTTTTTTTTAAGTAATTAAAAGAAAGCAAATAATACAAAAATCTAAAAAATACCAAATGTTAAAATAAAAATGTAAAAAAAATAGTCTTGAGATCAGAAATAATTCAAAGTATTTTTTTACGAATTTTTTCATAATTTTTGGATAAAAAATAAAAGAGTTATGAATTTTTGAAAATTTAATCAATAAAAACATAAAATCAGAAAATAAAATAAAACCAAAAAGATGTGGACCATCAGATCATAGTCAAAACGCGTTAGTAAGCTAATCCAATGGACCAGACGCGCTGTGCTTGATATGGACCTTAGTGAAACACACATGTGATCAGTAAAAGGGAAACCAATGAAATTAAAACGTTTGGCACGCTATCATTGGCTGAGACGAGACATGTCATCGTCTTCAACCTCCAGACATCCTGCAATGGGGATTTTGTGAGATCCTTCAAATGGAAAAATTAGGATCCCAGGCTAGCATCATTGAACTCGTCTCTTCAAGATGATTCTAACATAACCATCACGCCAAATTTATATAAGGTATGGAGAGAGATATGAATCAAAAACCCAGAAAATAGCGAGCACCTTCAATTTGAGATTTCTCTCTTAATTCTCAATGGATTTAAAAATTGTAAGTAGCATTAGAATCATAAGAAGGAGTAGAATAGATTAGTGCTTGATTTGGATCCAAATGGTGGAGAATTATACGTTTTGGAAGTTCAAGTAAGAAGCTCTGAAACTGGACTTCTGTAGCTTGAATTATGGCTCGTTTTGATTGGTTTAAGTGCTGGAGAGTTTGTATGATGCTCATGGATGATGAATGCACAAAGAATTTTGGAAAAAGAAGCTTAAATCTCAGAAACTGAATCCAAAAAAGTGGGTTCGTGTGAGGTTTTGGCAGGGTGTTCTTGGCTTTCTAAGCTTGGGAAAATGGATGGGGGATGACCCTCTATTTATAGGGAAGTGAATGGGAATGAAAATTTGAAGAAACAAGGAAGTTTGGAGGGAAATTGAGTGAAGGTCGAGCACGAGTGAAGTGTGACTTCATTTCCATCAAAACTCAGCCAAAATTGCATTTTGGGGTGCTAATCCCTTCTGGAAAGTTTGCTAATCAAGTTTAAATAAAAAACACGCATAAATCTTGTGTTTAGAAGTCACATTATGGATTTCAAAATTATGACTTTGTGAAAAATTCAGTTTCAAGTTACCAAATTCAAATCCATGGCATTTCAAACTTAAGGGGTCTTAGGGCATAATTCTTGATGCTTTGGAAAGATGAGGTTACAAGCTTTGAAATGGAAAAAGAATGGAATCAAATGGATGCTTGAGCTGAAAATTACATGGAGTCAAAGTTGAAGAAAAAGAGTTGAATTTCCATATTTAGAAATATTTCAAATTCTTCTCCAAAAATGACCTATAATCTTTTGTATCCAAACATGGCCTTCCACTTAGAATTTGCTCTTGAACAAAAAATATGGAATGAAGTAGATCTCCTGAATGACATTTTGAAATTTGAACCACTCAAAATCTCCAAAAAATGAGCAAGTTATGACTTGTTGAAGTTGGCCAAAAATCATGAAATGACCTATAATCTTTTGCATATTTAAGGAAACTTCCATCCATTTTCTCACTTTGAACATAAAAGAAGGCATAAAGTACACATCTTTAAGATCATCATGGAAAAAGACTGGACTCAAGGTGATAAAAATTGACCAAGTTATGACCATTTGAAGTCACATATGGAAAATTGTGGATTCATCTGGATGACTTGTAATCTTTCTTCTTCACCAAGTTCCTTCCACATGAAAACTCCTTGGAACTTTTGAAGTGATTTGTTGGTAACTCTTTTAAGAGAAAGATGTCTTTGGAATCACTCAAAAATACCAAAAGGTGAGCAAGATATGCTCCTTTGAAGTTCAAAACCCTAGCCTCTAGATCAAGAGAATGCTTGGAGGAACTTTGACAAGTTTGAACAAACTTCTTGTGCCAATATTCTTTCTTTGTGAACAGAAGTTGTTGAGGATGATGATGAGGACTCATAGCCACCAAAACCATTTCCATATCTTGAAATTTGAGAGAAATGTGCTCTTGTGACCAATAAGAATAAGACCTTGTCCAATCATGACAACTTCTTCCCTCAACCCCTTGTACTTTTGAATCAATTTTGATAACTTTGAAATATGTTGAACCAAAATAAACCTTGTCATTCCATTTCTTCCAAAACAACTTCAATGGTGAGGTTTGAATTTCTAAAGATTTATTGACTAGGGCATGGAAATAAACTCATGAACCCATAAAGCAACTTTCTAAACCTCATTGCCTTTACCTACATTATTAATAAGTAAGACAAACCAACATTGCATTTTATTAATTAGAAAGAAAATCAAAGCAAAATATTCATGATCACAAAAGAAAACAAGTCAAGGTGCTTGGTAATTCCTCAAAAGAGCAAAGCTAAATGTAGGGAGGGGAACCAAGAATCCTAGTGTGATCTTGTTGTGAGTGAAACAATATGGTATGATGAAGGGATCTTAGGGGAAAAATTGGGGTAGAACAAACCCCATGATCATTTTCACTCACATAATATCATATTTATTTTTCAAAAGAAATGTCAGAAAAATAAAACTATATACTAACCCTGCATGTGCACGTCCATTCCGGGTTACTTCACAAAGTTATAGTTTCCGTCAGTGATGTATAGAAATGATGATGTTCCCAAGAGGATCAGGAGGGACGATTGTACTTATCCGTGCTACCCAAGCTTTCTGCTCAAGTTCTTAGCCCTCTTTGAAGAGTTTAAAAGACCATTAGTCCACCCTAATGCAAAAAAAGATCTTATTTGACGACATGGTGGTGCTTTGACTCCACTTCAATTTTACGAATACGAGTTACACTGTTTCACCTTCTAGGGCTATCAGATCGTTCCAACTCCGGAAAAATACTCTCGTTTGTTCAAGATTATCGAGCACACACTTGTTGCTATTCTGAACGAGCATGATTTTGAAGCTATTACTAAGGCACTTTATTTGGGCCTTGATGATGTGAGATAGAAATGGAGGAAGAATGGTAGCCCACCTTCAGACTGATTATTATATTGTTACTTTGATTACCGACAAGCTTGTTAGACGGAGTTGTTCATCTTGTACTCCCATAACTTTCTTGTATTCAATTCTGTGGGAATTTCTCTTATTTCTGGATATTTTCTTCATACGGTCATTCTTATCATCATGTTGCTCGATTACTGCTGACGGTGATTGAGCCGTGGAAAACCGGAATGGACAATCATTTCATACATCATACATATCATGCATTTCATGAATTGCAGGTTTTCTTGCGGGATTTCTTATCTGATGGTTTTGCCTCTTGTTATCAGAATCTACAAGATGACATCCTTACACCCTTATCGCACTCGAGCTAACAAGTTGAGGATTATGGAACAAATTGAGCAGAACCAGGCCTCTCTCTGCAAAGACATGGACACCATGGGCAATCAGATGAATCAGCTCATGGAAACTCTTCATGCCGTCATCCAAGGGTAGGAAGAGCTCAGACTAAGTGTTACTAAGCTGGTTGACAGTGCCTCCACGTCCGAAAATGGCGGACCCAAGAATGACCATGGGGGGATTCCTAAGGAAAACCCACGACTGATTGTGGATGACCACCATGATTTCATCGATCTCGATGACCCCCCCCGAAGGATCCTACGGCTGATTTGTCTGAAACTTCTAAGATATACAAGGCCTTGGAAGAACGCCTGAAGGCTATGGAGACTTCTAAGAAACTGGGATTCAGTTCCGCTGCTATGTGTTTGGTTCTAGGGGTTGTGATTCCACCAAATTTTAAGGTACCTGATTTCAACAAGTATAAGGGGGTTACATGCCCATAGACTCATCTCCGATCTTATTGCAGAAAGATGGCTGCTTATGCTAGCAACGAGCCGTTGCTTATGCATTTCTTTTAGGACAGTCTTGCTGAAGCTCCATTAGAATGGTACATGCAATTGGAGCAAACTCATGTTAGTACTTGGGGAGAGCTTGTCTATGCTTTCCTAAAGCATTATTATTACAACACCGCCATGGCACCTAGCCGTGCACAACTGCAGAGTATGTCTCAAAAGACTAGTGAGTCTTTCAAAGAGTATGCCCAGAGGTGGCGCAGTTTGGCAGCAAGGGTTCAGCCTCCTCTCCTGGATCGAGAACTGGTAGATCTGTTTATGAGTACCCTCTGAGGCCCGTACCTGCAAAATATTCTCAATAGTACTTCTGATTCATTTTCAGATATGGTCATCATCGGGGAGCAGGTTGAAATATGTATTAAAGTAGGGACTATTATAGGTGCATCTGACACAAATGGTAACAATAAGTCAGGTGGTGGGAAGAAACCGTACTCTAGCGGTTTTATCAAGAAAAAGGAAGGAGAAGTGAGCAATGCCTCTGATGATAAGGGGAAGGCCATTGTACAACTTCCGTATTTCCAAACTCCTGTTGCTGATCCACAACAACAGTACACATCGCTGCAAAACTATCAATAAAATCAAAGGCCCTAAAGGCAAAGGGGTCAACAAAGGCAGCAAAGGTATCCCGAGAGGAAGTTGGATCCGATCCCGATGTCGTACGCCTAATTGCTTCCATAATTGCTAGCTGGTCAGTTGGTACAACTCCGAGTATTATCTCCCCCACCAGCATAACTTCCAAGGGGTTATGATGTCAATGCATATTGTGAGTTTCATTCAGGAGCTCCAAGTCATTCAATCGAAAACTGCAGAGCTTTAAAGTACAAGGTGCAAGATCTTTTGGAGGCCAAGGAGTTAAGGTTCGCTCCTATAGGCCCTAATGTTCAGAACAACCCAATGCCTCCCTACCATGGGGCTACTGCCGATGCAATCGGGTTCGATGATGGTCATGACTTAGTGACTCAGGTTGATGAGGTTCAGATGTCAATGACAGTTCTAAGAGAGCATATTTTGCAGTAGGAAGTTCTACAAGAGCTTCACGACTTTTGTTTGAAATGCTCATCCAATCCGGACGAGTGTGATGACTTGAAAGATTCCATTCAGAGACTGATGGACGAGGGGGTTTTTAGAGTTGAGAAAGTCATCCCGAAGGTGATGTTGCTATTCTAGAGATTCCGTATTATCCGACCAATGTTTAGAGGAACACCTCAAGGGCTCCATTGGTAATAAAAGTTCCAACGCTCCCTGCGCCAGATTAGAATCCGGTTGCTTCTCTTCCAATCCAAGCATCAGCACTTCTAAATCTAGTACCCGCTCCGATAGCTGATAACAGGGCAGTGCCATGGGAATATAATGTTGTTTACATTCGTGGAAAGAAAGTTATCTGTCCGCTGTTTGAAAATAAAGATATAACCAACATTGCCGGGACTAGATGAATAACTCGAAGCGGGAGAGTCTTTGCACCTACTCCACTACCTCCTGAAGAAGTTATAAAAGAGATTCTTGTGAGAGATAAAGGGAAACAAGTAGTCAATGATTCTCCCGGGGCGTCTTTTGAACAACAGGTAGAACAACTAATTAGGGTGATCAGGAAGAGTGATTTTAAGGTGGTTGGCCAGCTAAACCAGACGCCTGCAAAGATCTAAATCTTATCCCTCCTTCTATACTTCGAAGCTCATCAAACCGCCTTGATGAGAATTCTGCATGGTTCCCATGTAAATCCTGAAATTTTTTTCGCCCAATTTGAAGGGGTTGTTACAAATATTTTCACAGGGAACTGTCTGGGCTTCAGTGATGACGAGTCCCTCTTGAGGGTCGAGCTCATAATAAAGTGTTGCATATTTCCATCAGATGTTTAGACACTGTGATGTCTTGAGTTCTGTTAGATACTGGGTCTTCTTTGAATGTGATGCCTAAACATACTCTATTCAAGCTTAACATGGACGGGGTTATGATGAAACCTAGCACGCTGACAATCAAAGCTTTTGATTGGTCAAGGAGATATGTGGAAGGGGAAGTTGACTTGCCCATCAAAATCGCCCCCCACGTGTTCTACCTACCTTTCTATGTCATGGATATTCATCCATCTTATACTTTCCTATTGGGATGCCCGTGGATCCATATGGAAGGGGCCGTTACCTCAACTCTGCACCAACGTTTGAAGTTCATCGTCCATGACAAGGTCATCGTCATTGGCAAAGAGGAAGATGTTGTGATCAACAATGTTACTTCTTTCTGTTATGTCGAAGTGGATGGGGAAGTTCATGAAACCCCTTTCCAGGCATTGGAAATCATTTCTGTTGACAGGGTCCCCACCATGCTGTAAACTACAAAGAAGTCCGGAGTTCCAATGGTTTCCTTGAGGGATGCCAAGGCCATTGTGGAGTCTGGAATTCCTAATGAAGATTGGGGAAAAGTGATAGAGGTGCACAAAAATTAGGACAAGTCTGGACTTGGGTTCGGGTCCTCTTTTCCAGATCATGTTGGTATGAGTCCAATCATGCTCAAAGGAAAACAAGTTCCCACGCTTTCAGAGGTATTTGTTAGTGCTGGTCCGAGTGTTCAAGGACAAATCCATGCAGTGGATGATGAAGACGATGCAGATATGGCTTAATACATCTACCGGATTGCACCTGATCAAGAGCTCGGCAATTGGACTGGTACTGATATTCCCTAAGTGGTTTTCTTTTACATGTAATGTTCTTGTTTTAAATAAGTTGCATGCTTTTTCCCGAGGCATGTTGACAGCTTGTGAAAAGGGCCCCCTCATGTTTCTATGTTTGTTTAAAAATTGAATAAAATATCATTTTGCATACAATTTTTTGTTCTCTATATTTTCTTATTCTCGTAAGATAAAAATGGCTATGCTTTTCCTTCTAACTCTTTAACCATTTTCCAATTCGCATCTATGTTCTAAAATAAGGCATGATTCATCAATCATGCAGGTCTGCCTCGAATTCCATAAAAAACGATCATGTTACGGTTCCTTGCACTAATATCCTTGGAAATTCGAATGACCAAGCTGATGAGGATAGTGGGGGAGATTGTGAAATTCCAGAGGAATTGGCAAGACTATTGAGATAAGAAGAGAAAATGATCTCTCCTCATCAAGAAGCTATTGAGGTCATCAATCTCGGCACCGACACAGTGAAAAAAAAGGTCAACATATGGGCCGCTTTGTAAGATTATGTAAAGAAGTGGTTCCACTCAAACCAGAGTTTCCTCCGATAAAGCAAAAGCTGAGGAGAACTCGTCCAGATATGTCTCTCAAGATCAAATAAGAAGTTGAAAAGTAGTTGAACGCGGGCTTTTTTTTGGTATGTGAATACTCAGACTGGATTGCCAACATCGTACCTGTCCCTAAGAAAGACGGGGAGGTGCACATGTGTGTGGACTATCGAGATTTGAACAAAGCGACCCCAAAGGATGACTTCCCATTACCTTACATCAACGCATTGGTTGATAATACAGCCCTGTCCTCGGATTTCTCCTTCATGGATGGTTTATCGGGATACAATCAGATAAAGATGGCCCCGGAAGACATGACAAAGACTACATTCACTACTCCATGGGGTACTTACTGTTATAAGGTCATGCCTTTTCACCTCAAAAATGCTGGTGCAACGTATCAACGTGCCATGGTGACGCTCTTCCATATGATTCATAAGGAGATCAAAGTATATGTTGATGATATGATTTCAAAATCACAAACCAAGGAGGAAAACTTGGTCCATCTGCAAAAGTTATTTGCGCGTCTGCAAAAGTTTAGACTAAGGCTTAATGTGAATAAGTGTACCTTCAAGGTGCGATCTGGAAAAATACTCGGTTTTATCGTGAGTCAACGAGGAATTGAGGTAGATCCCGACAAAGTAAAAGCAACACAGAATATGCCAGCACCAAAAAATGAAAAAGAAGTGAGGGGATTCCTTGGGAGATTGAACTACATAGCCAGGTTCATTTCTCATCTCACAGCTACTTGTGAACCCATCTTTAAATTGCTGCACAAGAATCAAGATGTCCGATGGGATGATAATTGCCAGGAAGCCTTTGAAAAAATCAAATAGTATCTCCAAGAGCCACCAATCCTTATCCCCCAGTCCCTGGGAGGCCACTCATCATGTACTTGACGGTTCGAAGGATCCATGGGTTGTATGCTCAGGCAGCAGGACGAAACATGACGTAAAGAGCATGCCATTTATTATCTGAGTAAAAAGTTTACCGATTGCGAATCCAGGTATTCTTTACTTGAATAAACTTGTTGTTCGCTTGCTTGGGAAGCTCGACATCTGAGGCCATATATGCTGACATACACAAGTTTTCTGATATCAAAGATGGACCCGATAAAGTATATCTTTGAAAAACTAGCGCTCACAGGCAGGCTTTCTCGATGGAAGATGCGTTTATATGAATATGACATTCAGTATGTTACATAAAAGGCTATCAAGGGTAGCGTTCTTGCGGATCATCTCGCTCATCAGCCGTTGGAAGAGTATCGATCAATGAAATTTGACTTCCATGATGAAGATGTTATGAAACTTGATGATTATGATGGGGTCGATCTAGAAGAGCGATGAACTCTTACGTTCGATGGTGCCTCGAATGCTGCAGGCCATGGCATTGGGGTAATACTGACTTCTCCACGAAATACTCATACACCATTTATGACCCGGTTATGTTTTGATTGTATGAATAATGTGGCGGAATATGAAGCATGCGTGATGGGTCTAGAGGCATCCATTGACCTTAAAATCAAAATCCTTGAAGTCTTTGGAGACTCTGCTTTGGTCATACATCAGGTACGAGGTGATTGGGAGACGAAACACCCCAGTTTGATTTCGTATAAAGACTACATCTTGCAACTAATACCCGCTTTTGATGAAATCACCTTTGAACATATTCCCAGAGACGAAAACTAGCTGGCCGATGCTTTAGCCACTTTAGCATCGATGTTCTTGGTGAGATTTCCAAATCAGGCGCCTAACATACGCATCCTCAGGTACAAAGAGCTGGCACATGTCTTTCTTGCCCATTGTCTTTCAACCGAAGATATGTCTAATGAGAAGCCATGGTATTATGACATCATACAGTACCTTGAGAAGCAAGAATATCCCAGAAATGCTACAATTTGCGATAAGCGCATGCTTATAAGGTTAGCATCCAAGTTCCTTTTATCAAGAGACATCTTGTATAAGAGAAATTGTGACTCGGTCCTGCTCAGATGCGTGGATAGACACGAAGCAGAGTCGATCATAAAAGAAATTCATGAGGGTTCTTTCGGGACTCATTCAAGTGGGCATTCTATGGCGAAGAAAATCCTACGAGCAGGATACTTCTGGATGACAATGGAGAGCGACTGTTGTGTAAATGCAAAATTATGCCACAAATGCCAAGTGTATGCAGACAAAATTCATGTTCCTCCGACTCCTTTGAATATTATGACTTCCCCATGGCCATTTGCGATGTGGGGAATTGGCATGATTGGAAGGATTGAACCAAGTTCTTTGAATGGTCACATGTTCATTCTAGTGGCTATTGATTATTTCACCAAGTGGGTGGAAGCAGCTTCTTACAAGAATGTAACCAAACAGGTCATTACCAACTTCATCAGGAAAGAAATCATATGTCGTTACAGAGTTCCTCACAGAATCATCACTAATAATGGTTCTAATCTTAACAACAAAATGATGAAAGAGTTGTGTGAAGAGTTCAAAATTGAACATCACAATTCATCGCCGTATCGACCAAAGATGAACGGTGCAGTCGAAGCTGCTAACAAGAACATAAAGAAGATCGTCCAGAAGATGGTCAGAACATTTAAAGATTGGCATGAAATGTTTCCTTTTGCTCTGCATGGCTACAGAACATCTGTGCATACTTCTACAAGGGCAACTCCATTTTCGCTTGTCTATGGCACAGATGCAGTGCTTCCTGTCGAAGTAGAAATTCCTTCGTTGAGGGTTCTGATGGAAACCATGCTTGATGAGGCAGAATGGGTTCAGACAAGATTCGACCAACTGAATTTGATTAATGAAAAGCGTTTGGCGGCCATTTGTCATGGCCAGTTGTACCAGCAAAGGATGAAGAGAGCATTCGACAAAAAGATCTGTCCTCGGAAGTTTTATCCTGGTGATTTGGTCTTGAGAAGGGTCATCGTGCAAAGATATTTTGATCCAAGGGGCAAATGGACCCCCAATTATGAGGGGCCATATATCGTGAAGAGAGCTTTTTCAGGAGGTGCTCTAATCCTGACAGACATGGATGGGGAAGATGTTCCACTCCCAGTCAATTCAGACTCAGTCAAAAAATACTACGCATAAAGAGACCCGCTAAGTCGAAAACCCAAAAGGGTGATTTAGGCAAAAAGCGGTGGACACGAAAGTCCAGGAAAAAATTAGGGATAAAATAAAAAAAATAATAACCCGCTAAGTTGAAAACCTGGAAGGGCGACTTAGGAAAAAATGGGTATCCCGTTGGATCGAAAACCCGAAGGGGCGATCCAGGAAAAAGTTAGGGATCTTAAGCGAGAGGATGTAGTATGAATTCTCTTCACGAATGACCCATGCACATCTATAGCACCTTGGCAACGAATTAATCGGTCCAACTGCTACTCTTCAGAGGCAAGGCATTGAGACTACTTAGGATATGGGAACCGTAGCAATACCGGTTTTAATGGAAATTTGAGCATCTCTCATTGCCATTTATACTTGTTGTAATTCCCGTTTCTATTTTGCAGCTACCTTATATAGGAGTTGCATCCTTGTACAAATTCCTATTCATAGACCAATCAATAAAATCTGCTTTCATCAAAATTTGCCTCTTACTATCATAAAATGTTTTCGTATGCAGAATGTGTTTTATTTGTTATTAAACATTGCATTAGAAACATGGGGAATAAAAATTCCCAAGCCGAGATAAAACTTGACTTTACGTTGATATATAACCATGTGGGAATGTCGTATGCATTCCAAGTGTTGTTTTTCCTTGTAGATAGCAATTTGTAACGGTCACACCGACCTAGATAGTGCATGAAGGCGCCTTCATCTCCTGCAGACAATTTCGAACCTGATTCCCTAAGTGAATTCAGAAAATTCGGAGTCACCGTTTGACTTAGCACGCGCGAGTGCATCCCCATCGGAGTTAATTAAGTGCGTCTCCAGTAGAGCTAAACCAGGGAATTCGCAGAGTTAAATCGGGGCATTCACAGAGTTAAACCGGGGCATTCATAGAGCTAAACATGGGCGTTCACAAGGTTAAAATGGGGCATTCGCATGTGTCCATGACCGTCTCTTATCCCCAAATGATTCAAGAAGCAATTCCCCAGTGCGGCTTAAACTTTGGGCATGTATTTTAAGTGATTCACATGGTGTTTGGTATCCATTCTTTGGCATGTTCAGCTCTACCATCCTCTCAACGGTTTAGGATGTATGGAAGTCTGGCCAAATTATCTCTTCCCCAATGGTACGATTTGAAATTCAGCAGCGTACCTGAAGACTCGCTTTGTCAGCAATTCAATCTTCAGCAGAGTCATCAATAATCTGCGGTATTGTAAGCTCCCCAGTGCAAATTCTTATCGATATCCCCAGCGATCTTTGGTACTGAAGACTTCCAACGTTGATATGTATTGACATCCCCAATAATGAGAAACGGTTCCCAACAGGCCTTCTCTTATCCCCATAAAGTCTATTTATTGGCATTTCATATAACTATCACTACATAGCATTGCATCCTCAAAAGCGCGTAGCCAACCCATCAATATAGATCTTTGCGGAAAAAGAAATTCAAACATGCATACGAAGCATAAGCCAAATCAGGTACCTTACACGAAAGACCTGAATCATTCAAGGACAACAATACATCCCTACAAGAGGGTATCATTCCCAAAATCCCCAGCTGGTGACCTTCACTTTCACAATTTCCAGCAAAATCAATACACCAAGTCCAAACCCAACACTCGTCTGTGTTTAAACTTTCCATGGTACTAGTCTGTATCTTTTCTCAATACCCATCCGTATTGATCCAAACACTCGTATGTGTCAAGTTTCCTAAATACCCATCCGTATCGATTCAAACATTCGTCTGTGTTTAACCTTTCTTGATACTCGTCTGTATCTTCTTTTAATAATCGTCCGTATCGATTCAAACACTCATCCGTGTTCAGACTTCTCCTTGATACTCTCCCGTATCTTCTTTCGATACCCGTCCGTATCTTCTTTTGATACTCGTCCGTATTGATTCACACACTTGTCTGTGTTTAAAACCTCTTGATACTCGTCCATATATTCTTTCCATACTCGTTCGTATTGATTCAAACACTCGTCCATGTTTGACATTTCTTGATGCTCGTCCGTATCTTCCTCCGATACTCATCCATATTGATTCGAATACTCGTCCGTGTTTAACCTTTCTTGATACTCGTTCGTATCTTCTTTCGATACTCTTCAGTATTAACTTAAACACTCGTCCGTGTTTAACCTTTTGATATTTGTCTATATCTTCTTTCAATACACGTCCGTATTGATTCCATCACTCGTCCGTGTTATCTCTTCTTTCGATACTCGTCTTTATTGATTCCAACATTCGTCTGTGTTATCCCTTCCATGATACTCGTATGTATCTTCTTTTGATACTCATCTGTATTGATTCCAGCACTCATCCGTGTTATCTCGTCTTTGATACCCGCCTGTATCTTCTTTTGATAATCGTCTGTATTTATTCCAACACTCGTCCATGTTATCTCATCTTTGACACCCGTCTGTATCTTCTTTCGATATTTAATCTTTTGATACTCGTCTGTATCTTCTTTTGACGCTAGTCTGTGTCCATTCAAACACTCGTTCGTGTTTTATCTTCCTTGCAATGGCATCACACCATGTTACAAGTATTTTATGCATTTGTGTTCGCATCATGCTACCTTCCGACATTCGTCGTGTCCTGATCGATGTCTTTCTTTTGGTTATCGTGTCTCAATCGATACCTCCCTTGTGAATCATCGTGTCCTGATAGATGTATTCCTGTTAGCCATCGTGTCCCAATCGATGTACTCTGATGTCGCCAGGCCCTGATCGACATATACCCCCGGTGTAGTCCCACCTCTTGTAATTCCCCAGCATATGTCACAAAAATAAAAGTAATACTCATTACCACTATCTTTCAGAACAAATTTTTGGCATTGGTATTTAATCATCTCCTACCTCGAACGCCCGAAAGGAACGCACCAATCGTACTTTCAGGTTTAAGACGATTAAATAGGGGCAGCTGTAATACCTCAAATTTGTCCTACCCTTATCGCCTTTATCTGGCTTACGTCTCGCATTTCTCTCGTGTATATAACTTTCATTAGGTCATTTAACATTACATACATTCGTTAACAACATAATTTTGCGTGAGATCAATGGTATTGTGGAATTAGGGTTGTTTTATGACTTTAAGGCTCTCACCTTCGCACAAGCTTGTTTTAATTGATTTCTCCATCAATCATTTGTTTGAAGCTAGGTTTCCATTTCATGGATTTCATCATTATCAAGCTACGAGGCTATTCTTTTCTTATCAATATCAAGTTGCAAGGTTTTACGAGATGAAGCTAAGGATTAGGGTTTATGTCTTATTATATTTGAGCTTGTCAACATTCTACTTGAGGTTCATTCCATATCAAAGTATTCCCATGTCCCAGTTTTCGTATTCATCTTCAAAGAATCCCTCAAGGCATAGTCATTATGTTAACACCATCTATAAGGGAAGAGTTGTGTCAAAGAGATGTTATGGTTTGCGAAGCATCATAATTCTTTTGGATATTTGTGCTTAGCATGCAGTTTAGGTTGAATTGAAAAAATCAAAAGGAATTAAGGGTTCATTGGACTGAGTTAGGACTGTGAAGTGTTCATTCAAGTTTTGATACCAAAGATTCAGTTTTGTTCAAGTTTGTCGAAACGGCAGCAAAGCTACATGTTTTATTCGTTAAGTATACAAAGTTGGGAGATGTACTTAGGGGGTTTCCTTGGAGTTCAAGTAATAAGCCATGAAAAAGGAGCTATCATTCAACTTTGTTTTACAAGACGAGCTCAAAAACCATGCCTTGACCATACTTGACTTCGTATTTGTTCTGGACTGGGCCCGACAGGGCCCAAAGGCATTGCTAAGGCCCAATCCAAAGGGACTTACTAGGGACCACGCCGAGCAAAGGAGTCACTTCCGTGTCCGACATCCTAATGCCCAGCTCGACGACCGCTGTCCAGCTCGACGTGATGATGTCCAGCTCGACACCCTAGCGTCCAACTTGACAACCTGCTGTCCAGCTCGACATTCTGCCGTCCAGTTCCACGCCCTAACGTCCAGCTCGACACCCTGCTGTCCAGCTCGACGTGGGCTCGAGCAACCTAGCTAGGGCAGACTCAGTCCACCGTTCCCCCTACGATACTCCGGAAAGACCGCGTCTCCGTCCGCCCGCACTTCACGCAGACATCCAGGAAGGGGACCACGTGCGGGTCCCCACTACCCACGTAGAACCTGGAAGTTCCTCCATTGGGCCAAATCCGCCCGGCCCAATGGAGGAACCTTGGCCCAGCGCTGGGGGCTATAAATACCCTCTATTTCCAGAGGGTCAGGTATTCATCATTCTAACCTCAACTTCTATTATCTGCTCGTACTCCTACTTACTTCAGCATCGGAGTGTCTTGCAGGTACCCCCCCCACCTCGTTCAAAAAAGCTTTCTGCTCGGAGCCAGCCGTGACGGTCCAAACCTTCTGATCAGGTCAGATCAGTGGCGCCGTCTGTGGGAAACAGCTTCCCCGTCTAACGAACAATTCCAAAGACCAAAGCTCAATTCAATTACCTGTCATGGCTGATCCAGCTCGTGAAGAACAGCACGTCCGCGTCACCGACACTAACAACGGTCCCGCGGACAAGAATGGACACCTCGACAATCTCGGTGATCCCGGCCACAACGCCACCCCTGTGACAACCGCCTCTGGACCTTCCTCCCGCAGGGACGGGAACACTGCGTCATCCTCGACGACCCCTCCAGCACTCGAAGACGACCCGGAGGCTCTCGCCTATCGCAGAGCTGCCCGGTTCTATGAAGTCCAAGTTCCTGCCGGGGCAGATGCCACGACTCAGGCACTGTTCGCGGCCATCAACCAGACAAATTATCTCCTATTCGCCCAAGGAGAAAGACTAAGGGCACTTGAAAATGATCGACGACCCCCGAGGAGGCATCAGAGGCCACCATCTCCACCTCCTCGGGTCGAAGAAGTTCGACACCCTACTCCCCCGCGAAGACACTACAGGGAGAACTCTAGGAGCCCCTCTCCCCGACCAAAGCAGAGGCGGCCCCAATATGAGAGACAGCCCGTCATCCCTACCGAAGAACCCAGTCGCGACCCATCAAGGCACGACAGGAGGCACAACAGAGATGGGCGTGTGACCTTCAACCATCGAGCATCACGCTCGAGGGAATCTCAGCACGATCATCGTGCCAGACATAACTACAGGACCCCTTCTCTTTCTCCGGAGAAGAGCGACGAGGACGACCCCCGCGGTCCCCTGTCGCAGGCCATCATGGATGCACCTATTCCCCCGGGCATGGAGAAACCCCCACATCTGAAGGAGTACGACGGCGTAGCAGACCCAGTCGACCACATTGACGGGTTCGAAGCCATGCTCCACTATCATAATGTCGGGGGGCCCATCAAGTGCCGTCTCTTCCCCACAACTCTCAGGAAGGCGGCCATGGACTGGTACAAAGGACTCGCCCCGGGCTCCATTACCTCGTGGCGGAACCTGAAGAACCAGTTCATCAGTTCCTTCACAGCTTCTCGGCGCCACCCGAAGACCGAGGCGGCCCTCGAGGCCATCATCCAAAGACAGGATGAAACCTTGAGGGAATTCATCAACCGCTTCAACCGGGAAGCAATACAGGTCCCCTGCGCGGACCATATGAAAAGATATTTGTTGGAGAGGGGCCTCCTCCCCGGCACAGAATTCAGAAAAGCTGTGGGTATTGAGCCACCTGCAACTTTTGATGCTCTCCTCGACAAAGCCCGAGCATACATGGACTACGAGGAGAGAGAAGCTGCCAACAGGGCACGAGACTCCAGGGCTCGCAATCATAGCAGCAGCTCGAGACAAGACCCTCCTCCCCGACGTACCGGAGAGAAGAGGAAGGAAGATCGACCCCGGGAGGTCCGGGAACAAAGGGGCCCCTCGGGCCGTTTCACCGAGTACACTCCGCTCACAGCTTCCCGCGAGCGTATTTTGGCGGAGTGTGCTAGCACAGATTTTAAAGACGGTGGCGTCAAGCGTCCCCGAACAGCTCCTGCCAAGCCAGGGGTAGACAAAAATAAATACTGTCAATACCATAGGAGTCATGGTCATTTGACAGAGGACTGCGTCCACCTCAAGGACGCCATCGAAACCCTCATCAAAGGAGGGAGGCTCGCACAGTACAGGCGAAACGACGCTCCCCGTCGTGACGCCCATGAAGCTAAGGAGCCCGAAGAAGATGCCCGACCATCTGACGAGTCGGTGCCAATCCAGACCGCCTTCTCGGTAACCAGGCCCGAGGATTTCGAAATTCCCGAGCTCCTGCAGGAGCCCCTGACGACACACAGCAGGTGGGAATACTTCCCCTCCGCCATGGTCATCAACGGGGGTGGGTTCAACGACCTCACCATCAATTCAGCCAAGAGGAAGTTGGACGAACTGGTCGACGCAGCTCCTCCACAAGCTGTGACTTTCGAAAGAGTGAAGGGCAGATCAGAGCCCATCACCTTCTACCTAGAAGAGCTCCCCGGCGGAGCCCCGAACGCAGTCATCCCCTTGCTGATAAGGGCAAAGATGGCTAATTTTGACGTGCATCGCATCCTGGTCGACGAAGGGAGTTCCGTCGACGTGATGTATAGCCAGCTGTTCCGGACCTTGCAACTGGACGACTCACACCTCTCTCCGTATGTGGGTTCATACCTTCAAGGTTTCAACGGCTCGACTTCCAAACCTTGGGGTTATGTCGAGCTCCTCGTGACGTTCGGGGAAGGAACAGCTACAAGACAGGTGAAGGTCCGCTTCCTCGTCATTGATTGCCTGTCCCTATACAATTGCATCTTGGGAAGGCCGACATTGGCGGAGCTGACAGCGGTGCCCTCAACTGTCCACCTAAAAATGAAGTTCTATACCAAAAGGGCAAGGGTAGCCACCATCCAGGGTGACCTCGCCGCTGCCCGCAGGTGCTTCAACGCCGCTTCAAGGGGACGGGATACCGTCAACGTGGGTACCAGCACCAGACCCATTAAGAAGACAAAGCAAGAGCCCGACAGAGCATCCCCCGAGGTAGAAGTTCAGAAGGCTCCACCAAAGGTCGACTCCATAGCCCTCGACGCCCGTTTCGACCAAGACGAGCCATCCAGCAGCGAGCAAATCCCCCTCCGACCTATTCCGGACGACGATTTTGAACTCGTTCCCCTCGGAGCAGACCCGACCAAGGGAGTGAAGATTGGCAAAGACCTCCCCGACTTGGCCAGGAAGCAAATCAAGGCCTGTCTGCGCGAGAATGCTGATCTCTTTGCCTGGAGCGCTGTAGAGATGCCCGGACTCGACCCTGAGGTCGCCTGTCATCACCTCGCCATTGATCCAGCCGCCAAGGCCGTAGTACAACGTAGGCGTAGGCAGTCTCCAGAAAAAACGGAGGCTGCTGAAAAAGCTGTAAAAGACCTCTTAGAGGCAAATTTTATTTCTGAAGCCCGGTACTCCACCTGGCTGTCAAATGTTGTACTTGTTAAAAAGAATAATGGAAAATGGAGAATGTGTGTTGACTATACCGACCTCAAACGGGCTTGCCCGAAGGATGCTTTTCCTCTACCTAACATCGACATGCTGGTCGACAATTCGGCCGGCTACAAGACTTTGTCGTTCATGGACGCCTACTCGGGATACAATCAAATCCCAATGGCCCTGAGCGACAAACGCTGCACGGCGTTCATGACCAGCTCGGGCAACTATTACTACAATGTAATGCCCTTCGGACTGAAGAACGCCGGTGCGACTTACCAACGCATGATGAACAAAGTGTTCAACAAACAGATTGGCGACATGCTCGAGGTATATATGGACGACATGATCGTCAAATCTCGAGCAGACACCGATCACGCAGCTCATCTCAAGACAGTCTTCGCCCAAGCAAGACAGTGCAAAATGAGGTTCAACCCCGAGAAGTGCACGTTTGGGGTTAAGGCAGGAAAATTCCTCGGATTCTATCTAACAGAGCGAGGGATTGAAGCCAACCCCGACAAGTGTCGGGCGTTCTCCGACCTTCCGACACCAACGTCGAAGAAGTCGATACAAATCATGAACGGCATGTTGACTTCACTATCCCGCTTCGTCGCGAAGTCCGGCCAGCACGCACTTCCCTTCTTCAAGCTCCTTCGAAAGGAAGCAGCCTTCGAATGGAACGAGGAATGCGAGCACGCACTCCGCCATCTGAAGCAGAGCCTGTCTCAACCGCCCGTGTTGTCTCGACCAGATGACGATGAACCACTATACCTATACTTGGCAGTTTCAAACGAAGCCATCAGCGCAGCTCTTGTCCGCGAGACTCCTGACGGGCAGAAACCTGTCTACTTCACGAGCAAAGCCTTACAAGGCCCCGAGAGCAGGTATCAACAGATAGAAAAGGTTGCTCTGGCCCTCGTCAACGCTGCAAGGAGGCTCAGACACTACTTTCTAGCGCACACCATCATCGTGCGAACCGATCAGCCGGTGAGGCAACTCCTGGGTCGGCCAGATATGGCGGGCAGAATGCTGAAGTGGTCCTTGGAACTCTCCGAATTCGACATTCAGTACGAGAGCAGGAAGGCCCTGAAAGCACAAGCCTTGGCCGACTTCGTCGCGGAGATGACCACTAACGACATTCCCCCGGGGAAGGAACACAAGTGGACCATCTTCGTCGACGGAGCCTCCAGCTCGTCTGGAAGCGGCGCAGGGATCCTCCTGGAAAACGAAGAAGGTGTGGTAATCGAGCACTCCTTGGTTCTCTCCTTCCCAACGTCAAATAACCAGGCAGAATACGAAGCCCTGCTCGCAGGTCTGAGATTAGCCGAGGACCTAGGAGCCCGCGAAGTTCAAATTAACACCGACTCCCAGCTCGTCGCTTCCCAAGTACAGGGAAGCTACCAGGCCAAGAATGACAACCTCATTGAGTACTTGAACTTAGTCAAAAAACACATGGCAAAGCTCGTACGTGCAGAAATTTCTCATGTTCCCCGCGAGCAAAACACGAGGGCGGACATATTGTCCAAACTCGCGAGCACACGAAAGAAGGGCGGGAATAAATCCGTCATCCAGGAATCTCTGGCACGTCCGAGTATCGAACCACCCTCGACTACGGTCGAGGTCCACGCCATCGGGGATGCCACGTCCTGGATGACCCCGGTTTATAATTTCCTGACTAAAGGAGAGCTCCCGTCGAACCAGGCCGAAGCTGCCATAATCAAGCGACGAGCATGTTCCTATGTTGTTCTCGAACAGAAACTGTACCGAAGAGGATTCTCCATTCCCCTCCTGAAATGCATCGACGAGTCCGCCATCCCCGACGTACTGCGGGAGATACACGAAGGTATCAACGCCCAGCACATGGGCGGTAAATCCTTGGCAAGGAAAGCCCTTCGAGCAGGATACTACTGGCCGACGATGCAACAGGACGCCAAGGAACACGTGAAAAAATGTGACAAGTGCCAGAAGCACGGGGATATGCACCTCGCCCCCCCCGCACGAGCTGAATACATTGTCGTCCCCATGGCCGTTCGCCTGGTGGGGCATGGACATCCTCGGGCCCTTCGTGCAAGGGACCTACCAGAACAAATTTCTAATCGTCGCCGTGGATTACTTCACGAAGTGGATCGAGGCCGAAGCACTCGCAAAAATCACCTCACACAATATCCTCCGTTTCTACAAAAGAAACGTCCTCGCCAGATTCGGAATTCCGCAGGCCCTGGTGACCGACAACGGTACCCAGTTCACCGACCACGGGTTCTGAGACTTCGTCACCAAACTGGGGACCAAACAACATTTCACGTCGGTCGAGCACCCTCAGACCAACGGGCAAGCCGAAGCCGCGAACAGAGTCATCCTCCGAGGGCTCAAGCGTCGACTCGGCGAAGCCAAAAGAGGATGGGTCGAGGAGCTCCACAGCGTCCTGTGGGCATACCGCACCACACCCCACTCAACGACTGGAGAAACACCATTCCGACTGACCTACGGCACCGAAGCCGTCATCCCGGTCGAAATCATGGAACCTTCCCAACGAACGGAGGAACCCCTCGACGAAGAGATGAATGACGAAGCACTAAGGAATGAACTCGACCTAGTCGAGGAAATCCGATCGGGGGCTGCCCTGCGCGAAGCCACCCTAAAACAACGAGTGGCTCTACGCCACAACGACAAGGTCATCAAGCGCGAGTTCGAAATAGGCAGCCTGGTATTACGCAGGAACCAGAAAGACTCCCGCGAAGGGAAGTTGGCCGCGAACTGGGAAGGACCTTACCGCGTCCACGGCACCACGGGTACCGGGGCGTACTACCTCGAGCAGTTAGACGGAGAGCCATTACCAAGACCCTGGAATGCTGCTAAGCTAAAGCAGTACTACAGTTAGAAACTGTCAACGCCTGGGACCCTCGACCAGCAGCACCCGCGCTCGGTCAACGAGGAAAAACGTCCAATTTCGTATAAGGCTAAGGTACAAGCCCGACGTACGACCAAAATAGCACAGCATCGCACGGTAAACGATGACGATCGATAGTGCCCGACGTGGACAGCTGTACCGAGCCCCACCGCCGTCGTACCCATAAGGCAGAACACCCAGCTCGCGATGGGCAGTTCACGCCAAGGGCGAATCGTCCCTAACGGGCTCCACGCCCGACTGAGCAACCTCGCTCCGAAATGCCCGACATTCCGTCAAGAATAACGGGACATCTACAAGGGTCAAAAGAAAATCTCTCCCCTCGAGCGCAACACTTAGGTGGTTCTGGCCAATCGAAACAGGGCCGGGAACGCATACAAACGGAGTCGAGCATATTCGCTCGTCAAGCATGTGATTTCAAACAAGGGCAAAAAATCCAAAATGTATAACAAGATATAAATGCCCGAAGACAACAAAACAATATTAAACTAACCAAGAAGGCCGGCGATGTTCATAACATACAATAAACGGGCACGCAGGCCCAAAGAATACAAATATCAAGAGCACGCAGGCCCGCTATCCTACTCAGACTTCCACGGAATCATCATTGTCGACGCCAGGAGAGTCGGGCAGAGGAACGATCATGCCACCTACAACCCGGTGTGTGTGACCGATACCCTCAGTGACCAGACCAGGGTTTAGCAATGAGAGCTGATCAACCGCAGAATTGAACCCGTCCTCCAGAGCACCGACGCAGTCCACCTCGAGGAGCCGGATGTGGGCGACCAGCTCCGCCCGACTCTTCAAAGCTACTATGTCCTCGGGCTCATCTTCGGCAGGTTGCAGGACAACATTCATTTCCTCGACCTGTTTACCCAAGCGTTCGACTTCGGCCGCCAGGCGATCCCTGTCGGCCCGAAGAAGCTCCCCTTCCTCAGTCAACCTCCCCGACTTCTCCCTTTCCAGGGTCAGCATCTCCCTCTCAGCATCAAGCATCGCGGTCTGCTCTCGGAACATCTCCTCGGAGCGTTCCAGAGCGACCTTCAACTTCCGCGAGCTCGCAGTCAGGGCCGCCTTCTCCTGCTCGAGTTCTTCAACACGGGCAGCATCCCCTCCATGCTCAGATAGCACCAAGGCCATCTCTGCCATTTTTACCAGCCCATCCACGCTGGCGGCCAGATACGCCTTCCTTTCCTCTTTACTCATCTTCTTTATGGCCGCAACTTCATGGGCAACCACTGTCGGAGGGAATCGCTCGAAAAAGCCCGCCTCTTCGAAGCAAGGGGGGAAGGCGAAAGATTTAACAGCACCGGCATCCTCCCCGACAGTCGGACCACCTTCCACGCGGGTCCTCTTCCTCTGCGTCAAAACAGCACTGGGATCAATCTCCTCGACTTCTGGATCCGACGCGGGTCCCGAGCTCGACGCCGAGTCCACCCTCACCGGCTGAGGAGCGTTCGGACTTTGTGGTGGTCCCATTCTCATCGTCTGCGGGGGCTTCACGACCATCCTACCTCGCCTCTGGTCGGTTGATAATTTCAGGAGCCTTTCATGTCGGCTAGCCATCGTACCTGCACGAAATAAAGGAAAAGTCAGTATCGAGCAAACTGCATGAGTAAATGACGAATAAAATTTCAAGCAAACAACCTAACAGGAGGGCAGCCTGCCTGTAAGTCGGACACTCCACCAGCGCCTTGGTGTCGATCGGACGGGACTCGAACGTCGGGTAACCGTCTTTGTCCAGGATATCATCCCCTTCCCGCGTAACCCATCGGGCGGGATGAAAACTGTCGACAAACCGGCAAAGAGCGTCGTACGCCCGCTGATCTTCCGAGCACATGTCCCCGACAGTGGTATGGAAATAACCGGTCCCATGCTCGTAATGCCGGGACATCCAGTACACCGGGATTTTAGCCCTTCGACCCAACACAGGGCTCCCATCGTCGCCCACCATCGTCTCCCCGTCATCATCGCTGACCGGCCCCTCCTCCTCGAAAAGGGAATTTAAAGCAGCGTCGGTAACTGGCCGTACCACGAACCACTTATCTTTAAACCCCCTCACGGAGTCCATATACATCTTAAAGAGTCTCTTCGACTGCTTGAGGGAGACCCAGCTATGTTTCCCTCCTCGGGACTGACGCTGCAGGTGGAATATCCGGAAGAAAAGTGGGATGGTCGCCCCGATCCTCAGGTAGCGACACGTCAACTCAAACGCCCGGATGAAGGCGAGAGAGTTTGGGTGCAGCTAGGACGAGGCCAGTTCCAAGTGCATAAAGACCGCGGCCTGGAAATCAGTGAATGGCAGCCGCAGCCCTAAGTCTTTAAACGCGATCTCATACATCGCGAGGCTGTAGTTCGGATAAACTGAGCAAATCCTTGCATTGGTCAACGGAAGCATGACCACGAAGTTCTGCTGGAAGTCGGGCCAGTCTTGACCCTCTTCAATGACAGTGAATGGATGTCGGTCATCTCGGCTATATATCGATGCTATCCCCCGCGGCTCGACGCCCACCCATTCCAGCAACGGGTCGGTCACGGTATCAATCAGGGTGACCGACTCGTCGGCACTCTGTTCTTCGCGGTCACGACGTCCGGAGGAGCTCGGCTCGTCCGCCATGGTTACCTGCAGAGCACGGGAAACCAGTCAGTTGAGCACGAAGTCCTACGCTCGACAAAATCATGTCGTCCCGTACACGACTACACAAGTCCGTTTCCACAAATGGATGCCTCCCCGACTCTCCTGAACCCGGTGTTCTTCCTCAAAACCAACTGCGCGGCCACTCTTCAAGCATGTCGACCCGAGGTATGAACATGGCGAGCCGCACTATGAAGCCCACGGCCACGACCATGAACATACCGGGCACGGTCATGAATCAGGCGCCCCGGATCATGAAGACCCCGGGCAGCTCTGAAGTTTCTCACCTAAAACTATAAATGTGCCGGCCACAAACATACATTTGCCGGTCCTAGACATGAATATGTCGGGCAAAACACGAGTTTACCGGGCTAATCCCACGCGCACGGTCCTAAAACATCTACAAATTCCAGGAATCATGCATTCTAAACGGAAAAATGAAGAAAATAGATCACTTACTTGGATCAAAGTGTGGGATTTGGCTACGAAATGGAAGAATCTGAGACGGGAAGTCGCAACTGGAGAAAGTGTGGGAGAGCAGCAACAGAGAGAGCACGGAGAGCGGAAAACGTATTATGGGGCCCAAGGTTTCTATTTATAGTGATGACATGGAATACCAAACGTCACCTCGGGCAACCACGAACTCCATCTCCTCGGCGCGCTGCTCCCAACGCAATAATGGCCCTTCCCCCATAGGGTGGCGGCACATTTCCCGAAAGATACCTCGTGTGCTCGACCGACACGCCCGGCAAGGATTCCCCGCGCACCCATCTCCGAGGACGTCTTCGAGCACGACAAGAGGAGGCCCCTCGAGGGCCCCCCACGTCTATCCCGGGCACGAGACCTCAACGAGGGAATAACTTGGATTCAAGTCATGGCTCCTCGCAAAGGAACCACGACTTGGGGGGCTCCTGTTCTGGACTGGGCCCGACAGGGCCCAAAGGCATTGCTAAGGCCCAATCCAAAGGGACTTACTAGGGACCACGCCGAGCAAAGGAGTCACTTCCGTGTCCGACATCCTGATGCCCAGCTCGACGACCGCTGTCCAGCTCGACGTGATGATGTCCAGCTCGACACCCTAGCGTCCAACTTGACAACCTGCTGTCCAGCTTGACATTCTGCCGTCCAGTTCCACGCCCTAACGTCCAGCTCGACACCCTGCTGTCCAGCTCGACGTGGGCTCGAGCAACCTAGCTAGGGCAGACTCAGTCCACCGTTCCCCCTACGATACTCCAGAAAGACCGCGTCTCCGTCCGCCCGCACTTCACGCAGACATCCAGGAAGGGGACCACGTGCGGGTCCCCACTACCCACGTAGAACCTGGCAGTTCCTCCATTGGGCCAAATCCGCCCGGCCCAATGGAGGAACCTTGGCCCAGCGCTGGGGGCTATAAATACCCTCTGTTTCCAGAGGGTCAGGTATTCATCATTCTAACCTCAACTTCTATTATCTGCTCGTACTCCTACTTACTTCAGCATCGGAGTGTCTTGCAGGTACCCCCCCCACCTCGTTCAAAAAAGCTTTCTGCTCGGAGCCAGCCGTGACGGTCCAAACCTTCTGATCAGGTCAGATCAGTATTCATGACCATTACAATTTACATTTGAGTAATCATGTCATTACAATTCCAGGGAAAATAAAAGGCAATACTTTGAGCGTTTGAGAAAATTGATGTTGAATTCAAAAGATTTTAAAGGATTTACAAGAACATCGTGCTCCTAATTTCATCACGCTACCAAACTATAAGCAGAGACATTGAATAAAAGAAGAAATAGGTGAAGTTTCTCCATTAAAACCAAAGTTCCATACAAGAGTTTAATTCAAGAGATACTATCCTACAAAATCTGAGCAACAAGTTCTTAAACATCATGAGCAATTTCATAATTCTTCCATAGTCTTTATGCTCTTGACTTTTATCCTCTTGGTGTCTTCATTCTTCATGACCAAACTTCCACTTGCTTCGATAATATTCCAGTTTTCCAATAATCTGGTTATTAATTCACATAACCTGCAGCAGTAAACAAAATAAACAACCCGCAACATGAGCCGGTTCAAAATCTGCACTTTGCGACTTCAAGCCATGATCTAAAACCGTGGCAGCCCTGCCATCTTGAAGAAAACAAAAACCAATGCAGAAGAAACCGGCCTGTTCAGGAAAAATCAGGAGAAACAGTTAACTTCGTTTCTAATTAAAAATACTATTAGCATAGTTAGGTATCTAACTAATTTTTTTCCTCTCCCTAACTAAACTTTTCCAAAACTAATTGCCAGTAACAAACCCTCTAATTATTCTAACAGCTCATCACAATTCCCAACCAAGTCTAACAGAGTTAAACTAACCTGCAACAGTTACTAACAGAATCCAAAAAAATCTCTAACAGAATCCAAAAACTTCATAACAAAATCTCAACCATTTTCCCCAAACAACTTTTCACAACTTCCTATCTAAAACTATTCCCTAAGCGTTACTAACAAATCTTAACAGACTTTCTACCAGAACTAACTTCCTAACTGTAACAAGTATAATAAACTGTAACAAAATAACGAGAGGAAAAAAAGAGCAGAAAGCATAACAGAAAGTTAGTTACAGAAGATTCAAAAGAAACTACCTCCACTTTCTCTCCTCCAATCTTGGCCAAAAATCCCTCAACCCTTTCTCGGCAGAAGAGCTTCAATCTTCACGATTCATTTTCCATAAATCACCAGAAAAAATCTCAAGAGCGGGATCTCTGCTTCACGTCAACATTTCCGCACTTCAATCTGTATCTTCTCTAACCTTCAATTATTTTTATGCAACAACACAATGCATCACACGCAGTGACGTTCCTGCATCAATGCACCAACACATAGAAGAAAACAGAAACTCACAAAATCACAAGTAACAGAAACTTAAAGAGTAGAAGAAGAGGAATATCGATTAGCAAGTAAGGGAATCGTGAAGCATTACCTCTGAAGATTTCTGAATTTCTGCATCCATTCGTTGTCGTCGAAGTCGCATCGGATGATCTCTAATAGGTAGGCTTCGATATCTCTTTCCTGCATCGCCTTCGCATAAGAGTTTACTCGAGTTCTTATGAACTATGATTGGATTCTATAAATCTTGAAGCGTAATCTCCTTCACTTAACTTTGATTCACCACTTATTTTCTTTGGACACGCGGATTCTACGAATCAAATTTCGTTTGAATGGAAATCGGAGGTGACAAACGTCTGGTGCGTGTGCCATGATGTTTGTGGTGGTGGATGATCGGAGATGGAGCATCGTGAGGGAGGTATGATTCAGGTGGATGAAACGGAGGCTCCGACAGATTCAGATGATACCGAATAGAGGTTGATCGAAGCGAGGTGGAGAGAATAGAGTGGAAGATGGGAAAATATGTAAGAGGTTTGGAGAAGGATGGGGCTCCGCCGTCTCCGGTGATGAAGCGAACCCTGGCGACGGTGGTGTTTGACAGGAAGGTGTTGTTTGTATGGAAGGAAGAGAGTGGGAGCCGCGAGAGAGAATAAGAAGGTTGTTTGAGGAGTTCGAGGGTCATTGTAGCTAACCCTTGCTCAACTACTTGAAACGGCGCCGTGTGGATTTTCTTCCCCTTCCAAATTTTGTTTATTTTTACTTATTGAAATAGAGATATGGTAAATGAAATGGACCAAATTGCATCCTTTAGGTTTATTTACATTTTTTTGGAGTCTGAAGCTAGTACAAAAAACCTTTTCTTTGACTCAGTTGGTTGGGCCTAATGCCCTGGCTTCTATCACACTCCCTGAAATCCAATTATCAGCCCTTGATGCCCCTTGCCTTATTAATATTTAGGATCCCTTTTTTTAGATTTTTTTTTATTATGATAAAATGGTGATAAAATCAATAAAATAGTAGATTTTAATAGAAATTTTAGGAATTAATTCTCTAGTTTTTAGAATTTTCCTTACATAAAAACTAATAAAAAAAATACTTTTTTTTTTCTTTTAGTTTTTATCCGCATTTTCGTGCCGTTTTGCCATGTTATATTTTGACGCGTTTGTTCATTGTGCAAGGTATATTTTTGTATTTTCGATCATGTAATATAACAGGTAGTTATGTGATCGAAGCATACAGCTTATGCTTGCTTCTGATGCGTAACGTCTTATTTCTCATCATCTTGAGGAATTCATATCGTATCATATGTTGTCCCGATACATGCGATATTTTATGAGTTTTATGCAGGAACTTCTGATTGCGTTGCATTCGTAACACGTGTTTGCCTTTATCTTAGTTAGATATTATTTCTGACTTTGTTTGTTTCTTTGTGAAGCTTGCTTGACACGTACTCCTTGCTTCTCCAGTGCTTTCGTCTGCTCTTGACGACTTACTCTCTTTGTCAGTCGCTGCTACTACCTTCGTATTTCTTCTCACTTTATTATGCTTACTTACTGCTTTTCTAGATACCATGAGAAGTAGGAAATAAAGAGCGTGCACTCGAAGTCGCTGTTTAAAGACTTGTAGCAGGCATTCAACATTTCATTTGCTATGTGTGTTGTGCTGGTTCTTGTTTCTGTGATTGTTGATCGATGAGTCACTCAATTTAGAAATTGAGATCACGACTTCGGTCTCAGTACATTCTCCCTATAGGACTTTATCACTTTCCTCTATTTCTTATTGATCGATGAGTTACTCAATATAGAAATTGAGATCACGACTTCGCTCTCAGTGCATGCTCCCTATAGGATTTTACCGCTTTCCTTTATTTCTTACTGATCGATGAGTTACTCAATTTAGAAATTGAGATCACGACTTCGCTCTCATTGCATGTTCCCTATATGATAGTTTTGTTATACTTTCTTTAGAATGTTAACTTAGATAGGATCTCCCTAGGTGTGCTCTCTTGAGCTTATTGGCTTGTTTGCTTTATCCTTGTACATACCATGTTCCCTTAGGATACGCTTTCTCCGTTCGGATGCAAGTTAGATCTTAGGTTGTAAACTATGCATGCTAACATTAGGTAGAAGTTTCCCTTTCATCCTTGACTTAGGGCTACCATTGGATGATAACATTAGGTTAGAAGCAGACTAGTCTCCCTTATACTCTTTTCTTCCCCTTTTTGCATCCTTGCATCTAAAACAAAAACTTCTTTTCTTAGCAAATCAAAATCATGCTAACAACACTTAAACCCTTTTTCAAGGTGATAAAACACAAACCAATTCAAACCATTTTGTGTTCTCGAGCACCATTTCTCTAAAACCCTTTTCAGGTAAGGACATGATTAATTTACTTCTGTACCAATGCATAAGTCTCCAAAGGTCGAGCTACGGCAGAAGGAGAAATTAACATTGTCCATAAAAACCATAAAACGAATAAAAACATGTGAGCTGAACTACGATAGCTCTGATTCCTCAAAAAGGACACATAGACATTGGGGTAGGGCCTAAGCGAGTACAATTTTATTTTCCCTACATTCTTTTCTCATTTCTATTTTATGCATTCTTCCTTAGTAATATAGTAAACAGTAAGAATAGATTAGACACACTCATAAGATAGATAACAAGAGTGGATACCGTAGAGTACTACGGGCGCGTGGGGTGCTAATACCTTCCCCTCGCGTAACATACTCCCTTACCCGATTTCTCGGTCGCAAGACCGTGACTTCTCCCTTCTCAGGTTTTCTCGATGTTTACCTTTCCCTACATGTGGGATAAAAGACGTTCGATGGTGACTTTATTATTTGATAATTATCAGCCGGTTGTTTCAGCTGTCAATCAATTTTATCCTGTACTATCTCCTCTTTAGCTGAGTTAACGCTACCTTATCTCTTCTTTGGGTGTTACACCAATAGAGTCGGGTCTTTTTTATTCACCAGTGATTTATTCTTGGTCGAGTTTCTCTTTTGAACATTATTTCCTTTGCTACATCCCCATTGGTGTTTTGTGTCCCTTTGAAGTTGTTCATATGCATTCAATCTGATAAGCATTGCATGGCATCTTAGGGCCAAAAATAGGGTTTGTTTTATATTTAATTATCTTCGATCACGTCGACATGAAGATTTTTAACCTTCGTATCTCCGGATAGAAGAAACTTAAATAAGGGCAACTATTGTACCACAATTTCCCCCCCTAAGATTCCTTCATCATACCATATTGATTCAATCACAACAAGATCACATTATGGCTTTTGGTTCTCCTCCCTATCTTTAGCTTTGCTCTTTGAGGAATCACGAATCACCTTGACTTGTTTTTCTTTTGTGATCATGCATGTTTTGTTTTGAATTTCCTTTTAATTAATAAAATGCAATGTTGGTTTGTCTTACTTGTTAATAATATAGGTAAAGGCAATGTGGCTTAGCAAGTTGATCCATGGGTTCATGAGTTTATTTCCATGCCATAGTCAATAAAGCTTAAGAAATTCAAACCTCACCATTGAAGTTGTTTTGGAATAAATGGCATGGAAAGGTTTATTTTGGTTCACCACATTTCAAATTTATCCAGATTGATTCAAAAGTACAAGGAGTTGATTGAAGAAGTTGTCATGGTGGGACAAGGCCTTGTTCCCATTGGTCACAAGTGCATATTTCTCTAAATTATCAAGATATGGAAGGGGTTTTCGTTGCTATGAGTTCTAATTACCATCCTCAACAACTTCTATCTACAAAGCAAAAGTGTTGGTATAAGAAGGTTGTTTAAAATTGTCAAAGTTCCTCAAAGCATTTTCTTGAACTAGGAGCTAGGGTTTTGAACTTCAAAGAAGTATATCTTGCTCATCTTTTAGTATTTTTGAGTTATTATGAAAACATCCTTCTCTTTAAAGGTTATTAAAAAATAACTTCAAAAGTTTCAAGGAGTTTTCATGTGGAAGAAACTTGATGATGAAGAAAGATTACAAGTCCTCCAGATGAACCCCCAACTTCCCATGTGTGACTTCAAATGATCATAACTTGGTCAATTTTTATTACCTTGAGCCTACTCTTTTTCCATAATGACCTTGAGGATGTGAACTTTATTCCTTATTTTATGTGCAAAGTGAGAAAATGGGTGGAGGATGCCTTAAGGATACAAAATATTATAGGCCATTTCATGATTTTTTTCCAACTTCAACAATTCATAACTCTCTCAATTTTTGGATATTTTGAATGGTTCATATTTCAAAATGTCATTCAAGAGGTCTATTTCATGCCATATTTTTTGGTCAAGATAAAATTCCAAGAGAAAGGCCATGTTTGGATGCAAAACATTATAGGTCACTTTTGAAGAAAAACTTGAAATATTTCTAAGTATGGAAAGTCAACCTCATTTTCCCAACTTTGACTCATTGCAACTTTCAGCTCAAACATCCATTTGACTATATTATTTTTCCATTTAAAATCTTGTAATCTCATCCTTCTAAAGCATCAAGAACCATGCCCTAAGACCCCTTGAGCTGAGAATGCCATTGTTTCAAAAGTGGTAACTTGGAGTTGAGATTTCTCTAAAAGTCAGAATTTGAAATCCTTAATTTGGCTTCTAAACACAAAATTGCTACGCATTTTTACTTCTAAACATGTTTAGTGAACTTCCAAAAGTGATTAGCATAGCAAACCACAAGGTTTGAATGAGTTTTGATTAAAATAGAAGTCACACTTTTCTTGTTTACAACTTCACACGATTTCCCTCCAAACTTCATCATTTCACACGCTTGGACGTTCCATCAGCTTCCCTATAAATAGAGGGTCATTCCCCATTCATTTCCTTAAGCTTTGAGAGCCAAAAACACCCTGCAAAAACCTCACACGAACCATCTTTTTTTGAAATCAATTTATGAGATTTAAGCTTCTTTCTCCAAAATTCTTTGCACATTCATCATCCTTAAGCATCATACAAAATCTCCAACACTTAAACCAAGCAAAACGAGCCTCAATTCAAGCTACAGAAATCCAGTCTCAGAGCTTCTTTCTTAAACTGCAAAAATGTAGAATTCTACACCATTTGGATCCAAATAAAGCACCAACCTATTCTACTCCCTCTCCTGATTCTTGTGCTTCTTACATTTTTTGAATCCACTGAGAATTGAGAGAGAAATCTCAAATTGAAGGTGCTCGCTATTTTCTAGGTTTTTGATTCATATCTCTTTGCATACCTTATATAAATTTGGCGCGATGGTGATGTTAGGATCGTCTTGAAGAGACGAATCCAATGATACTAGTCTTGGATCCTAATTTTTTCATTTGAAGAATCTCACAAAATCTTCATTCCAGGGCGTCTAGAGGTTGAAGATGATGACATGTCTCGTCTCAGCCAATGATAGCGTGCCAACCGTTTTAATTTCATTGGTTGCCTTTTTTTCTGATCCTATGCGTATCTCACTAAGGTCCATATCAAGCACAGTGCGTCTGGTCCATTGGATCAGCTTACTAACGCGTTTTGACTATGATCTGATGACCCACATCTTTTTGGTTTTATTTTATTTTCTGATTTTATATTTTAATTGATTTAATTTTCAAAAATTCATAGCTCTTTTATTTTTTATCCAAAAATCAAGAAAAAATTCACAAAAATACTTTGAATTATTTCTGATCTCATGACTATTTTTTTCACATTTTTATTTTGAAATTTGATATTTTTTATATTTTTTTGCATTATTTGCTTTCTTAATTACTTTAAAAATACTTTCTGACATTTTTTAATTCTAAAAAAAATTCATAAATATCATTTTACACATTTATGACTTTTTGAAAATTTTATGGAATTTTATATTGATGTTTATTATTTTTTGATCTATTTTCTATTTGTTTGAGAAATTTTAATTAGTTTAAAAATAGTTTATGACTTTAAAAAATTACCAAAAATTTTATAAACATATTTGAGTCTACTTCTGATTTTTCTATGACCTTATCTTTTTTTTATGAATCAATTTGAATATAGTTGAAATTTCCCTTTATTTTCATTTTTATTCATTTTTAAACCCTTTTCGACATATATATTAAATGTAATATTATTTTGTGATTGTTTTCTGGCTGATCTTGGGTTGAATTTTTGATCATGAACTTTGTTAACATCATTGGATCCATTGTATTGAGTCTAACTCCATAAAAATGGATGAATGATTTTAATAATAGTTTGATTAAATTTTAATTCAAATGTGGTTTATATATTCTTTCCCACCCTTCTTCATCTCATTCCTTTCTTATTGCACTAAGTGTTATTGGAGCATGATCTCTATATCATGTTTCAAAACAAATTGTGCATAGATTTCTATTGATCGGCCTCAAAATAGGTGCGATTTCTATATAAGTCCACTTACGATTGCTTAACATAGCGCTAAATTTTGTCCCAATTAGAGAAAATGATCATTCGTGGCCCAAACTTATGATTGCAAGCCCAAGATGTTAATTTGAACCCTTTGATCCAATAACCTTGAGATTCATTGTGTATAGGCTTTGGTTCTACCAATCTTCTGATGGGTCTTCATCAATTTTGGTCAACACGGATCACTTAAACATCATTGATCATTATATGTTACATTGAAGATTCTTAAATGGATGATATACTTGACATAAAGCAAATGCAATTCATTGTGTAGAGGCTTTGGTTCTACTAATCCTCTAACGAATTCCAAATGTAAGATTCAAGATGGTCATCCAACTAACCACTAATTATTGACAATTGATTTTATTTTATGCTTTTACTTTATGCTTTATTTTATGCTATTTACTTTATGCACCATTTACTTTAGCATTTACATTTCATGCTATTTTTCATCTTTGCTCACTTGAGCCCCTTTATATTCTTGTCATTTTTATTTTGCTCACTTGATATTTTCTTTTCTTTTTTAAGATACTTAATAATCAACATAAACCATAAAAAACTTTAATGATACTTGGACTATTTGGTTACTATCCTTGGCATTATGAAGTATTGGACTTCTTGGACTTAGGATTAGAAACCTTGGCCTATGTTGGAGACCTTGTGACCTTAATTGATATTTTGTCTGGAGTTCTTGAGGTTTACCTCAAGGCATTGGTTTGTTTGTTTGTTTTGTATGCATGTTATTATGATTACACACTTGGTTTGTAATATGGAATTCACCCATATACAGCTTTTACTATGCTCATTTTTTTTTGCGAAAACTTAATACACTTGAAGTTTGGTTCCCTCAAGAGGTCTAGTGTCTTTGCTTGTTTGGTTTCAATCCAAATAATGGGAATTCTATCTTGACTCATAATGTCAAGTATTGGCTTCTTGTTGGTTAGATGGTTCTTCTCCCTAGCTTTTACCTCATGCTTTAGGATAGTCTCTTCTTCTCCTCCTATCTTCTTTAATTTCAAAAATCTTCTCTCTCCTTTTGAAAACTCTTCTTGTTTTTTAACTTGAACCACTTTCATAATAAACTTGGACCTAGGTCCACGCATTTTCAAAACATTTTCATAAATAAACTTCAATCAACTTAAATAATACCTTGACATTTTTTGTGAGAAGACTAAAAGTCAATCAATCTCATTTCAAACCATTTGTCCATTTTGGCTTTTTATGTTAAAAACTTTTCTCAAAAGATTGGACTCTCGTCAATCCTTGTAGTGACGCAAACAACTATACTTCTATAATATGTAGCAGAGTGAGATATTTTCCACTTGGGTGTTGAGTGAGGCAATGTTGATTTTAAAATCCAAGCCATATCCTCCACTTTGAGATGATGCAAATTCTCATTTCTCATGATTGTGGGTAGTAAGTATGTTTTCCACACGGACAATGACAATGATGTCTTATCTAATAAAATTAACCAACACACTTGTGTTTTAAAATTTTAAAAAGGTGAACTACGTGTACCCTGATTCCCTATTGCACGAAAGGTGGTGTGTAGGCACTAAAGGTTCGCAACCGCGACGGGTGCAAAAATCATAAAAAATACTATTTTTCTCACCTCTACCATATATTTTTTTATATACAACATTTTATAGCCAAAATATACAGATTTACAAAGAGGTTCCTGCTGAGTACCATAAATGTTTAAGGTTCTAATACCTTCCCTTTGCTTAACCAACCATCTTACCTTGAATCTTTCCCCCTCTTTTGGGTTATTCGCCATTTTCCCATTCCTTTGGAAACAATAAAGTGCGGTGGCGATTTTTTATTTTGATCTGTGTAAGTCTAGTCAATCCAATGGCTTAGTCTTAAACATTTCTACCGCTACACCATCGATTTTGGTAATTTTGTTTAGTTAGCCTTAAGACCAACCCTTCTTTGTTAACTGAGCCCAATTACAACTCTTGAAAAGTACTTTTGATTCTTGATTTTATATTATTCAATATGATTTTTTCTCGATGAGTGCATAATTTAACTTGTTGTTAACTTGATTGTTGGGTGAGAGTAAAAGCACCCCATTGTTTTTGTTATTCATCTACCGATGAATTGTGTGCTAGGTGTGATTCATTTTTGAACTTTGTATTGTTTTAGAGTTTTTTTCATGTGTTTTGAATTTAGGAGTTGTTTCATTTTGATGCTATCATTGTAGTTTAGTGGTAAATTTTTACTTTGGTTGTACGTTTTTTATTTGAACCACACATTTGTTTTCCATTTTTAAAACCTGTTGATTCGTGATTCTTAGATTATCGTCTTTTGTTTCTTTAAGTTGTTTGACTTTGTTTGAGGACAACCAATGTTTTAAGTTGGAGAGAGTTTGATGGATGCTAAATTATTGTGAATTTGAGTGTGAATAATCAATATTCATGAGCTTAATTTGTTTGCTTTTTGTCAATAAACCTTAACTTTAGTATATATTCGGTATAATTTATGTTATAGTGTATATATTGCATTATTGTGTAAATACCATTGATTTTAATTATTTTTATCTCACTTTGGTAGATATTCAAGCATTTATGTTTAGTCATTGTTAGAAAGTGAATTGAATAAGCTTTCTAATGCTTCAAACTGTGCACAAATCGGAGTAACGATTCTCATATTAGGGCGAAAACTGTGCTGATTTTTCCAATTTACTGTCAGGCTCGACCCGAGCTCGCCAGGCGATGCAGAACACCCAAAAGCGTGAAAACATTGGTTTGAGCCCCTGGCTCGCCCCAGGCTCGCTGGGCGAGACTGTCTAGGCATAATTTCTTTATAAAGGGGCAAAAACATAATTTTTTAGGTTATGTTTTGGAGTATTTGTTCCCAATGCATCAACCAACATTTTTTGGTCTTTAGAGCTTATAAAAGAATCTATGGAGGTTGCAACTCGACGAATGGGGGTGGATGATTCTTGGATCGTGATTGACCCCACGTGAAATTTTTATTTCTCTTCTCTCTTCCCTTTGTAGTTTCCATTTGTTATATGTTTGTATATAAGTTTACCTTGATTATATGTATGTTTATTTCTTATGGTTTTATATGAAACTCATTGTTTTATCCTAAAATTTGCCCTCTCATGACACCTCCTCATGCTCCTAGGTATTTCAATTGCTCAAGGGTACTCAATGTTTGATCAGACAAATTCTTCTCATAAGCAGTTGACCTACAACTAGGGTTTTGCTTTTCTCAAGGAAATTTGAGCTTATAATGCCTCAAGTTGATTTTATGGTTTCTCATATGTCTCTAAGAATGCTCATGCCAAAGTTCAAGTCTTGCATCACAAGTTTGCTCAGTCAATTGCTCAGAAGACTGAAAATCAACTATATTGGACAAAAAGTCAACTATTATCAACATACAGCCAAACCTCAAGATTTTTGGTCAACATCAAGATATTGAAGTCACATTCATCATTTGAACAAGGGTTGATCATGATTCCTCAAGAAAACTCAAGATTCATCAAAAGTCAAAAGTTACCAAATTAGGATTTTCTTAAGGAAGAGTCAACTAAACTTTGACCAAGCATAACTATCACACACTTCATCAGTTTTTTCTCAACCAAAGCTAATTTTAAAGTAAATTCAGTTCTCTACAACTTTGTCTCTGTAAGCTCAAGTCCAAAAAATACTTCATTTGAGAGACATGGGCCAAAACATTATATGTCATTTCAAAAATCAACAAAAAGACACTTTTTGTCAAGGCAACTTACATCAAGATAAAGTCTTCAAATGAAAAAATGATCGACATAGAGATTGTAGAGGACATCATGATATTTCCAAAAAGTCAAATATCACTTTCAAATGATCAAAAATTGAGAGAGTTATGATTGGTTCAAGTTAGGAAATTTTTAGAAAATGCATGAAACCAAAAGTGATCAAACTTGAGTTTTGGGGCTAATAAGCTGATATTTCAAGATCCAAACGTGCATAAGGCCTCAATATGAACCTCTAAGCCAACTAATACACCCCTTGGGTTTCTATTCTATTTATTTATTTATTTTATTTATTTAAAGTCAAAATTTAATTGGATAAAATCAAGTCTTCTCACAAAGGTCCAAGAACACTCTTGGTTTGACCTAATTCAACTCTATATATTCTCATCAATTCAGACAAGAGACCACACGAAACATTTGCACAAGAAGCCTTCCTAAAAATTAAAAATATCAAAACTAGGGTAAATTGAAACTCTATCTTGCAGCCTCCCTCAAGGCCAAATACCTGTCCAATTCCATTCCAGAATAACTATATGGTAAGATAGGATCGATTGTGATGATCCAAAGGGCATAAAACCAGCATACATGCCTTTGTCGGTTTCTTGATTTTTTGAAAATTTGAATTCTTATTTTCATGTAATTTTAATGTATACTAACCTCACTAACATGTTTCTGAGACTTAACCACGCAGGGTAGACCTATTGCATGACCCCCATGACGATCGAACCATACTTGGCCATGTTTGAACTGTTTCAAACTATATGCTTCATATATCTTTCTACATGGAGATTTAGCCAAAAATAATGGTTCCATTGAAATCACAAGGCCTGAATTAGGGGGTAGGGTACCCTTGAATCATTAATACTTCTTATTTTGTAGGAACAGAGGACCAGCTCGCCAGAGAAGACGATGGGAGCTAGGGCTCCAGCGCTTCTCCGACCCAGGGATTTGTTTTTTTATATATATTTAATTTGTTTCAATGATATTACCGGATGTATAGCCATCCTAGTGGTAGAAGCACACGCTATAAGGCTTTGATGTACAAGGGCGTGGATTCAATCCATGCCTTTTGTCATTTTTCATACTTTCTATTTTTTCCAGGTTTTCCCAGCGCGCGTCCTTAAAGTATCAACCGTGCGCCCCATCGCTTCTCACCATAAGATCCTTACAGATCTGATCCAACGCTTCCAGACCTGCACGCCCATGATGCACCCTCATAGCTGCTCACACAGGATCTGATGGACCAGCGCTTGGGCCTGAATCCTCTTTGCAATCTGCACCCCCTTTTTTTGCTAATCCAGACCCAATCTTTTTTTATATTTTCTTTTACTTATATTTTTATTATTTAAATAAAATACAAAAAATTAGTTTTAGGTTTTCTTAATTAAAATAAATTAGGTTTTAGTTTTTAATTAACCATTTAATAATTTAATTAATTAATTAATTTTTTCTTAATTAAAATTAATTAGATTTAATAGGTTTTAATTAATTATCATAAACCATTTTTTTCATAAAAAATCACTAAAAATATTTTCCTTTTCTATTTTTATCTTACTTTTATATTTCTTAGATCGATTGTATATGTTTCGTGAATGTAATAGTCTAGATTTTATTTTTCGTTGTTTTTTATTATCATGTAACTGCTTATGGGATGTAATAGTCTAGGTCTAAATTTCCGCATTTTACTTTCTCACGTCCTTTTTTATGTAACTGCCCCAAAGCCATGTAATAGTTTTAGGTTTACGTTTCCGCACCCTTTATTCTTTCTGCTATTGTATTTCTATACTGCTTAGTAATTAGTATTTGTATAGAAAGATAATAATCGAATGATAGCAAAACCCTAAATTCAAAGATAAAATAACTGAAAACAACACACTTGCATATTTTCACCTCTAGGGTAGCCTCCCTTGTTGCCTTCGAAATAAAACAGTCATTTCCCTCGAAAGTGGGGATGCTTTAGCAAATGTCCCTCAAATCAAAGATCATAGTCCCTCGATGATCCTTTCGAAGTTACCTTTCGATAAATGATCTAGTCCCTTACAATATTACTAAAGAGTCCTTACGAGTTTCCTTCAATGATTGTACGATGACCCCATGCCTGTCCCTTCACATCTAACGATATGGCTACCTACCAACTAATGGTATGAATAGGACTATCTCTAAAGGAAAAGTAAAAGAATAAGAAAGACCTTTAGTGGGTAAGAAACTCCTAATTGTTTGAGCATAATTTTTCTCACAAACATTTTTCACACATCACTTTAAAATAAATATTTTCAAAATACTTTGTAAGAATTCTTAAGGACGGATACAAGAATCATTACAAAGTCAACCTTAAATTGGCTTTTTAAATTATTTTCAAACAAATCACACACACACACACACACACACACACACACACACACACACACACACACACAAAGCATGTTTTCAAAGTGAGCTAAGAAATTAAGAGCCCATAGATAACTACAGATGAAAAGGATGCTAACATCTTCCCTTTTTATAACTTACCCCCCGAACTCAAAATCTTCAAGGTATTTCTTGTCCTTTTCACGCTGTCCTTATTGGATAAAAGAAAAGTTGATGACGACTCTTGCTATCCACAACATTTGTGATAAAACACAAAACAAGTTAGTTCTCCCACCGTATTACAGAACTAGCGACTCTGCTGGGGAGATTAAATTAAAAGAGGGGTTACCTTAGGGTTATATCACTTTTTACTTACTTTACCTGTCTGTTTTGTTTTCTTTATCTTTGAGGGTTGCCTGGGTTTATGTTTCTTGCAAAGATCATACACCTGGATCTAGGTACCTTTAGGTAAGTAGCAATAGATCATGGAAAATGTACGGCATAGACCGATATGGTTGAAGTGATGGCTATGTTAGTATGACACTTTGGTATGTATTGGTGTTCCTTGAGTCAGTCGAGGATAACACTGGGCTGCCGCGGGGTGTCATAAGCACTAACTGACTTTTAGGACCCTAATTGACCCATCTTGGCCATTAGAAGGTAGTGAGATAGCTGACTTTGGTGCAGTCCAGAGTTGGTTGATACTCGATACTACGCTCATTGAGATTTGACTCGCAGGATGTTTTGGGGGAAAATTAGTTGTTGTACTAAAATAAAACCTTCCAGAAAGATCAGTGATATGAGATCCCTAGAACCCGGTTACTATTTTTAAGACAGGTTAAGCCAACTTAACTTCTATAGAAAGGGTACTTACCTATGAACCTCATGCAAGCCTTTAAACCTAAGGCTCTTGTGTGCTTTGTTTGTGTTTTTTATCTGTTCAAACATGACATAATGACATCATAACATTGTATTTTCACTAACCATTTCAAGGATGTCAGGGACCTGTGATGTAGGTTTATCATGAACCAGATTATTAGCAAGGGGCAAGGGGATTTATTTTCCTCTAACCGAATGCCGTCAAAGACCGAAGTACGTTCCCTTGAGTCAAAGGCTAAGATCCACTCGACATGGTGAGCTTGATTCTCATAGAAGGACGTTTAAAGACACAAAGTTCTTCAGTCAAAGCTGCAGCAAGACTCAACTTCTAACATTTCACTTTTGTCTATCTCGCGAGATCATTGAAAACATTTCATATGCATACCATACACATCATATCATAGCAGGTATTCCCAAGACATGTTTTCTCATCTTCTTGCTATTTATTTCAGTAAAAGATGGCCCTCGAAAAAACCGTGAAAGATCTTCAAGCTTAGAACGCTTAATTTGAGCAAATGTTCCTGAACTTAGCCAAAGCGCAGGAAGACGTGAAAGCACTCATAATCAAAGAGAGAAAAATAAGACTAAGAAGCCAACTGTCATTCTTAATATGGGTAGAAGGCTCAAAGGTCCATTCAAGAGGGATATAGATTTTGAGATCCCATCAAATGAAGATGATAACCAAGAGGAAGATGATAAAAGTGTGAAAGATGAGGAGAATAACAACCAGGGTTTTGATGAAGAAGAAGCAGACTATTCAGATGAACAATATCCTCCTACTGATGACAAATACAAACAACTAGAAGATCGTCTCAATTCTATGGAGATTCAGAGAGTGCATGGGTTGGATTTTGAACATCCGGGTTTAATCTCGGGAGTTGTAATTCCTTAAAAATTTAAGGTCCCTACATTTGTGAAATATGATGGTGTCTCCTATCCAAAGCTTCATTAAAGGTTGTATGTTCGGAAGATTCAACCCCATACCGCTGACAGGAGGTTATGTGTGCACTTCTTTCAAGAAAGCTTGTCGAGAACACATTTGGAGTGGTTCTATCAGCTGGAAGAGACCAATATCCGTACTTCAGAAGACTTGACTACCGCTTTTTACAAACAATACCAGTATAATGTTGATCTTGCACCAACTCGCGTACAATTACAAAGTATGACTATGGGTTCGAACGAAGGCTTCAAAGAGTATGCCCAGAAATGGAGGGATCTAGCTGGGAGAGTTCAACATCCTTTATATGATAGGGAGCCTATTGATATCTTTATGGGAACTTTGACATGTCCTTTCTTCAATCACCTGATTGGAAGCTCTTCAGTTGGATTCACCGAGCTAATATTAACAAGGGAATAGGTTGAAGGTGGAATCAGGAGTGAAAAAAATTCAAGTAGCTGCATCTTCAAGTACTATGAAGAAGATGCTTAATGGAAATAAGGAAACTAATGATGTGTATGGCCAGAAGGGTCGTGCTAGAAATGACCGCAACCAGCCTGTGGGAGATGTGCTAATTTCTAATCCTGCGCCAGTGCAACAACATCAACAAGGCAATCAGCATAGGTCAAACACATCCAAGATACAATTTACTAAGGTCAACATGCCATTATCTTAGGAATTACAACATCTATTGAAGGAAAAGATTATAACATTAAGAGATCCGCCTCAGAATTCCAACACTTCCTCCCCTAAGTACAATCATAATGTAAGATGCACCTATCATTCCAATAGTCCCAAACACGACACAAATAGTTGTTGGGATTTGAAAACTAAAATTCAAGATATGATTGACAATAAAGAGATTGAGTTTGATCCTCCTGATACCCCCAACGTTATTACTACACTTATGGCTAAGCACGAAAAAGGCATAAGTGCTATTGATGATGTTTCACATGTTTCTGCTGTAAGTGAGTTGATTACTCCCCTCTTGATTATCAAGAAGAGTCTGTTGCAGGCTGGTTTATTTCTGGGTTGCATTGAAAGGTGCTACTACTACACAACCCAACCCAATGGCTGTAAGTTTCTTAAAGAAGGTGTTTAGCATCTGATGGATAACCATATAATTCTAATTGAGAATACTCCTTCTATTGAGAATTTGTTTCAAGACTTGGAGCTTGAAGAGGTATCTGTAATTTCCGGTACTCCTATCAAGATCATTGCCAAAGGCCATGCGAAGATTAAGGCTGAACCTAGAGTCGCTCCTCTAATCATCACCACGCCCGGACCTATCCCATATTCCTAGGACAAATCTATCCCTTAGAATTATTGGGCCGACGTCTACTACCATGGCATCAAGAAATAACCATTGACTGTTGAAATTGAAGGTATTGAAGTTACTGATTCCAACATTGACAATATTACTGGGACCAGTAAAGTTAATAGAAGTGGAAGGGTTTTCTCTCCAGAGATCTCTCTGAAGATCGTAGCTACACCAGTTTGTGTTATCGCTACCGAGTCAATTACTGAGACTCGGGGCAAAGAACAAATGACGGAGCCTGCCTAGATGGAGGCACCTAAAGAATTTACGGCTGAAGATACCTCCCGACAATATTGTTGAACAGCTGGGGCAGAATCCCTCTAAAATCTCCATGTTATCCCTATTATTGTATTCAGATGCCCATGCCTAGGCTTTGGTGAAGTTCTTGAAATTCTCTCACGTGCCACAAGAAATATCTATTGACCAATTTGAAAATTATGTTACTAGCCTGACGACTAATAACAGGCTGGGATTTTCTGATGCCGATTTGACTCCTGAAGGAAGAAACCATAACAGGGCCCTGTATGTCTCTATTGAATGGGGGGGGGGGGCTACGACCTTAGCTCATGTGCTGGTTGATACGAGTTCCTCATTAAATGTTCTACCGAAGGGTGCTATAGACAGGCTTGACTATGAAGGGGTTATGCTGAAACCCATCGATATTATGGTCAGAGCCTTTGATAGTTCAAAAAGGATGGTGCACAGAGAGGTGGATCTTCCGATCATAGTAGGTTCGCAGGTATTCGACTCTACCTTCTATGTAATGGATATTAAACCGGCCTATTCCTGTTTACTTGGACGCCCTTGGATTCATGGGGAAGGCGCTGTTACCTCCACTCTACATCAAAAGCTGGAATATCCCGTGAAAGGAAAGGTTGTTACGGTTTGTGGTGAAGAAGAGTACACGGTAAGTCACTTGAACTCATTGAAGTATGTTGCGATGGACAACAAATTCATCGAAACTCCTTTCCAGACTTTTGAAGTTATTCCTCGAACAAATGCTGTTATAGAAGACGTTTATGCTATTCCTAAGGTTACCCAGGCTTCGCCCATAATGGATTCTCTAAAAGATGCCAAAGCTATGGTAGAAGAAGGTGGTTATACTACTTGGGGTCAACTTCCTGACATTCCGTACAAGTCTGAAAAATTTGGTTTGGGTTTCATTGCAGAGGCTCAGAGGGATGTTCATCGTGCTCGTGCTGGAAGACCACCATTCCGCGTCAGCAACAATGGAGTCAACACGGTAGAAGATGCTGATAATGACTACGACCTAGAAAAGTGGATTTTTCCCACCACCGATAATGGACTCAGCAATTGGAAGACTAAACACGTTATACTGATCTCCTTTAGTCAGGAGTAAATGCTATTTTTTTTCTTTTTGCTTTCAAGTTTTGGCTATGTAATTTAAAAAAAAAATAACTTTAAGCCTTGTGCCTTACCCGGGGCACAATGGTCCATTTATTAGGGTTGCGATTATTCATCAGCATATTTTCATTTAATAAATCATTGGATGTTTGCATTCAAATTTTGTGCTCTTTGTCTTTCTTTTACTTTATTGCTTTAAAAATTGATATGTGTTCTTACACACACCCACGCAACAAATTAAAGATCTACATCCACTCTGGATCCCGTTGATAATAATTTTGCTATTGCCACTTATGACTTTGAAAGTCCAATCTAACAAGCCTAGGACGAAGGTGAGGAAAATTGTGAAGTACATGGAGAGCTTGCTAGGCTCTTAATACAGGAAGAAAGAGCCACACAACCGCATGAAGAGCCAGTCAAGGTTGTGAACTTGGGTACTAAAGAAGACAAGAAAGAAGTCAAGATAGGTGCCAATCTAGAAGACAATGTCAAGAACAGATTAATCCAGATGTTGCGTGACTATGTTGAGATCTTTGCTTGGTCATACAAAGACATGCCAGGGCTTGATACTGATATTGTAGTTCACCATCTATCGATGAAAGAAGGTTGTTCTTTAGTAAAGCAGAAAGTTCGTCGTATGCATCCCGAGATGTCAGAAAAGATCAAAGCTGAGGTTATGAAGCAGCTCAACGCAAGTTTCTTGGATGTTACGTCTTATCCTCAGTGGATTGCAAATGTGGTTCCAGTACCGAAGAAGGATGGCAAGGTTCATATATATGTAGACTACAGGGATCTGAATAGGGTAAGCCCCAAAGATGGCTTTCTGCTTCCACCTATTGATGTTCTGTTTGACAACACTGCTCAACACAAGGTGTTTTCCTTCATGGAAAATTTCTATGGTTATAATCAAATCAAGATGGCACCCGTATACATGGGAAGACTACTTTTGTCATACAGTGGGGCACTTTCTGCTACAAGGTTATGCCTTTTGGGTTAAAGAACGTCGGTGTAACTTATCAACGCGTTATGGTAGCTTTGTTGCATGACATGATACATCACGAGATAGATGTTTACATTGACGACATGATAGCTAGATCTCAGACTAAAGAAGAACATCTCGACCACCTACACAAACTGTTTTAGAGATTGAAGATGTATAAGCTAAGATTGAATCTAAACAAGTGCACCTTTGGGGTAAGATCCGGTAAACTCCCAGGCTTTATCGTCAGTGGTAAAGGTATTAAGGTTGATCCCTCCAAGGTCAAAGCTATTCAAGAAATGACAGCTCGTCGTAATGAGAAGGAAGTCAAAAGTTTCTTAGAACGATTGAACTACATTATCGGACTTATTTCCCATTTGATCGCTACTTGTAAGCCGATATTCAAGTTGCTGAAGAAAGATCAAGTAGTAAAGTGGAACAACGATTGTCAGATAGCTTTCAATAAAATCAAGGAGTACCTCCAATTCTAATGTCACCATTTGAAGGAAGACCTCTGATCATGTACTTAACAGTGTTAGAGAACTTAATGGGGGTGTGTATTGGGGAAACATGATGAGTCTGGTCGAAAAGAGCATGCAATATACTACCCTAGAAAAAAGTTTACCGACTGTGAAACAAGATACTCACTACTTGAGAAAACTTACCACGCTCTAGCACGGGCTTCTCGCCGACTAAGACAGTATATGTTGACCCATACTACTTTGTTGATCTCTAAAATGGATCCTATAAAATACATATTCGAGAAGACCGCTCTCTCCGGAAGGTCAGCCAGATGGTAAATGGTCTTAACATAATACGAAATTCAGTACACCACTCAGAAGGCAATCAAAGGAAGTGTACTGGCAGATCATTTGGCTCATCAAGCCGTAGACGATTATCAATCCATGAATTTTGAGTTCCCGGATGAGAATATTATACTAGTTACAGACTATGAAAATCCAGGACCGTATGAAGGACTTGAGCTGGGATCCCGATAGAATTTGGTTTTCGATGGAGCTTCTAATGCATTGGGAAATTGAATCGGTGTTGTGATCATCTCTCGCAAGGGTTGCCATACGCCTTTCACCGCCATAATTTACTTTGACTGTATTTCTGCACCCCAAAATTTACCCTCTTGATTCAGGCTTATGTTTCATTATAAACATCATATTTCATTACATTCATTCTCTAATGATAGGATCAAGGTACTTTGGTTCTCAAGTTGTCTACAAGTGGTGCTAGTTGGTAGTGTTGACAATTGGTGTAAGAAGGGAGCTCTTTCTCTCAAACTTTGGATTTATTAAGTCACAAGGGTTCCTCTTATCTCAAGACCCTTTCATCCATTTCATTAATTCATCAAGGTTAACGATTGTGTTGGTTTGAAAGAGAATCACTTTCTTTTGATTCATCAGTCAAAATTAGGATTTTGTCCAAGTTGAAGTAATTGGGGTCTATATGAGCCAAGTATTGAAGCATCATTCTCTTATCATCATTGGAATCAAATTTGTTCAAGAAGTCTCTTATGATGTCCAGTGGAATTAGGGTTTTGGGGCTTGACCAGTTCTCTCCTAACACAAAGTGCAAATTAGGGTTTAGGATACAATCAAGTTTTCTATGACTTTTTCACTAAAACTTGTTTCCATGATTCACTACATGATACTAAGAATCTTTGGCATAAATATTGAGGTTCAATTTGGATTGGAAATGGTTCAATTGCTTAGAAGGAGCAAAATGGTCATTTTGGCCACAATCCGTCAAAGTCAATGGTTGACCAAATGAAATTTTGGTCAACCATTCTTTCAAACATCTTATTTTCATTCTTCAAAGCCATTTTCATCACAAGGTCAAGAGGAAAGTAATTTTGGATGTAACTTGTTCATGAAGAAACTTGGAAAGTTACTAAAAATGGAAATTTTGCACCTAACTTCAAAAATTTATAATTTATTCATGCTTAATACAAAAATTGCAAATCTTATATGCTTGAAAAGATAAGAGAGAGCTCTACAACTTCACTTCTTTTACCAAAATAAAAACATGCAAGGGTGGAGAGTTATGGAGTTTAGGACTCATGGTCATGTGTGAAAATTATAGGTCATTTTCATAATTTAGTGACTTTCATGCCAATTTTTGAAGGTTTTAATGGATTCAATTAAGAAAACTAGTAACTACAAATTTTTAGATCTCTTCAATACCTTTCCAAATTATATTCATTTGCGTCTAAATTCTTAAGGATGATCAAGTCATGGTCATTTGAATTTCATGCCATTTTATTGAATTTTGGCCAAGCAAGCAAAATGTAATTTCTTACAAACTTCATTTCCATCCATTCTCTTTGTTTCTAATCCAGCCCATGACCTATTTGTGACTTGCTGAGGCCCATAATGCCCGCCATTTCGTGACCCATGGGCCATGATACTTGCTTGCATTCAAAATGCTCAAAGTCGCCAAGTAGGGCAAATTTATCAATACTCATTCTCCTCTACAATTCAGGACTTATAGATTTTAGGCTTTCTTCCTGATGGTATTTGGCACACAAAACACAAAAAATAAGGAGCAATGCACAAGAAAAACGCAAAAGCCCATATTCACTCAATTTCTGGCCATTTTTTCTAATCCAGCCCTATAACAGTTTTGAGGACCAATTTCCTCTTCTAACCGTCTCTACTCACTCTATATAATGTACAGTAAGCCTCATTTCATGCGACACGTGCTCCTGTTATCAAAAATCTGGATCTGAACTTTTTTCTGCTCTTGATGAAGTTTTCTTTGATTCTCTCATCTCCTTCATGCATTCATCAAATTTCCTGTGGATTCATCTTCCTTGAAGCATGTAGATCAAGATTATGGAGTTTGTTTTCTTCTGTAATTAAGGAATCAAGGTTTTCAGTTTCACATTGAGGTGATATTTTTGAACTTCGATTTGCTTTGTTTAGCATGATTTAATGAATCATTCCATGTTCATGATGTATTCGCTGGCTAGACTATAGGTCTGATATACTTGGTTCACTTGATTGAGGCTTAAATCGTGTTATATGCAACTTCGGGCACATATTTCTTTTAGATCCCTTATCCATTAATAATTTTATGATAATAATGAGATAGATGGTAACTTCAGCTTTAATTTGCGCTTTGGTTCATGGATTTTTTTTGAGAAACGAGCGCGTTTGATGGATCTGAATGAGGGCTCGTGACCAGTTTTTGAACACATTCTGATATGCTGGAGGTTGAAGACGAAGTGAGGTGGTGCACCCTGATTGGTTTATTTGAATCTTAATGCATTTTTATTTTGTTCAATTTTAATTGATTTCTCTGATTTTATTTGGTGACCAAAACATCTTAAAAAATTCTAAAAAAATTACCATAGTCTGACCTTTATTTCGGGTATTTGTCACATTTGTTTTGGAATTTTTAAAAATTGTTTGATTACTGAAAAAAATTCGTGCATTAGCTAATTTTTGTTTAATGTTTTTTGCATATTATTTTTTATTTCTGACTTCTCCTTTACACACAAATTATATAAAAAATAGTTTGAACACTTTGATTGATCCATTTTAGGACTATTAATTTTATTTTAGAATTTTATTTCTTTTAGTTGATTAATTAATTAATAGGATTTAATTGATTCTTTTGTTTTCTTCAATTGTTTTAACCATGCTCTTAATATGGAAAATTCCACATAAATATGTCACACTGTGTTAATAGTATATTTTCACATTTTTGATTTTATTTTGTAATTTTTACATTTTTTTTATTTCATTTTGAATTTATGAGAGTATATTATTTTTTTCTTATTATAATATTCACATTTATGCCCCATTTGCCACTTTTTCTTGGACATAAAAAATGTTAAAAATATTTTCAGGAATCCTTAGGCCTTGATGTTAATTGTGGAATTTTCTTTAGGATTTTATCATGCTCAAAACTCTGATTTTTGATTAGTCAAGTTTGTAAATCTGTTTTTGATAGTTTGTTTCTTCTATCACCAATCCTCCTTGTAATTACTAATTTATCTGTTAAATGTGCGAGGTACATTGAGAAAAAATTTCAATTTTGGCTTGATGCTTATGTGTTCTACTTTATTTGTGGGACACAGTTTATTATGCTTGCACCATTCGTGTGCCTTGTGTATTTGTTATTCTCTTACAGGACATGTATATATAATTGTTTCTGATTATACACCATTTGTGGGACATGTTCATATTGGAAACCTCAATGCTTATATTTGATGACGGGATTTCTGACTTGATTTGTTTACTGATGCTAGCTTGCTCGAAGTTCTCTGGGTTTCTTTTTTCTTGCTTAGCTGCTACGGATAGTTATCCATTTGGTATTGCACTTCTTCCTTTTTACTATTTCCACCATTTATTGCTTTCTATTGCACGATGGGACCTCCGTTGCTGATATATGTCAGGTGTCCCTCTGGTTTATTTAAAGGTTTGTTTAAGGCAATTCTATCAGTGTGTTAATTGTGATTGTTTTAAATCCTACCTTCGGAGTAGGTATTATGCATGTATGTTTATATTTGTGCCCGCATTAAATAATAGGTGATAAGTCTTTAAAACAGGCAAGCGGGGAAGGGTCCGTAATCGACCCCCGCACATTCTAGTCTATATCATCCTTAGCTCACATGGCACGTCGATGCTTTGGAGTCGTGCAAATCATATGTATCAAGTCCTTCAAGTGGGGAATGGTTTTGCAATCAAACCCCCATGCTTTGTCAGGAGTTTGCATTGGCCTATGCTGACGCTCCGTGATTATTCATATTGTCTTCTGTCACCTACCTCGATCTTCTATATCTTTGTTAGGTGTTCAGTCACTTTGGGCGTCACCTTTTTCTTATTTCATTTGTCTCCCGCTTGTTTGCTTCGGGTGATCCGCTCCCCTTAGCTAAAGAATTTTCTCTTCATACTCGAAAAAAGAATCGTTCTTTGTTTGTTTCCTTTAGACAGCACTATCCTACTATTAATGAGTAGGTAGCACCGTCGTTGGAGTTGTAAGGGTCAATTCGAAAGGGATGTACGATCACTAAAGAAATGTTAGGACATATTAGTAATAAACCTAATGTCTTAAGCTCAATATTCGAGGCAACAATTCCGAGGCAACCTTTCCGAGGCAACTTTGATCTTTGGACAAAAGGACGACCATTAAAGCATCCTATACTCAATGACCATTTACCGAAAGGAACCAAGTGGGAGTGTACTCTAGGAGTGCGCATGTGCATGTGGTTCAGTTTCAGATTATTTATCTTTGCACATGTTTAGGGTTATCTAACTATTTCAAAATTAGTCATACATTCTTGTCATGCATCATATTATCATACATCTAACAGTTTAATATTTGAGACAAAAGGGCGACAACTAAAATATCCTATACTTAATGACCGTTTACCGAAGGCAACCGACGTGAGAGTATACCCTAGGAGTGTGCATGTGCCAGTGATTCAATTTCAAGTTATTTATCTTTGCACATTTAGGGTTTGCTAACCGTTTTAAAGTTTATATACATTATTGTCATGCAACCCTATTATTCATACATCTAATAGTTAATATTTTGCGGAATTTAAAGTGCGGAAAGTAAAGCTACGCTATTACAAGGCTTTGAGTATTAATTACATAGCCAAAAACAACCCGTAAAAAAATGATAAATGAACGGAGAAAGTCCTAATTAATCTATTACATCCTGTAAGCAGTTACATCAAAATATTATAAAAATAAATAAACGCGCGACAAATGGAGAACGAAAGAAATTTGGGTTTTGACCCCGTCTAACCTAATTAAAAGAAAAAAATATTTTTGTTGTTTTTAATTATTTTTAAGAAAAATAATAAGGTTTTTAAAATTAAATACAAAATTAATTAGTAATTAAGTTAATTAAAGAAAATAATTTACATGGCCTATTTTTATATTTTTGGTTATTTTTTAGGAAAAGAAAATAAGAATTAAATTAAGGTAAAACCCTAATTTTATAATTGTTTTTAATTTATTTACAAAAGAATTTAAGTTACCCTAAAATTAAATAAACTAATTAAATTAATTTTTGTATAAAAATATAACCTAAATCTAATTGGGTGAAAATATTATTTTTTGTGATTTTTTGATAAAAAGAATTATTTTTTATGTTAGTAAAAAATAAATAAATAAATAAATAAGAAAATATAGAAGTGAAAGAGATATGGGCATGAGATTAGCAATTTGGAGGTGTGTTAGAAGCAATTCTGGGCCCAAAAGGAATTGGTCCACGTAGACTTCTTGGATCCCCTGTTGCATGTTGACCAAGGTCTTTGGTGCTCCTTCATCTGATAGCCTTTAGATCTGGCCATCTAGAGATCCAATGGTTGGATCCTAAGGCACATGGTGGTCCCTTAGCCTTATGTGCGCGCCTGAACATCTGAAGAAAAATTACATGAAATAATGGGGGGACCTGGGATTCGAACCCAGGCCCCAAAGCCTTTTCCAACTGCTCCACTACCAACTGCACTGGACATGTTTCTTGTATATATAATGATAACAATTGATAATATATAATAATGAGCATTAGTGGGAAAAAATAAAAAAAATTGCGGCAGAATTCAAATGAACCAATCCAATGGTGCCACGCTAGTCATCCCTGTCCTCTCTCCGTTGGTAAAAGTCAAAGACTTTTACCTACGGACAACATCTGTCGCTACAAATCCTATAATTCTTAAAATCAAACACAAGCAAGATAAATAAAATTTAAGGCCATGAATCAACTCGTCTTAGCCTGCTGAGCACGATGGTGCCCTTCTTGTGGCCCAATTTTGCCTGCATAGAAAGATCCTAAAACACAACCAGGAACCCTAACAATGGTGGATTCCTGTACAACTAACAATAATGAAATTAAGTGATATAGATAGCTTGCAAATGTGTTAAGGAATAAGAATATGTGATTATATCATGCTATAAGTGCCAGAGTCATGCAACTCGATTTCAAGAAGAAACCATTGTCGTGGCTGACTTACAGTGAGTTCTAGTGCTGGAAACTCCTTGTTCTTGATTGGTATAGTTTGCTTGTGATCCAAGGAATCGGATGAGACGGCTAGGGAGTCTTGTAATCGCCTAAAAATGCAAAATCAGTTTACCACTTTTCTTTGTTTTTTTCAAGTTTTGTTCTCTCTTTTGCGCCTCCAAAAACCTTGTGTTTTAGGTCTGCAAATGCTCACTATATACCAAGGATTCAATTAGGGTTGGAATTATGCTCTCAATATTTATCCATTATAGCTTTTGATTTTGATTTGATTCACTTGAAATTCTTTCCAAAATAGGCGAAAATCAATCTTTTTGTGCCCACTTTTGCCTTGCACGAATTCAATCTTTTGCTAGCTGGACATAGGACCTGAAATATGCACAACATCTTGAGGTTTCAATGTTTTGGATTTTTTATGATTTGTTTTGATTTAAAATGATTTAATTGCCATAAAAATCAAAATAAATAATAAAAATAAGATAAATACAAGTGGAAAGGGCTGGGGCTCTTGGACCATGCTACCAACATAAAACAAGTGCAAAAGATTAGGCCCATTTAGCAAAAATTGCAATTTGAGGCATAGTTGACTTTTGACAATTTTGCAAAAAGGGTCAACTTCACCAATGCATAACTTCCTCAATTTTGACTCTTTAATGGTGTTCTTGGACTTTTTAGAAAGCTTGAGATGTCCTCTAAGCAAAAATTTTGTTCTCATATCAATTTGGTATTCCATGTTTATGTATGAAGCTTTGACAAAAAAGGTGTTTTTATTGACTTTTCAAAATGACCTATAATGTCCAAATTCATACCTTCTTGTGAGTGCATATTTTGAACCTGGGGGATGAAGATGAATTGTATGGGATTGCATCCTCTTCAAAATGAGATTTGGATGGGTCGTTTCTCATAAAGTATGAGAAAGTTATGCTTGGTCAAAGTTGAGTTGACTATTCCTACAAAACCCTAATTTAGCAGCTTTTGGGTTTTGATGAATTGTGAGCAATCCTTGATGAATCATGATCAACCCTTGATCAAATTATGAAAGCAACTTAAAAATGAGAATGTTGACCAAAAATCTTGAAGTTTGACTGTATGGGGGCCACATTTGACTTTTGCCCTAGCATAGTCGATTTTTAGGCCTTTGAGCAATTGACTGAGCAAACTTCCTCTGCAAGGCTTGAAACATGACATGGAGGATCTTAAGGACATATTAGGACAATGGTGAGCATTTGGGATCCCTTGGACTCAAATATCTTGATGCAACATGAAACCCTAATTTGAGGTAGACTGCCTTAGGAGGGAGCTTGTCTGGTCAACCCTTGGACTTCCTTGAGCAATTTGAGGATCTCACTTGAAATTGTATTGAGAAATATGGGAGGGAAATTTTGGGGTACAACAGCTTCCCCTGTTCAATCTTCTTAGACCTGAGGATGTAGATTGGCTTGTCCGCCTTTCGTGATCCGAAGGTGGAAGGTGATTGAACACTAGAGTGCCCAGAAATTTGCACTCGCATGAAGTGGTACTTGTCTTGTAGTGTCGGGAATGGGCTTATAGATGCCATTTGGAGATTGATGATGGGAGATGAGCTTAAAGATGCCATCCGAAGGAGTGTCGATCGCATAAGAGATTCCTTAGCGAGAGCTTGTATACCCGTTGTTGAGGAGGATTCTGCTGGGGAATGTTGGTCTCTTTCTTGAGAGAAAGTTGAATTTTAGGAGCTTCGGTCATCCGTTATTCTACTGGGGAACCATATCTTGGTTGAAGTGTTGAAAATAAACTACTATCCGATCGTGATCCAGGCTTTATAGTCATAACATCGACAGAGTTTTGTTTCCCCAACAAAAGTTTCATTTCCTGCATCTGATTCATTATCTTAGTGTCATCCTCAACATGGCTACACATCATCTTTTCTGAAGATTATAGTTTTTCCTTGTTCGTTTCCAACAACAACCAATTTCTATTTGGCATTCTCTTTTAAAAGTTACAGTTTGGATCTGATCTTCTCCAGCAGGGGTTGCAATTTATTTTTGCAACTCCTCTCAGTGTTTGTAACCTGTTTCTATCAATTTCTCAGTTTTTACTCCCAACATAGTTTCATCTCTTCAAGGGTTTTCTTTCCAGCGGTTCCTTATGTTTTCTCTTCTCTAGAAGATTTTGCAATTTATTTTTGAAAGTTTTGTCAGATTCTGACTTCTTGGTTGTTGGCTTCTCAATTGGCCATTCCCTGATGAAACATTTAAACATGCATCATTATATTACATCTACCAAAACACGTAGAATTTCCATTATATGGAGTATTATGTTATATAAAAAATTTAAAACATGCATCGGAACATAAGCCATTACTGTTTCTGTTTTCCCTGGTGAATTTGCTAAAACTTCAGATTATATCCCCAGTAAGGTCTTCATCCTTAGTATCTCAATTTCACCCCATACAAATATCCCTTTGATTTTAATCATTTGATTGGTTGAGTGTCTACTCTTGATTGTAGTTCAGTTTTGCCCTAGCGTAGTCTTATCGGGTTTAGTCTTCACTACCCTCATTGGTTCGTTCAAATGTCTATTGATTTACCTTTCAAATACCAGTTTCGTCCTGATATTCACTTTTAGAAAGTTTTTAGTTGTACGGCCTAATCACGTTGCTTTGGGTCGAGCTTTGAGTTTCGTCTCCTCACTCGCGCATGAAATCCAATTTCACCCTAATACTCATCTAGTTTAGTTTCGTCTAACTAGTTATAATGAGTCGAGTTTCGCCTCGTTTTGTTTTCATACCTTGGAATTCCAACAATGTTTGTTTACTGAACCCTTTATCAGTTTTCGTTTATCGAGTCTCTTTGCAGTGTTCGTAACTGCGTCCCTGGTTGAAATCAGTCTCCTTTGTTCCTTGAATTCTTCTATCAGTTTTCGTTATTGTTTATCCATTAATCTGAAACCAGCAAGTGCTATGAGAAACATGCGCTCTCATCACTTTGCTTTGGTCTCCTGTGCATGAAATCCAGTTTCATCCTGGTACTCATCCAGTTTAGTTTTCTCTAACTAGTCGTAATGAGTAGAGTTTCGCCTCATTTTGTTTCTTACTCTTGAGATTCTTTCAGTTCCTTCATATTATCTATCTTGGGTTTAAACTTGTCTCTTTTGTAACTTTTGGGATATTTCAATTCCATCTCATTGTCTTCCCTTGGTTAAAGACCAGCAGGTGCTCTGAGAAACATGCACTCTCATCACTTTTACTATTGGTCGAGTTTTTCCTCGTTACCCGTGCGTGAAATCTAGTTTTATCCTGGTACTCATCTAGTTTGGTTTCATCTAACTAGTCATAATGAGTTGAGTTTCGCCTTGTTTTGTTTCTTACTCCTGGGATTCTTTCAGTTCCTTCATACTATCTATGTTGGGTTGAGACTAGCAGTTTCTCCTAGAATCACGCATTCTAGCCACTCTGCTCCGCGTACTTTTCCAGAGTTTAGTTTTTCCTATTCTCTGTGGTTTGAGTCTTATCTCACCCCCTTTTTTGTACTTCGGTTTTATCCTGGCATTTTGTTCATAAGATTAGTTTCGTCCAACCTTCTTAAATCCCGCGTCTGCTAGTGTTCTTTGTCTTTGGGAGGGTTCTCCTTTTTCAAGAGTGTAAATTTTCGGGTTCTTTCGTATTCGATCATCTTCAACTTTGAACGCTCGAAAGTTGTCACTTATCACGCTAAAGATGATCAAATAGGGGAAGTTTTTGCACCCTAAAATTTATCCTCTTGATTCAGGCTTATGTTTCATCATAAACATCATATTGCATTGCACTCATTCCCTTATGATGGGATCAAGGTACTTTGGTTCTCAAGTTGTCTATAAGTGGTGCTAGTTGATAGTGTTGACAATTGGTGTAAGAAGGGAGATCTTTCTCTCAAACTTTGGATTTCTCAAGTCACAAGGGTTCCTCTTGTCTCAAGACCCTTTCATCCATTTCATTAATTCATCAAGGTTAAAGATTGTGTTGGTTTGAAAGAGAATCACTTTCTTTTGATTCATCAGTCAAAATTAGGATTTTGTCCAAGTTAAAGTAATTGGGGTCTAGATGAGCCAAGTTATGAAGCATCATTATCTTATCATCATTGGAATCAAATTTTTTCAAGAAGTCTCTTATGATGCCCAATGGAATTAGGGTTTTGGGGCTTGACCAGTTGTCTCCTAACACAAAGTGCAAATTAGGGTTTTGGATTTAATCAAGTTTTTTAAGACTTTTTCACTCAAACTTGTTTCCATGCTTCACTACATGATACTAAGCATCTTTGGCATAAATATTGAGGCTCTATTTGGATTGGAAATGGTTCAATTGTTTAGAAGGGTCAAAATGGTCATTTTGGACACAATCAATCAAAGTCAATGGTTGACCAAATTAAATTTTGGTCAACCATTCTTTCAAACATCTTCTTTTCATTTGTCAAATCTATTTGCATCACAATGTCAAGAGGAAAGGAATTTGGGATGTAACTTGTTCATGAAGAAACTTGGAAAGTTACTAAAAATGGAAATTTTGTACCTAACTTCAAAAATTTATAATTTATTCATACTTGATCAAAAAATTGAAAATCTTATATGCTTGAAAAGATAAGAGAGAGCTCTACAACTTTTCTTGTTTTACAAAAAGCAAAACATGCAATGGTGGAGAGTTATGGAGATTAGGACTCATGGTCATGTGTGAAAATTATAGGTCATTTTCAAAATTTAGTGACTTTCATGCCAATTTTTTAAGGCTTTAATGGGTTCAATTGAGAAAACTTAAAACTACAAAGTTGTAAATATCTTCAATACCTTTTCAAATTGTATTCATTTGTGTCTAAATTCCAAAGGATGAGCAAGTTATTATCTTTTGAATTTCATGTCATTTTATTGAATTTTGGCCAAGCAAGCAAAATGCAAATTCTTGCAAACTTCATTTCCAGCCATTCTCTTTGTTTCTAGTCCAGCCCATGACCTATTTGTGACTTACTAAGGCCCATAATGCCAACCATTTCATGCCCCATAGGCCATGGTACTTGCTTACATTCAAAATGCTCAAAGTTGCCAAGAAGGACCAATTCATCAATACTCATTCTACTCTACAAGTCAGGACTTATAGCTTTTAGGCTTTCTTTCTGATGGTATTTGGCACAAAAAACACAAGAAATAAGGAGCAATGCACAAGCAAAACGCAAAAGCCCATATTCACTCAATTTTTGGCCATTTTTTTTCCAATTCGGCCCTCTAACAGTTTTGAGGACCAATTTCCGCTTCTAACCTTCTCTACTCACTCTATATAATGAACTGTAAGCCTCATTTCATGCGACATGCACTCCAGTTATCAAAAATCTGGATCTGAACTTTTTTCTACTCTTGCTGAAGTTTTTTTCTATTCTCTCTCGCCTTCGCGCATTCATCAAATTTCCTGTGGATTCATCTTCCTTGAAGTGTGTAGGTCAAGATTACAGATTTTGTTTTATTTTGTAATTAAGGAATCAAGGTTTTCAGTTTCACATTGAGGTGAGATTTTTGAACTTCGATTTGCTTTGTTTAGCATGATTTGATGAACCATTCCATGTTCATGATGTATTAGTTGGCCATACTATAGGTCTGATGTACTTGGTTCACTTGATTGGAGCTTAAATCATGTTATATGCATTTTCTACAACTTGTGCACTTCATGTTTTCAGTAACTTCGCGCGCGTATTTCTTGTAGATCCCTTATCCATTGAGAATTTTATGGTAATCATGAGATAAATGGTAACTTCAGCTTTAATTAGCGCTTTGGTTCATGGATTTTGGTTGAGAAACGAACGCGTTTAATGGATCTGAATGAGGGTTCGTGACATGTTTTTGAACATATTTTGATATGCTGGAGGTTGAAGACGAAGTGAGGTGGCGCACCCTAATTGGTTTATTTGAATCTTAATGCATTTTTATTTTGTTCAATTTTAATTGATTTTCTCTTATTTTATTTGGAGACCAAAACATCTTCAAAAATTCTAAAAAAATTACCATAGGCTGACCTTTATTCTAGTATTTGTCACATTTATTTGGAGATTTAAAAATTGTTTGATTACTGGAAAAAATTCGTGCATTATTTAATTTTTGTTTAATTGTTTTTTGCACATTATTTTTTATTTAGGGCTTCTCCTTTACACAAAAATTATATAAAAAATATTTTGAACACTTTGATTGGTCCATTTAAGACTATGAATTTTATTTTAGAATTTCCTTTCTTTTAGTTGATTAATTAATTAATAGGATTTAATTGATTCTTTTGTTTTTGTCAATTATTTTAACCATGCTCTTAATATAGGAAAATTCCACAAAAATATGTCACATTGTGTTAATAGTACATTTTCACATTTTTGATTTTATTTTGTAATTTTTACATTTTTTTTATTTCTTTTTGAATTTATGAGAGTATATTTTTTTCTTCTTATTATAATATTCACATTTTTCCCCATTTGCCACTTTTTCTTGGACATAAAAAATGTTAAAAGTATTTTCAGGAATCCTTAGGCCTTGATGTTAATTTTGGAATTTTATTTGGGATTTTATCATGCTCAAATCTCTAATTTTATAATTAGTGAAGGTTGTAAATCTTTTTTTGATAGTTTGTTGCTTACGTCACAAGTTTTGATTTAGTTTGCTAATCCTCAAGACTTGTAAAGATCAATTGATACTTGATTAAGGTTCTTAAATGTGTTAGATCTTTAGAAATTAATTTTGTTTGAATTTATACCTTAAAACTCTATTTTCTCCAAAATATTTGGTCAAGGGTGTCCATTTTTGAGTTTTACCTCAACTAGTGATAAAATGGACTTTTGTTTCACATTGTCCCTAGATATTCAATAAGCAAAATTGGTTGATTCTGATTTTTATAAGTCTTGAGTGATTTTAAAAATTTTTCATTTGATTTTTAAGAATTTCTTTCCATTTTTGCTTAATTTTGGTTTGTAAGTAGATCTTTGAATCTTGCCTCAATAATTGGACCCTCACTTGTTTTCTTTTGTGTATGTTGGAGATCCCTTATTTTGAAAGCTTGACCCTACTGATCTCTTTAGCTTGTATATGATTTTTCATGATCTTCTAGTACTTATAACTATTTCTCCCCATTTGATTAAACTAGGGTTCCCCTTTTGGGCTCTTTTTTAGGGTTTCTACATTGTTTGATTTGATTTTCCATTTGAACTCCTTTATTCTTTCCTTAAGCTTGTTATTTTTGACTTCCTATTATCTTGTGGGACTTGATTTAATTTGGAATATTATTTTTTTGCAAGATTTGTATCTATGTTTTGACCTTTAACCACTCATACATGCTTATATGATCTTTTGCACTAGAGGTAAAGGAAATGCACTTGTGCAACCCATGAGAGATCAATATATTTTATTTTTATCATCCTCTCCTCTATTTTGAAGACTTGAGTTCATCATTGAACCATTCAAGTTCTCATCACTTGCCTATTTTGTCAATTTGGTTTGATAATCATTTGTGATATGTTTAGAAAGATACTTTTGTGCTTTATCTTTTGAATTCATTTGGAGTTCATTTTTTTAGATTGAATTTCTTGTGATTCTGACTTGTTAGAGATTATTTGATGTCATGCAAAGCTCCTTTGATCCTTGATTAACATTCCATTATTGATTCAACATGATGACAAGAAAAGAGCAATAGTTCACTAGTTTTGACCTAATTGTTATATGTGCTTTCTTGAGGGTTCTTACATCTGTTTCCTTGATGTCTTGCCATCATGTTTTTCATTGCCTTTTTATATCATCATTCATCCGCTATTGATTCATCAATCCTACTTGTAATTACTAATTTTTCTGTTAAATGTGCGAGGTACCTTGAGAAAAAAATTCCAATTTTGGCTTGATGCTTCTGTGTTATACTTTATTTGTGGGACACAGTTTATTATGCTTGCACCATTCATGTGCCTTGTATATTTTTTATTCTCTTGCAGGACATGTATATATAATTGTGTCTGATTATACACCATTTGTGGGACATGTTCATATTATAAGCCTCAATGCTTATATTTGATGACGAGATTTCTGACTTGATTTGTTTACTGATGCTAGCTTGCTTGAAGTTCTCTGGGTTTCTTTTTTCTTGCTTAGCTTCTACGGATAGTTATCCGTTTGGTATTTCACTTCTTCCTTTTTACTATTTCCGCCCTTTATTGCTTTCTATTGCATGATGGGACCTTCGTTGCAGATATATGTCAGGAGTCCCTCTGGTTTATTTAAAGACCCATTTAAGGAAATTATGTCGGTGTGTTAATTGTGATTGTTTAAAATCCTACCTTCGGAGTAGGTATTATGCATGTACGTTTATATTTGTTCCCCCATTATATTAAAGGTGATAAGTCCTCAAAAGAAGTGAGCAAGGAAGGGTTCGTAATCGACCCCCGCGCATTTTAGTCCATGTCATCCTTAGCTCATGTGGTACATCGATGCTTCAGAGTTGTGCAGATTATATGTATCGAGTCCTTCAAGTTGGGAAGGGTTTTGTAATCAAACCCCTACGCTTTGTTAGGAGTTCATATCGGCCGATTCTGACGCTCCGTAATCGTTTATATTGTCTTCTGTCGCCTACCTCGATCTTCTATATCTTGGTTAGGTGTTCAATCGCTTTGGGCGTCAACTTTTTCTTATTTCATTTGTCTCCCTCTTGTTTGCTTTGGGTGATCTGAACCCCTTAGCTAAAGAATTTTCTCATCATACCCCCATCCCTTGAGTCAGTATACCCTGATTGTGTGCTTTTTCCAAAGCACTTGTTTGCTCACTTGTTTGGTATTTACCTTGCTCTCTTAGGATCGCTCGTGTAAGGTTAGTCCTCGGGCTAGACTTTAGAATAAGAATCCATGTATGCTCACTAGGTTAGACATTTCCCTTTTCATCCTCAACCTTAGGGTCAATCATTTTATGATAACATTAGGGGTAGTGCTAGGCTAGTCTCCCTTAGTTATTTTTCCTTTCTTTGCATATTGCATCTTAAAACTAAAACTTCTTCTTGGAAAATCATAAAATGTCTCTAATGAACATAAATCTTTCTTCAAGGTAAAAAATACAAACCAATCTTAATTGTTTGTACACCTTTTGACTTTGTTTTAAAACTTTGTTAAATTGATGTTTTGCCATCCTTGCCATGATATTTTGTTATCTTTTCGCTGATGTCTCGCCATCACATATGTTTGTTATCCTACTTTGATTCTCAATATCATTGTTAGGTGTGATGTTTTATCATCTGAATTGTTGATGTCTCGACATCTTTGCCATGATATTTTGCTATCTTTTAGCCGATGTTTCGCCATCATATATGTTTGTTATCCTACTTTGATTCTCAATATTATTATTAGGTGTGATGTTTTATCATCTGAATTGTGATGTATCGCCATCTTTACCATGTTATCTTGCCATCTTTTAGACGATGTTTCGCCATCAAGTATGTTTGTTTCCGATGTTTCGCCATCGCTTATGTTTGTTATCCTACTTTGATTCTCAATATCATTTTTAGGTGTGATGTTTTATCATCTGAATTGTTGATGTCTCGCCATCTTTTCCATGTTGTCTTTCTATCTTTTTACCGATGTTTCGCCATCGTAAATGTTTGTTGCCGATGTTTCTCCATCACATATGTTTGTTATCCCACTTTGATCTTCGATATCATTGTTAGGTGTAATGTTTTATCGTCTTGTCTGATATTTTGTTGTCACACTGACGTTTAATCATCTTATCTGAGTTTGTGTTACGATGTGATGTCTTGTCATCCTTTTTTTGGTTATTTTATCATCGTTGTTGATGTTTTGTCATTTTATCTGATGTTTTTCCATCTTGAGTGTTGCTTTTGTCTTCTTAACTAAAAACACAAACCAACCAAAATATATGAGCCGAACTACGACTGCTCTGATTCCTTAAAAGGGATACGTAGACAGAGGCTTTTGTGGGGGCCTAATCGAGCATATCTTTGTAAATATTCCTATCTTTTCCCCACACTTTCTTTTCCTTTTTTTGCATGCATTTCCTTTTTAGCTCTTAAGCTTAGACATAGATTTTATACACCCATTTTTAAGATAAACAAAAAGAATGGATACCATAAAGTACTACGGGCGTGTGGGGTGCTTATACCTTCCCCTCGCGTAACAGACTCCCTTACACGATCTCTCAGTCATTTGATCATGATTTCACCCTTCTCAGGTTTTCTCGATGTTTACCTTTCCCTTTCGGCGGGATAAAAGACGTTCAATGGTGACTTCATTGATTTTATATCAGATGACAGTTCGGCCGGTTGTTCCATGTACCAATAACATGGTTGAATATGAAGCATGTATCATGGGTATAAAGGCTTCTATTGACATGAAAATCAAATTCTTGGACGTGTGTGGGGACTCAGCCCTAGTAATCAGTCAGGTAAGGGAGAATGGGATACGAAGCACCCAAATCTCATTCCTTACCGATATTATTTGTTGGAATTAATTCGTACTTCGACGAAATCACTTTTGAATATATTCCACGAGAAGAGAATTAGTTGGTAAACACATTAACTACCATGTCATCATGTTAAAAGTCAGATGGGACAATGAAACTTCTCGAATCACTATTGAAAAGCTAGCCAAACCAATGTATTGCTACGAAGTTGATACTGATGGAGTATAATAAAATCCTTGGTTTCACGAAGTAAAAAGATACCTTGAGTCTCAAGAGTACACCGAGGGGGAAGCTATAAATGACAAGAAGTTTCTACAGAGGTTTTATGCGAAGTTCTTTCTGAGCAACAAAATTTTATACAAGTGTAACCACGATTCGACTCTGCTTAGTTGTATAGACAAGAAGGAAGTCGAGAAGATTATGGAAGATATGCATGAATGAGTTTGGTACTCATTCAGTGGGAACACGATGACTAAGAAGATTCTGAGAGCAGGTTATTATTGGTCAACCATGGAAGCTGATTTCTATCGTCATTCTAGAACTTGTGACACGTCTTAGACTTATGTTGACAAAGTACATGTGCCTCCGATTCCTCTAAACGTCTTGACTGCTCCTTGGCTGTTTGCAATATGGGGCATTGATATGATTGGAGAGATTAATCCTACTACGTCTAAAGAGCATCATTTCATCCTGGTCGCTGCTGATTATTTCACGAAATGGGTTGAAGCGGCCTCGTTTTCCTCAGTTACAAAGATGATTGTGGCCCGGTTCATTAAGCATAACCTCATCTAACGGTATGGCATCCCCGGAAGGATTATCACAGAAAATGGTACTAATCTTAACAATACTATGATCACGAAAATTTGCATGCAGTTCAAGATTAAACACCATAATTCTTCTCTGTATTGATCGAAGATGAATGACGCAGTGGAAACCGCCAATAAGAATATCAATAAGATTATACAGAAGATGACAATGACGTAAAAAGATTGGCATGAGATGCTACCATTCGCTCTTCATGGTTACCACACTTCAATACGTACATCAACTAGGGCAACCCCATCCTCGCTAGTCTATGGTATGGAGGCTGTTTTACCTATCGAAGTCCAGATTCCTTCTCTAAGGATTATGAATGATGAAAATTTAGACGAAGACGAGTGGATTCAGACTAGACTAAACCATATGATTTTGATTGACGAGAAAAGACTTACGGCTGCTTGTCATGGTCAGATGTACCAAAAGCGCATGATCAAAGCCTTCAATAAGAAAGTCAAACATCAGGTATACTAGGCTGGCGACTTGGTAATAAAGCATATTATCCTGCCACAAGGTGATCCCAGGGGCCAATGAACTCCCACATATGAAGGGCCATTTATTATTTAGAGGATATTTTCTGGCGGTGCTATGATACTGACCACCATGGACATTGAAGACTTCCCGCACACTATGAATGCGAACATAGTCAAAAAATACTATGCATGATAGAGTCCCGCTAGGTTGACTGGCCTAGGAAAAAATAAGGGCATCCCGGCGAACCAAAAGGGTTCAGGAAAAAATTAGGGATATATATAAAAATTTGCACACCAGGCAAGTCGAAAACCTAAAAAGGTGGCCTGGGCAAAAAAGGATATCCCGGTGTACTGAAAACCCGAAAGGGGGGTCCAGGAAAAAGTTAGGGATTAAAGCGTACGACTATGTACAGTTCAATCACCTGTTTACTAAATAGGCAGCATGACTACCAACATCAAGTTCAAATGGTACAAATCAATCCAATCAACTTCTTCTAACAACAAGGAATGAGATGCCCGAAGACATAGGTGCAATAACAGAGTTGAAACTTGATGGGATCATTTCCACATAACTGTTTTTTCTCTTTTGTATTTTTCCATTTTTACGATGATTTCCTCTTACTAGGATCTCTGTCTCGTTGTATAAAACTGTCTGTTTATAGGTAAACTCTCAATACAAATATATTTCAAAATTCAAATTTGTCTCACTTTCTCTGTTTTGTTTACAGAAGACATCCAATGATTAAAATTGAATGAACATATGCATTTAAATATGATTACTATTAACAAATATTTGCATGAAAACAAGTTTAGCATTTATTGAAGACTCTAAGAGTTGGGATAATGTTTAAGTCATCCACAAATCCCCATAGAGTAATCTCCAGGAACTATCTCTTCAAGAGCTACCTTCGCAAGCTCATCCCGGACAAAGTTATATTCTCTAACAAGTGTAATATTGCCTCGGACACAAATTTGGGCATCTTCTAGCAGTTTACATGATAATCTCCCCCAGTAGGTCCCCTAGCAGATAAAGAAGTTTGAACATTTCCAAGCATACGATGGAAACTTCCTCCGCACAGCCTACAAAATTCCAATTCCCATCAGAAATGATTCCTTCAGCACAGTTTACAGGAATTTAATTCTTCAGTGGAGTTTATTTCCCCAACGCTGTAAAATCCCCTGCAAAATTCTCTTCTCCACCAGGGTTTATTTCCCCAACAGGGTTTATTTCCCCAGCAAAATTCTCTTCTCTAGCAAAGTGAAGTTAAGGTTCTTATCCCCAGAGAGTTGCTACGGTGTCTGAAACCTGGTCAAGTATCGTGTCAGAGGAATATCCATTTATTTTATCCCAAGTCAGGGCACAGAAGAATCCAACGATGAATGACCAATGTTCCTGTAACTCTTCTATCCCCAAGCTGAAGTCGAACATCCATAACGGAGTGTCCTCAAACAGAAAGAAGGAATCCCTAACATAGAAATTCTAAACAAGATTTAAGATTCATATTCTTCGTCCCCAGCAACAGTCAAAGATTTATTGTCCCCAACCAAAGATGTTAGGAAAGGCTACCATTGCCGTCAGCAACATCTTACATCCATACATCATTTACAAAACATCATAACATATGCATACGAAACACATATGGTACTCCCATTTATTTTGAGAACATATTACGCAATGCATTGCATACATCATGACATTGCATAAAGCTAACTTTGTTTCTTCCAGGTTAGTCCGCAAACAGACGAATATCATCAACAATTTTAAAACAGGTCAGAAATTAATTCTCGAAACAAGACAGATTTACCAATAAAAAGCAGGCCAAAGATTAATTCCCGAAACAGGACGAGGCAACTATCTATATGGCTAGGCAAATATTAATTCCCAAAATAGGACGTAGCAATTATCTATATGACTAAGCGGTATGAATTCCAGGAGCAGGACATGTTTATCAATAAAAGCGGTTCAAAGATTAATTCCCGAAACAAGATGAGGCAACTATCTATACGACCAGGCAATATGAATTCCCAAAATAGGACAGGTTTACCAACGCAAAATTGGGTCAAAGATTCATTCCCGAAACAAGACAGGGCAACTATCTATATGACCAGGCAATATGAATTCCTGAAACAGGACGGATTTACCAATGAAGAAAAGATTGCAGATTAATTCCCGAAACAGGACAGGGCGACTATCTGCATGACCAAATGATTTCCTTCAGAGACTGAATTCTGAAAAGCATCTCCTTCAGGGCCTTCGTTCTTAAAAGCATTTTTCTTCGGAAATTTTCATTTCGTCAGATCAAGTCGAGCGTAGACTCATTCTGATTCTCCTATCAACAGTTACCCTGGATGGCATCTATAATCCCATCTCCGAAAACACTCTACCATATCCATGAATGTCACCCTAAAGCCCATTCGAGCAATACTATCAACCAACAACATTACTTCATGCACCGTCGAGTGCAAATTTCCAGGCACTTAAGTGTTCAATCCTCTTCCACCTTCAGATCACGAGGGGCGGACATGCTAATCTATCTCTTCAAGTTTAAGAATATTGAACATGAGCATATGCTATACCCCAAAATTTTCCCTACCAAGACACCTCCTCATGCTCCTAGGGTTTTCAATTGCTCAATGCTACTCAATGTTTGATCAGACAAACTCTCCTCATAAGCAGTTGACCTACAACTAAGGTTTTGCTATTCTTAAGGAAATTTGAGCTTATAATTACTCAAGTGGATTTTATGGTTTCTCATATGTCTCTAAGAATTCTCATGCCAAAATCCAAGCCTTGCATCACAAGTTTGCTCAATCAATTGCTCAGAAGACTGAAAATTAACTATATGGGACAAAAAGTCAACTGTGGTAAACATACAGTCAAACCTTAATATTTTTGGTCAACATCAAGATATGGAAGTCACATTAATCATTTGATCAAGTTTTGATCATGATTCCTCAAGAAAACTCAAGATTCATTAAAAGTCAAAAGTTACCAAATTAGGGTTTTCTTAAGGAAGAGTCAGCTGAACTTTGACCAAGCATAACTTTTACATGCTTCATTATTTTTTTCTCAACCAAAGTTAATTTTGAAGGAAATTAAATTCTCTACATCTTTTTCTCTCTAAGCTCAAGTCCAAAAAATACTTCATTTGAGAGATATGGGCCAAAACATTATAGGTCATTTCAAAAGTCAACAAAAAGACACTTTTTGTCAAGGCAACTTACATCAAGATAAATATTCAAATGAAAACATAATCAAAATAGACATTGTAGAGAACATCTTGAGCTTTCTAAAAAGTCAAAGATCACATTCAAATGATAAAAATTGAAAGAGTTATGATTGGTGCAAGTTGGGAAATTTTGAGAAAATGCATGAAATCAAAAGTGATCAAACTTGAGTTTTTGGGCTAATGGGCTGATATTTCAAGATCTAAACGTGTATAAAGCCTCAATATGAACCTCTAAACCAATTCATACATCCCTTGGGTTTTTATTCTATTTATTATTATTTTTTATTTATTTAAAGTCAAAAGTAAATTGGATAAAATCAAGTCTTTTTACATAGGTCCAAGCCCACTCTTGGTTTGACCTAATTCAACTCTATATATTCTCATCAATTCATACAAGAGACCACACGAAACCCTTTCACAAGAAGCCTTCCCAAAAATTTCAAAAAATATCAAAAATAGGGCAAATTGAAACCGTATCTTGCAGCCTCCCTCGAGGCCAAATGCCTGTCCAATTTCATTGCATAATAACCTTAGGGTAAGATGGGATCGAGTCTGATGATCCAAAGGGTATAAAACCAGCATACATGCCTCGCCGGTTTCTTGATTTTTTGCAAATTTGAATTCTTATTTTCCTGTCGTTTTAATGTATACTAACCTCACTAACATATTTCTGAGACATAACCACGCAGGGTAGACCTATTGCATGACCCCCATGAAGATCAAACTATACTTGGCCATGTTTGAACCATTTAAAACTATATGCTTTGTATCTCTTTCTACAAGGAGATTTATCCAAAAATAATGGTTCTATTGAAATTGCAAGGCCTGAATTAAGGGGGTAGGGTACCCTTGATCATTAATACTTCTTATTTTGCAGGAACGAAGGACTATCTCATCAGAGAAGATGACCAGAGCTAGGGCTTCGACGCTTCTCTGACCTAGGGATTTATTTTTATTATATATTTAATTTGTTTCAATGATATTACCAGATGTATATCCACCCCAGTGGTAGAAGCGCACACGATAAGTCTTTGATGTACAAGGGCGTGGGTTCAATCCTTTCAGTTGTACCCCAAAATTTTCCCGTCCATTTTCATTCAAGATATTCTCCTGGGGTCCTTAAATGCTCAAGGTTGCTCAAGAATTAACCAGAAAAATTCTCCTCCTAAGCAATGGACTCATACCTAGGGTTTGGTATTTCTCAAGGAAGATTCGGTTTCCAAGATCTCAAGTTGTTTTCATGACTCCTCATATGTTTCAAAGAATTCTCATACCAAGTTTCATGCCTTGCATCACAAGTTTGCTAAGTCAATTGCTCAAATGATTGAAAATCAACTGTATTGGGTGAAAAGTCAAATGTGGTAAACATATAGTCAAACCTTAATATTTTTGGTCAACATCAAGATTTTAAGTCACATTCATCATTTGATCAAGGGTTGATCATGATTCCTCAAGAAAAGCCCTCAAATCGTCAAAATTCAAAAGTTTCCAAATTGAGGTTTCCCTAGGAAAAGTCAACAAAACTTTACCCAAGCATAACTTTCACACGCTTCATCAGCTTTTCCCCAACAAAATCCCATTTTGAATAAATTCAATTCTCTACAACTTTGTCTATATAAGCTCAAGTTCAAAAAATGAATCATTTGAGAAATATAAGCCAATACATTACAGGTCATTTCAAAAGTCAACAAAAAGAAACTTTTTGTCAAGGAAATTTACATCAAGATAAAGTCTTCAAAAGAAAAAATGATCAAAATAGAGGTTGTAAATGATATCTTGAGCTTTCCAAAAAGTCCAAGATTACTTTCAAAAGATAAAATTTGAGTAATTTATGATCATTGCAAGTTGTGAAATTTTGAGCAAATGCACGAAGTTCAAATTGTGCAAGCTTGATATTTTGGGCTATTGGGACATGGTTTAAGAGACCAAACGTGTATTATAATATTAATACACCTTAAACCTTATCCTTACACCCCTTGACCTATTTTTATTTTAATCAGTTTTTATTTATTCATTAATAATATAAAATAAATAAGATAAAATCATATCTTTTTACACAAGGTCCAAGCCCACATGACTTTGACCTAATTTCTCCTATATAATCTCATTCATTCTCATACAAGGCCACACGAAAAAACCTTGCCTCACTAGTTTGTAAAAAAAATTCCAAACTTTTCTCAAGAACCCTAAATCTTGAAACTCTTGTGCCAAACCCTTTTACTGCAAAACATCCACTCCATTCTCTTCCAGCAAGCCTATTGGGTAGGTGTGGACCAAATTGGATGGTCAAGAACACATGAAACCTTCTTGCATGAATTCTCTGATTTCATAATGTTCATGACATTCATATTTTAAGTTTTTGTTTTCTTTAACATGTACTAACGTCCCTAATGTGTTTATAAGTCTTGATAGTGCAGGTTATAACAATCGTGGAGGTCCTATGCATGCTGAAACGTGAACCACCATGCTATCACCAATTTCATATGTTTACATCATAGATCTTAATCCCTTGCGTTTTATCCTTCAAAAATACTCCCATTGGATTCACAACCCTTGATTTAGGGGGGTAGGGTATTGTTGGCTTCCTAAAAATGCTTATTTTGTAGGTTGATTGAAAGAGGACAACCAGAGAAGACGAGTGGAGCTAGGGCTCCAGCGCCTCTCCGGTCAACATAATTATGTTTTATATTTATATTTATTATTTAATTTATAGAAACAGATGTATAGCCACCCCAGTGGTAGAAAGACGCGCGCTAAGTCACTCCTCTCCTAGGTCACAGGTTCGATTCATGGTTTTGCCAATTTTTTTTAATGTTTTCATTATTTTTGCAGGTTTAGTATATGATACGTTGAACCTGTTACCTTGATACAACCAACGCTTTAGCCTGGTGGTATGCTAGGCGTGGAGAATGTTTGAGGGCACATGTTCAACACCCACCCCTACTCTTTTGGTCATTATATGTTTCTCACTCTTTTTCACCCTTTTTCTTTAAAACCATTTTTTCAAAAAACATTTTTTAACAAAACCCTAATTTAATTTTAGGATTTAAATTTTATTTTAGGTTTTTTTTAATTTAATCAATTGAACTTAATTTTAGGTTTTATTTAATTAACCCTAACTTGATTTTTTAGGTTTTCTCGATTAAATTAAAATCGACTTAGATTTTAGGGTCTCGATTACCTAACTTTTTTTAATTAATTAAAATCAACTTAGATTTTAGGGTTTCGATTAATTTAAATTACCTAACTTTTTTGATTAATTAAAATCAATTAGACTTTAGGATGATTATCAAAACTTTTTCATCGTGCAATCACCAAAACAATTTTTCCATTTTTCTCTTTTACAATCTTCGCGTATTTACTTTCCCATTAGTTATTCTCAATAATGTATCTGCTACAGTATATAATAGTTAATTAGGGTTTACTTTATTTTCCCCCGATTGTATGGTTTTGCATCCCCACTCCCGAAGCCCTGTAATAGTTTAGGTTTACTTTCCGCACCTTTACTTTCTGCAATTTACCGCTTTCCTTATTACTGTATAGTAACTAGGCATGTATGGCAAGATTTAAAGGCGGTGATATCTAACCCTAAATACAAGATAAATTAACTGAATTGTATCACTTTTCATACACTCACCTCTAGGGTAACCTCACTTGGTGCCTTCGAGTAATAACAATCGTGTCCCTCGAACATGGGGACACTTTAGAAAATACCCCGGTTAAAAAGATCGTAGTCCTCGATGACCCTTACGATGCTGCCTTCGGTAAATGATCTTATTCCCTTACGATATATTACTAAAGCGCCCCTAGAAGTTGCCTTTATGACTATACAATGACCCTCACATGTCCCTGTACATCCAACGATAGGGATTCCTACTGTTGTACCCCAAAATTTTCCCTCCCAAATTCTCCTAGATTTGTCAAGATCAATATCTAAATGGTTCAAGATTTGCTCAAGGATTGCACAGTCAAAAGCTTCATTTGCTTCACAATCAACTACAGGGGCAAAATGGTCATTTCGCAGTCAAAAGTCAAAATTTTTGGTCAACATCTTATTTTGAGCCCACAATCATCATTTGATCAAGTCTTGATCATGATTCCTCAAGCATGGCTCAAAAATCATCCAAGATGCAAAAGTTGCTATTTTTGGACAGCAGAAAAGTCAACTGTAACTTGACCAAGGCATAACTTGTTCATGGTTCATCAGAAAAATCCCATCCAATGCTCATTTTGAAGGGGATGACATTTCCTACAACTCATATTCACACTCCAAGTCCAAAAAATGCTCTCACAAAAAGTTATCAATTTCTACATTATAGGTCAATTTCAAAAGTCAACAAAAATGCACTTTAAGTCAAAGACCATAACTTGAGATTGGTAAATCCAAATGACATGGGACCAAAGGAATTGGTTAGAGGACTTCAAGACCTTTCCAAAATGTAAAAGAACATGTTCATATGAACAAAATTGAGCAAGATATGCATTGGAGAAGTTGGGAAATTTTCATGAATTTGCAAAAGTCAACTTTGCTCAAAACACATCATTTTTGCTAATGGGCCTCAAATTACTTCTTGAATCTTTACCCAAAGCATATGCACGACCCATCAAGCCTATTTGAGTTTATTTTCTTATTTTTATTAATTAATTGGATTTTTTATTAATATTAATTCATTTAATTGATTTAAAATATAGGAAATTCAAAGATATGGTTTTCAAATCTTTTTGTGAAGCAAACAAACTCAGGGCAAGCTGGCAAATTCGTGTATCAATCAAAGAGGCAAAAATCTCCATGTTTGGCAAGTTTTCTCAATCAAAAATATTGAAAAATATTTGATTTTCAATCAAATATTGAAACATCAATGCAAGGGATTTCATGTGCAAGATTTACCCTAGTTTCATTCCATTATATGTACTGAAGCCAACCCTAATGCTTGGAACGTGAAAACTGTTGCAGAAAACCATATGCGATATTGAAAAAAAGCCAAGAAAACTCAAAACTGAATTCCACCTTCCAGGCCCTTTCAAAGCAATTTAAGGATTCTAATACATTGCTAGCATTCCCAGAAGCGTGTAGCAATAAAAAACAAGCCTTAACACTCAAAGAACACGCAAGAACAGTGATACGGTTTGCTTAACTTTTCCATATTCGAAACTCACATTTTTTGCATCATCAACATGTTCTAATCATCGTTTTACATTGCTTGAACCTTTACAAAGCTAATGGAATTGGTTAATTGCATTATAGTGTACAGGATCGCAGGTTGCCATTGAAGGGTTCTAGGGTTTATGAGTTCTGGAATTAGGGCTTTCTTGACCAAGCAAAATTAGGACTAATGATGCCCATAGTTGAAACCGTCTGCTCAAGACGAACATACTGGACATATTGCGCCATATTTATATAGCATAGAATTCTAATCGCTATTATTCCTCAAGCTACTTTGTGGGGGTTAAAAACCCCCGCTATTTGATTTATTTTACACGTATTCAGGGAGGAAGACGAAGGACGTGGAAGCATGCCATTGGACGGTTCAAATAATCAGCGCACGTGTTTTGCTTTATGGCATATTATCTGGTTTCTTATTATAATAATTAATTGCCATTATATTAATAAAGGCGTTCAGTTGGCCTAGTGGAAGAGCAGGTGGCTGTTGACCATTGGGACCTGGGTTCGATTCCCAGGTCCTCCAAGCCTTTGTTTCTATTTTTTCATAACATGTTCCTGTGCCGGCGTTCAAAAGCATTCCACCATGCGCTTCAAGCAATCAGGCGCCAAGTGGCCACTAACACCCATCTAATGGCCAAGCGTGAATATTCATGGTGCTCCTTAGTCAACAGGCATGTGGTGGATCAGAAGGGTCAAACGTGGCTGAAACAATTGGGCTTCCAAAATTCCAAATTCACCTCCAATGGGTCCATCAACCCCCCTGGTTTACTATTCTTTTTTTTCATTCTTTTTATTTTCTTTTAATAATTATTATTACTATTATCTAATTAATTCATAAATTATTTTTCATAATAAAATCAGAAACTTAAAATATTGTTTATTTTTATTATTTATTATTTTCACTATTAATAATTATTTTTGTAAATAAATGTAAATTAATTAATTTAGTTTAATTAGATCAACTTTAATCTTTTTCACAATAAATAAAAATAGCCTAGAATTAGGGTTTTGATAATTTTGACTTCTTTTTATTTTATTTACATAAAAACATAAAAAACACAAAAATACTTTTTCTTTAATTATTTAATTAATTAGGTTTATGTATAATATTAATTAATCACAAAAAAGGACCAAAATTTCATTGTTTTCTCAAAAAGAGTCAAAACCCTAAGACGTTCCCGATTTAACTTCTTTCGCCCTTCAATTCTTTTTGATTATATTTATGTAACTGTTTCTGAGGATGTAATAGTTAATTAGGTCTTTTACCACTTTCTTTACTTTTCTCGCATTTATTTTCCAAACGGGTTTTGTTTTTGGCAATGTATAGACCCGCGCCTTGTAATAGCGTAGATTTACCTTTCCGCACTTTATTTTCCACACTCTTAACTGTTAATTATGCATGACAAGATTGCATGACAAATAAAAACAATCCGTAGCTCACAAATAACATGTACAAGATAAATATAAACTGAAACAACACACATGCACATGCCACTCCTAGGGTACGCCTCACTTGGTTGCCTCGAGGTGGTCATCAAGTATAGGGTGTTTTAGAGGTCGCCCTCCTGTCTAAAGATCCAGTTGCCTCGAAACGGTTGCCTCGGATAAAAAGGATCTAGGACATTAGGGTTACCGCTAAGGCGTCCTACTATTGCTTTGGTGACCACATTGTCCCTTAATCGAATTGACCCGAATAACTCCAACGACGGTGCTACCTACTTCTCAATAGTGGGATAGTACTGTCTAAAGGACTCTTACACAACTTAATTCCTTAGAGTAGGTATATTTTCATGGGTACTTGCTCTTTCAAAAAAGAAAAACAACTTTTCGCACCTACACTTTCAAAAAGTTTTCAAACAAACACTTCATACACTCTTGAGGACTGATACAAGAGTTACCTAGAAGTTTTTCAAACTAAACTTTTTCAAAACCCACATACACTTGAAAAGCAAACAGATTTTGAAAACATAGTGAGCAAGTACCTAAGAGCCCGTGGATAACCACGGATAGAAAGGGTGCTAACACCTTCCCTTTCTATAAATCTACCTCCCGAACCGAGAGACGTCTCGAAAAAGGAATTTTGCTGTGCTTTTGTCCTTTCCATGTTGGAGAACATAAAAGACGGTGGCGACTCTTACTTACCGCGACATTTCGCGAACCAGGATTCCAAAACAGTCAGTTCTATTTCCACCGATCACAGAACTGGCGACTCTGCTGGGAACTTATTAATAAGTGAGGTGTACCTTAGGATTAGACCACTCTTATGTTTTCAATTGTATGTCTTGATTGCTTTTGTATTGTGGGCTTGCATCGGAGTTTTATAGATCTTAACCCGGATCTGGGGAATACCCTTTAGGTAGCATAAGCTGTGAGGGACCTGTCCAGTGTAGACCGACACGGGTGAAGCAGTGGCTACGTTGGTGTGACACCTTGGTCTGTACCGATATCCCTTGTGTTGGAACGAGGAGAATATGGGTCTTCTGAGGAGTCATTAAGCACCAACAGACCTTAGAACCCTAAATTGACCCAACTTGGCCATAGAATAGTAGCAGTATGCTACACTTATTGAGGCTAAACTCTTGTGATGGTTCTGGCCACAAGAAAAGATTGCGACTCTGGAGTTATGACCGATTGAGGGTAGTCGATGATATTGAGATCCTCTAGAACCCGGTTACTATTTTCTAGGACAGGTCTTAACCAACGAAACTGAAAGAGGGTAGTACCTAAACTTCATGCTGGCCTAAACTCTAAGGGCTGTCTTGTGTGACTTGTGTGCCTTCAAACTTGACTACTTGCATACTTGTTATCTGACAACATGAGTTCCTTGCAGGTTTTGTTTACAGTCCTTAATCTGGGCTTATAACAGGGTTTACTTACACTACTCCACGCATAGCATGACATCATACCATCATGCCATTGCATACATCCTGCATAAGGACTAACCCATTTCAAGGATCTCAAGGGTCTGTGATGCAGGTCATGATGAATCAAAATGTCTAGAAAGGGGCAAAAGGGGATTTATTTTCCTCTAACCAAGGTTGTCCAGAGATCAAAACATGATGACTTGAGTCAGGGGCTATGACCCACTCGATATGGTGAGCCTTGACTCTTGAAGAAGGACTCTCAACAACATGAAGTTCCTTCAATCAAGCTACCAGATTCTAACAATTTTCTTTTTTACCCCGCGAGATCCTTGAAAACATTGCATGCATATCATACATATCATTGCATTACATGTACACTTTTTACAGGTCACTTACCTTCTTCGCTGTTTATTTCAGCAATCATCATGAATCCTGAAACTTCTGCTGAACAAGCTATCAAGGCCCTCTAGGCCCAGAATGCCCAGTTCCAGGAGTTGGTTATGAGCCTAGCCCAGGGTCAACAGGACTTGAAAACTTTGATTCTGAAAGAGAGGAAGAAGAAGAAGAGGACTCTTTTGTTCAACACTAGACGCAGATCTGGGAATGAATTACCGAATGAGGCTGAGCTGACTACTTCATCTGTGGGCAAAGACATTCCCCAAGAGAGAAGGGTTCCTAGTCCCGTGGTCTCCGACAACGAGACAAATTATAATGATGAACAGTATCCTCCTGCTGAGGATAAGTACAAACAGCTGGAGGACCGGTTAAGTGCTATGGAGATACAAAGAGTGCCCGGCCTGGACTTTGAAGATCTAGGTCTATCCTCTGGGGTGGTGATCCCACATAAGTTCAAAGCACCTGCCTTTGCAAATTACGACGGAGCTTCCTGTCCTAAGCTACACCTCCGTTCATACGTAAGGAAGATCCAGCCCTACACGGCTGACAAGAATTTATGGATCCATTTCTTCCAGGATAGTCTTTCAGGGACTCAACTCGAATGGTTCTATCAGCTGGATGGAGCCAGTATTCGTAACTGGGAGGACTTGGCTACTGCATTTTACAAGCAGTATCAGTATAATTCCGACCTCGCTCCCACGCGTACCCAACTCCAGGGCATGTCACTTGGGACGGGTGAAGGTTTTAAGGAATATGCACAAAAGTTGAGAGACCTGGCTGGAAGGGTGCAACCACCTTTAACTGACCGTGAGCTCGTTGACATATTCTTGGGGACCCTGTCTGGTCCGTTCTTCAACCATCTGATTGGGAATTCTTCTACTGGGTTTACAGACCTTATCTTGACTGGGGAGAGAATTGAAGATGGTATCAAGTCTGGGAAGATACAGAAAGGTGACTCCTCGAACACTGAGTAGAAACCATTCAAGAAAGAATCTAGTGATGTCTACGGTTCAAGAGGGCAGAATAGGTCCGAACACCGCCAAGCTGTCAACGCGGTGGTTATTTCAAAACCGGCTGGTGATCCTCAACACCGCAACCAATAAAGGGAAGAGAGTCCTAAGAGGCAGTTCACTCGACTCAGTATGACCTTGTCCCAGATACTGCTACAGTTGCTGGAAACCAATCTGGTAACTCTAAGGGACCCTCCAAAGAATCCCAATAAGACACCTTCAAGGTATAACCCCAACGCCCGCTGCGCTTATCATTCTGACAGCCCGGAGCATGCTACAGATGATTGTTGGACTCTGAGGAACAAGGTTCAGGATCTAATCGATGCAAAGGAGGTCCAGTTCGAAGCGCCCGAGGCTCCCAATGTGATCACTGCTCCCTTTCCAAAACATGGTTAGGATTGAAAAACTTTTGTTCATTCGAATGTTCAAGTTGTATTTTTCTTTGATTGTTCAAACATTTTATTCATGTCAAACGTTGTTATTTCATTAATGCATTACACGTGTCTATTTTGAAGTAATTATGTTCACTATGCTTAAAACTGCTTTCATTTTTTGATGTTCAACTCTCGATTAAAAATTCTAAGCCTCTTGAGGGAGGATGATGAAAACGATACCACAATCTTTATAGTATGCTTTTGAATAGACCCTGCTGATGAGGTACAGGCATTGTTTCAATTCCTAAACACTGGAGTTATAAGGAAGATAATCCCTTGTCAACCCCTTCGACCCAAAGAAGTAGGAGTATTTTTTCTTTTCAAAAATTAAAAACCCTTAATCATAACCTAGGGCAGGGTAGTTCTCTCAGTTGATCCAAGTGCATAACGAATGACATCAAAAGAAGTCCTTTTGAAACAAAAGACAGTGATGGTTCCGAATAATCATAAAGACAGACAGTCATCATTTCGCAGAAATAAAAGCCCAATAAGTCAAAACCTATGAAGGAAACTTACAAAAACTGGGGCATCCCGCTGACTGTAATCACAAAAGAAACAGTTCAGGCAAAAAACAGGGATAATAAAAACAAAAAAGAAAGAGGTCTTACATACTCTCAACAAAATGACTGCCTATTCAAAATAAACTTTCAGTATCCGAACCATCACTGGTATATCAAAGCGAAGACTCAAACTAGATCTAATACACGATTAACTAAGTTTAGGTTTGAAGAACATCACGAAGAACGGGTGGGTATAAATAAAATTCGAGCCTTTATCCTTTGTTTCTTAAACCGTGAACCAGGCCACGCTACAACCCTTAAAAGTCCTAGCTGAAGCATGGGTTAGTTCGAAAGCATACTGTTACAAAAGGTATCCTGACTCCTTAAGGCTTGCGGTAAAACAACGAGTTGACATCGCATTTTACAAAATTTGCTTGTTTTACTGAAAAATGCATTTTCAAAAACTTCAAGACAGACATAAGCTTTGCATTTCTGATATAACATTGTTTGCATATGACTATTTGTTCGAACAGCAGAGAAATTCGCACGACGAATATCTAAGTGAACAAAAGTACTTTCAACCAAGGGGAAGACATGATCATGGTCTATCATCTGGAGCAGTCCAGTCAAGATTTAAGGAATCTCTCAAGGATGCCAAATAGCCAGGGGGAAAATCTCCGTCTGAATCACTTGAGGCATTGGGCATGAAGTCCAGCTACGAATCTTGCACAATCAAACGCCTTATGGTGGTATGGCAACACAATGCTACCGACAGTGACAACTCTCTACATCCTGAGAGCATGGACATAGTCGAAAAAATACTACGCAAAATCAAAGACCTGCTAGGTTGACACACCTAGGCAAAAATAAGGGCTTCCCGGCGAACCAAAAGGGTTCGGGCAAAAATAAGGGATGAAAATGAAAAAATCTGTACACCTGGCAAGTCGAAAACCTGAAAAGGCGGCTTGGGCAAAAATGGGTATCCCGGTGGACTGAAAACCCGAAAGGGCGGTCCAGGCAAAAATTAGGGATCAAAGCGTACACACTATGTCCTGTCATCTCGTCACTTGCCTACCAGAAGAGATTTGTCAATCGGCAGTCATCAAGCACCTCCACAGGTACCTTCTCCCACAGAAACTGGGGAAATAAGAATTGTCTAAGCAATCTAGTTGCTCTGTCCACCAAGGTACCAAGGTAGGTTCGGCTGAAGAACGTAACCAGGATACCTTCACTCCCCGGAAGTAAGACAAGATTCAGCATTACTCTCCCCAAGCAGAGTTGCTCTCCCGTCAGCCCCGAAAAGGCACAGTATCTCCAGCAAGTCAGCAACACTCTCCCCGAGCAGAGTTAGTCTACTGTCAGCCTTAAGGAAGTTGGATATCCCCAGAAGATCCCAATATTCCCCAGCGGAGTATACATATGTTCCTAAACAAGCATCCCCGGCAGTCTTAATATAAGATTGTTCCCCGGCGGAATACAGACACCCCAGTGGAACCATTCCCCAGTACAGTTCAAAAGTTTCCCCAGGAGAATTGAATCGTCATCCCCAGTAGATTCTGGAAGCTTATCCCCAATAGAATTTGGAAGCCGGTCCCCTGCAGAGTACATACGTCTCTCCCCAACCACATTCAAAGGTTATCCCCCACCAGAGCCTATAACTAGGTTATCCTCAGCTAATTACCACGGAAAGATCGTCCTCGGCGAAGTTCTTCCTATCCTCCAGCGGAGCTCATCAAAATCCCTCAACAAAACTTATCAACGGAACCCCCAGCGGAGTTATCATCAAAAATCTCAGCGAAGCATCTCTCCTCCACAGAGTAATTCCCCGCAGAGTAATCTCTTCATCAAGTTTATTCCCCAACGGAGTCATCTTCTCCTACCGACTTATCCTTGCAATCATCATCCCCAGCGGAAACGAAGAACTATACTCTTCAAACATCAGCCCAGGATTCAACAAGCTCCCGGCATTCGTCAAGGATTTATTTTCCTAGACGAAAATACATTCATAGACATTTCACATTTCATACATCCTTCTTACATACATGATAAAGTGCATACGGCACAATCTCATTTATTCCTGAGAACATCATGACATCATGCATTTCATACATCATGACATTGCATACGACTAATGTTTTGCCTTTTCAGGAAAATGTCAATCAAAAGATATTACCATCAACTTTTGAAGTTGCAAATTCGATACCTGTATCTAGCCAGGGCATATCTGTGAGCGATTGATTGTAGATTCGATACCTGTATCTAGCCAGGGCAAATCTGCATGAGGAGTTTGAAGTTCCGGATTTGATACCTGTATCTAGCCAGGGCATATCTGTGATCAATTGATTGTAGATTCGATACCTGTACCTAGCCAGGGCATATCTGCATGAAGAGTTTGAAGTTCCAGATTCGATACCTGTATCTAGCCAGGGCATATCTGTGAGCGATTGATTGTAGATTCGATACCTGTATCTAGCCAGGGCATATCTGCATGACGAGTTTGAAGTTCCAGATTTGATACCTGTATTTAGTCAGGGCATATCTGTGGACGACTAATTCTAGATTCGATACTTGTATCTAGCCAGGGCATATCTGCATGAAGAGTTTGAAGATCAACCCCTGTAACAGGCCAGGAAATTATCTTTCATTCTCAGGTCAGAGGTCTACACCTGTATCCAACCAGGAAAGCTATCTCTACCAACCTTTTGAAGTTCCAGATTCGATACCTGTATCTAGCCAGGGCATATCTGTGAGCGACTGATTAGAGGTCTACGCCTGTATCCAGCCAGGAAAGCTATCTCGATCATCCTTTTGAAGTTCCAGATTTGATACCTGTATCTAGCCAGGGCATATCTGTGAGCTATTGATTGTAGATTCGATACCTGTATCTAGCCAGGGCATATATGCATGAAGAGTTTGAAGATCAACCCCTGTAACAGGCCAGGAAATTATCTTTCATTCTCAGGTCAGAGGTCTACACTTGTATCCAGCCAGGAAAGCTATCTCGATCAACCTTTTGAAGTTCCAGATTCGATACCTGTATCTAGCCAGGGCATATCTGTGGGCGACTAATTCCAGATTCGATACCTGTATCCAGCCAGGGCATATCTGTGGACGACTAATTCCAGATTTGATACCTGTATCTATCCAGGGCATATCTGTGAGCGATTGGTTGTAGATTCGATACCTGTATCTAGCCAGGGCATATCTGCATAAAGAGTTTGAAGATCAACCCCTGTAACAAGCCAGGAAACCATCCTTATTTCTCAAATACGCAAGTTCTCGCTAAGGAATCTCTTACGTGATCGACACTTTCAGATGGCATCTTTAAGCCCATCTCCACAACTATCCATTACACTTCCAAATGGCATCTATAAGCCCATTCCCGACAAGATTCTGTCACATCTCCAGATGGCATCTATAAGCCCATCCTCCTATCCATCATCTCTCCAAATGGTATCTGTAAGCCCATTCCCGGCATCACACTGCTGATATTCTACTTTGCGAGTGCAAATTTCTGGGCACTCTAGTGTTCAATCATCTTCCACCTTCGGATCAAGAAAGGCACGCAAGCCAATCTACATCCTCAGGTCTAAGAAGTTTGAACAGGGGCAACTATTGTACCCCAAAATTTTCCCTCCCATATTCTCCTAGATTTGTCAAGATCAATCTCTAAATGGTTCAAGATTTGCTCAAGGATTGCACAGTCAAAAGCTTCATTTGCTTCACAATCAACTGCAGGGGCAAAATGGTCATTTGGCAGTCAAAAGTCAAAATTTTTGGTCAACATCTTATTTTGAGCCCACAATCATCATTTTATCAAGTCTTGATCATGATTCCTCAAGCATGGCTCAAAAATCATCAAAGATGCAAAAGTTGCTATTTTTGGACAGTAGAAAAGTCAACTGTAACTTGACCAAGGCATAACGTTTTCATGGTTCATCAGAAAAATCCCATCCAATGCTCATTTTTAAGGGGATGACATTTCCTACAACTCATCTTCACACTCCAAGTCCAAAAAATGCTCTCACAAAAAGTTATCAATTTCTACATTATAGGTCAATTTCAAAAGTCAACAAAAATGCACTTTAAGTCAAAGACCATAACTTGGGATTGGTAAATCCAAGTGACATGGGACCAAAGGCATTGGTTAGAGGACTTCAAGAACTTTCCGAAATGTCCAAGAACATGTTCATATGATCAAAATTGAGCAAGATATGCATTGGAGAAGTTGGGAAATTTTCATGAATTTGCAAAAGTCAACTTTGCTCAAAACACATCATTTTTGCTAATGGGCCTCAAATTCCTTCTTGAATCTTTACCCAAAGCATATGCATGACCCATCAAGCCTATTTGAGTTTATTTTCTTATTTTTATTAATTAATTGGATTTTTTATTAATATTAATTCATTTAATTGATTTAAAATATAGGAAATTCAAAGATATGGTTTTCAAATCTTTTTGTGAAGCAAACAAACTCAGGGCAAGCTGGCAAATTCGTGTATCAATCAAAGAGGCAAAAATCTCCATGTTTGGAAAGTTTTCTCAATCAAAAAGATTGAAAAAAATTTGATTTTCAATCAAATATTGAAACATCAATGCAAGGGATTTCATGTGCAAGATTTACCCTAGTTTCATTCCATTATATGTACTGAAGCCAACCCTAATGCTTGGAACGTGAAAGCTGCTGCAGAAAACCATATGCGATATTGAAAAAAAAAAGCCAAGAAAACTCAAAACTGAATTCCACCTTCCAGGCCCTTTCAAAGCAATTTAAGGATTCTAATACATTGCTAGCATTCCCAGAAGCGTGTAGCAATCAAAAACAAGCCTTAACACTCAAAGAACACGCAAGTACAGTGATACGGTTTGCTTGACTTTTCCATAATCGAAACTCACATTTTTTGCATCATTAACATGTTCTAATCATCGTTTTACATTGCTTGAACCTTTACAAAGCTAATGGAATTGGTTAATTGCATTATAGTGTACAGGATCGCAGGTTGCCATTGAAGGGTTCTAGGGTTTATGAGTTCTGGAATTAGGGCTTTCTTGACCAAGCAAAATTAGGACTAATGATGCCCATAGTTGAAACCGTCTGATCAAGACGAACATACTGGAAATATCACGCCATATTTATATAGCATAGAATTCTAATCACTATTATTCCTCAAGCTACTTTTTGGGGGTTAAAAACCCCCGCTATTTGATTTATTTTACAGGTATTCAGGGAGGATGCCGAAGGACGTGGAAGCGTGCCTTTGGACGGTTCAAATAATCAGCGCGCGTGTTTTGCTTTATGGCATATTGTCTGGTTTCTTATTATAATAATTAATTGCCATGATATTAATAAAGGCGTTCAGTTGGCCTAGTGGAAGAGCAGGTGGCTGTTGACCATTGGGACCTGGGTTCGATTCCCAGGTCCCCCAAGCCTTTGTTTCTATTTTTTCATAACATGTTCCTGTGCAGGCGTTCAAAAGCATTCCACCATGCGCTTCAAGCAATCAGGCGCCAAGTGGCCACTAACACCCATCTAATGGCCAAGCGTGAATATTCATGGTGCTCCCTAGTCAACAGGCATGTGGTGGATCAGAAGGGTCAAACGTGGCTGAAACAATTGGGCTTCCAAAATTCCAAATTCACCTCCAATGGGTCCATCAACCCCCCTGGTTTACTATTCTTTTTTTTCTTTCTTTTTATTTTCTTTTAATAATTATTATTACTATTATCTAATTAATTCATAAATTATTTTTCATAATAAAATCAGAAATTTAAATATTGTTTATTTTTATTATTTATTATTTTCACTATTAATAATTATTTTTGTAAATAAATGTAAATTAATTAATTTAGTTTAATTAGATCAACTTTAATCTTTTTCACAATAAATAAAAATAGCCTAGAATTAGGGTTTTGATAATTTTGACTTCTTTTTATTTTATTTACATAAAAAACATAAAAAACACAAAAATACTTTTTCTTTAATTATTTAATTAATTAGGTTTAGGTCTAATATTAATTAATCACAAAAAAGGACCAAAATTTCATTCTTTTCTCAAAAAGGGTAAAAACCCTAAGACGTTCCCGATTTAACTTCTTTCGCGCTTCAATTCTTTTTGATTATATTTATGTAACTGTTTCCGAGGATGTAATAGTTAATTAGGTCTTTTACCGCTTTCTTTACTTTTCTCGCATTTATTTTCCAAACGGGTTTTGTTTTTGGCGATGTATAGACCCGCGCCTTGTAATAGCGTAGATTTACGTTTCCGCACTTTATTTTCCGCACTCTTAACTGTTAATTATGCATGACAAGATTGCCTGACAAATAAAAACAATCCGTAGCTCACAAATAACATGTACAAGATAAATATAAACTGAAACAACACACATGCACATGCCACTCTTAGGGTACACCTCACTTGGTTGCCTCGAGGTGGTCATCAAGTATAGGGTGTTTTAGAGGTCGCCCTCCTGTCTAAAGATCCAGTTGCCTCGAAACGGTTGCCTCGGATAAAAAGGATCTAGGACATTAGGGTTACCGCTAAGGCGTCCTACTATTGCTTTGGTGACCACATTGTCCCTTAATCGAATTGACCCGAATAACTCCAACGACGGTGCTACCTACTTCTCAATAGTGGGATAGTACTGTCTAAAGGACTCTTACACAACTTAATTCCTTAGAGTAGGTAGATTTTCATGGGTACTTGCTCTTTCAAAAAAGAAAAACAACTTTTCGCACCTACACTTTCAAAAAGTTTTCAAACAAACACTTCATACACTCTTGAGGACTGATACAAGAGTTACCTAGAAGTTTTTCAAACTAAACTTTTTCAAAACCCACATACACTTGAAAAGCAAACAGATTTTGAAAACATAGTGAGCAAGTACCTAAGAGCCCGTGGATAACCACGGATAGAAAGGGTGCTAACACCTTCCCTTTCTATAAATCTACCTCCCGAACCGAGAGACGTCTCGAAAAAGGAATTTTGCTGTGCTTTTGTCCTTTCCATGTTGGAGAACATAAAAGACGGTGGCGACTCTTGCTTACCGCGACATTTCGCGAACCAGCATTCCAAAACAGTCAGTTCTATTTCCACTGATCACACCTACTAACTATTGGTAGGATAGCACTATTTAAAGGAGGAGGAAAATAACACGAATGATCTTTGAGTAAGGGTAGAATACTGTTAATCGCTTGCTCACAACAAACATTTTTCACCAAACACTTCTTCTGAAATATTTTAAAAAACAAACACTTTGTACGCATTCTTAACGATACAAGAATCATTACAAAGTTTCCATACTTAGGCATTTTTCAAAGTATTTTCAAACACATACACACACACCATTTCAAACAAAGTGAACTAGCAATTAAGAGCTCGTAGATAACTACGAATGAAAAGAGTGCTAACGCCTTCCCTTTTCGTAACCTACCCCCCGAACTCAGAAAAATATCAAAGGTCTTTCTTGTTATTTTCACCCTTTCCTTTATTGGATAAAAGAAAAGTTGGTGGCGACTCTTGCTATCTGCAACACTTGTGATAAAACGCAAAACCAATTCAGTTCTCCCACCATATTACAGAACTGGAGACTCTGCCGAGGAGATCTAAAAAGTGAGGTTACCTTTAGATCTAGATCACTTTTAAATGCTTTCCTTATTTGATTTGTCTTCTTTATTTTTAAAGGGTTGTTTGGGATTTATTTCTTGCAAAGATCCTATACCCGGATCTGGGGAACATTTTAGGTAAGTAGCAACATACCATGTAAACTATACAGCATATACCGATATGGTTAAAGTGATGGCTACGTTAGTGTGACACATTGGTTTGTACTGGTATCCCTCGAGTCAGTCGGGGTGCATACTAGGTTGTTGCATGGTGTCATAAGCACTAACTGACCTTAGAACCTTAATTGACCCAACTTAGCCATTAGAAGGTAGTGAGATAGCTGGATTTGGTGCAGTCCAAAGTTGGTTGATACTCGATACTACACTCACTGAGATTCAAATCTCAAGTTTTATTTGGTGGCAAGTCAACTGTCGTGCTAGACGAAACTTGTGGGAAAAATCAATGATATTGAGATCCTTAGAACCCGATTACTTCTCTAGGATAGGTTGAGCCAACTAAACTTCAAGAGGGTACTTACCTACAAACTCCATGCAAGCCTTAAACCTAAGGCCTTTGTAAGTGTTTGTCGGCAGCAATTTTGACAAAACAATATTTTGATAATGTTTTGCTAAATATCTTGACATTTGAAGCAAACTATTTTGAATGATGTCAAAGCAGATATCTTGACATATGACTCCTAAACTAAATGCAACTCATATCAGTTTAAGTTTTCTGTTTCTGGTTTTCATACGTGCCATAACTCAGGATTTGTGACTCATAGCTTACGAAAAATATGGAGGAATATTTTTCTATTTGAATTATCCTTATGGATTATATCTTGGTCTGTTTTCATGGAAATATTCAAAGATTGGAATTTTTTTTCCAGCCCAAGCCCATTGTTGCGCCTTTATAAGGACTTCCTTATTCATTCAACTGCAACTTTTGAAGAAGAATACTTTCTTTCTGTTTTAGAAGTCTAAATCTTTTAATTGTCATACACTCTAGTATTGATTTAATACTTGAGTTGTTATTTGAGTTGTTAATTGTGGATCATTTATAAGCTTTTAAGCATTGAATGATTTAAGTCTTTAAAACTTGTTATTTCAGTTTTTCTTCATTGTAAGTGATTGAAGGGATTTGAGGAGGGTCTCATACCCAGGTGTGTCTTAGGTAGAAGTATAGCACGGGTAGTAATTAAGTGATTAGATCGTAAACTGGTTGTTTACTAAGGGTCTATAAATTGATACTATTTATGGACTTGTCCCTGGCTTGGTAGCCCCCAGAGTAGGGGTTATTGTACACTGAACTGTGTTAACAATCCCTTGTGTTTTTACTATTTTTACTTTTGTTGCATTTTACATTGACTTCAGATATTTGTGTCATGACATCTCCTTCGACATCTCATATCTGATACCATAATTTCAATTGGTATCAAAGCAGGCATCCTGCTCTATATCTAGGTGAGATCCAAGTAAGACACTTTCTGGTACTATGGACAAGGAAGGAGGATTTATGAACAGACCACCCATTCTGGATGGAAGTAATTATGACATTGGAAACCACGTATGGTGTCCTTCTAAAAGTCTCTGGACAGCAGAGCTTGGAATGTTGTTTTGAAAGGATGGAAACACCCTGTTAAATTGGGAGAAAATGAATAACCTACTTCTGAGTTAAAACCAGAAGAAGGTTGGTCTAACTTAGAAGATGAAATTGCTCTAGGAAATACTAAAGCCTTGAATACGATATTCAGTGGAATTGATAAGAACATTTTTATATTAGTGAACACATGTGAAGTAGCTAAAGATTCATGGGGAATTCTTCAATCTACCCATGAAGGCACATCCAAAGTTAAGATGTCAATACTTCAGTTGCTCACCGCAAAAGTTAAGCATTTGAGAATGAAGGATTATGAAAGTATTAATGACTTACATATGAACATTCTTGAAATTTCTAATGCATCTAGTGCTTTAGGAGATAAAATACCTGAAGACAAATTGGTGAGAAACATGCTCAGGTCTCTTCCCAAGAGATTTGATATGAAAGTGACTGCTATATAAGAAGCTCAAGACATTGACAAAATGAAAGTGGATGAACTTGTTGGATCCCTTCTGACATTTGAATTAAGCTTCAATGAATGATCTGAAAAGAAGAACAAAAGCATGACCTTTATATCAAATACTGAAGATGAAGAGGAGGATTGCGATCTAGATACATGTGGAGCAATATCAAATTACTTAGCTATGCTTGGAAGATAGTTTAACAAAGTGATAAAAAGAATGGATAGGAACAAAAGATCAAATGTCAAGAACATTTCATCTGACATCTATAAGTCAAATGACTTTAGGAGAAAAAGGGCTGAAGAAAAATCCACTCAAGGGAAGGGATTACAATGTCATAAATGTGAAGGCTTTGGTCACATTAGATCTGAATATGCTACATATCTTAAGAAACGAAAGAAGAATATATTTGTTACTTGGTCTGAAGAGGACTCAGAGAGTGATCTTAAAGAATCTGTCAAGTATGTTAAAGCATTGACATACAAATATGTATCTGATGAAGAGTCTAGTGATGGGGAACTAGCCTTTGATGAGTTAGCTTCTTCATACAAAGAATTATGTCTCAGAAGTGCAGAAGTGTGCCTAGAAGGGGAGAAACAGAAAGCACCCATAACCCAGCTGAAGGAAGAAAGGAAAAAGCATTTGAAAACAATTTCTAAACTGGAAAGTGAAGTGAACTCTCTGAATTCAAATCTTGATAGAGTGGTCAAATCTCTCAAGATGCTGAATAATGGATCTGACACATTAGATGAAATTCTTCAAGTGGGGAGAGTGACAGGAGACAAGAGTGGTCTAGGGTTTAATGAGAAAAAGAAACGTGATTCAGAAGAACCTTCATTAGATTCCACTCATGCCAAGTCTAAACCAAGGATGTCGAATCAAATGTCTAAACATCATGGAAAGAAAGGACATCATGGCAAGAAAAAGCTTAATCACACTAGAGAGAATTCCCAGCCCTGGAGATGTCATCACTGTGGAAGGCTTGGTCATATAAGGCCTTTATATTTCAAGTTGTATGGTTATTCTAAAACTACCCCACTTCCCAAAACTGATCAGATTCCCCAAAATAGAAAAAAGAAGAAACAATGGGTTCCCAAGTAAAATGTTGCTAGTTTCATAGCTCATACCTCTCTCAGAGTATCAACCAAAGACGACCGGTACTTTGACAGTGGTTGTTCTAAACACATGATAAGTGTCAAGAATCTATTGATAGATATCAAATCTCATTCCACCAGTTATGTGACTTTTGGTGATGAAGCCAAAGGTGAAATTAAAGGAGTTGGAAAGCTGGAATGTTCAGGAGTCCCTAAGCTTGATGATGTGTTACTTGTTAAAGGGTTAATAGCTAACTTGATAAGTATAAGCCAATTGTGTGATCAAGATTCAAAGTTAACTTCACCAAGGAAGAATGTCTTGTCTACAATGAAAAAAATGAAGTTGTTATGAAAGGAATCAGATATAAAGACAACTGTTATTTAGGGGTTCCCCAAGAGTTAAACTTCTCCTCAACATGTGTTTTAGCCAAAGAAAATGAAGTTAAACAATGGCATAAAAAATTGGGACACTTGCATCTGAAAGGAATGAAAGAATTATATCTGAAGAAGCTGTGAGAGGGATTCCTAAGCTCAAGATAGAAGAAGTAAGAGTATGTGGTAACTTCCAGATTGGAAAGCAAACTATGATGTCACATAAGAAGATCTAACATCTTACTACATCAAAAGTTTTGGAACTTATTCACATGAACTTGATGGGACCTATGCAGGTTGAAAGTCTTGGTGGAAAGAAGTATGCCTATGTTGTTGTAGGTGACTTCTCTAGGTACACATGGATAAGCTTTATTAGAGAAAAATCAGAAAATTTTGAAGTGTTTAAAGATCTATGTCAAAAACTTCAAAGGGAAAAAGATAGTCATGTCATTAGAACCAGAAGTAATAATGGGAAGGAATTCGAGAATAATAAATTTGCTGACTTTTGCACTTCTAAAGGAATCAGTCACGGATTATCTTCTCCCATTACTCCTTAACAAAATGGGATTGTGGAACGTAAAAACAGAACCATTCAAGAATCTTCTAAAGCTATGATTTATGCTAAGAAGTTATCCTACGACTTTTGGGATGAAAAATATGAATACTGCATGCTATATCCATAATAGAGTCACTCTAAGAAAAGGCACTTCAGCCACCTTGTATGAAATATGAAGGGGAAGAAAACCAACTGTCAAATACTTTCATGTTTTTGGAATTAAATGTTACATCTTAGCTGATCGTGAAAAAAAGAGGAAGATGGATACCAAGAGTGATGAAGGAATATTCCAGGGTTACTCTACAAATAGCAGAGCTTACATAGTCTTTAACTCCAGAACCAAGGTTATGGTGGAATCCATAAATGTTATTATTGATGATAAAGGATGGAATGATGAAAAAGATGTCTTAGAAGATGTTGGAACATCTTTGTCTGATATTCCAATAGAATCAAATGATAGAAGTATTGATTCTAATCCACCTCAAGAAGATCCTGAGCCTAGTCATCTCAATAAAGGGCCTTCAATGAGAACCTAGAGAGATCATCCTAAGGAGCTTATCATAGGAGATCTAAATAAATGAGTTACTACCAGATCAAGAGAAGGAATATCAAACTCTTGCTTTGTGTTAAAAATTGAGCCTAAGAATGTCAAAGAGGCCCTAACTGATGAGTTATGGATTAATGCTATGCATGAAGAGCTAGAACAATTCAGTAGAAATGAAGTTTGGGATCTAGTTCTAAGACCTGAAGGGACAAATGTGATTGGCAATAAATGGGTATACAAGAATAAATATGATGAAAAAGGGGTGGTCACTAGAAATAAGGCAAGGTTAGTTGCACAAGGGTATACTCAAATTTAAGGAGTTCACTTTGATGAAACCTTTTCTCTTGTGGCCAGACTTGAATCAATCAGACTACTCTTGGGAATTGCATGCATACTGAAATTTAAATTGTTTCAAATGGATGTAAAGAGTGCACTCTTAAATGGCTATCTGAATGAACAAGTCTATGTGGAACAAACTAAGGGATTTATTGATCCAAGTTTTCCTAAACATTTGTACAAACTAAAGAAAGCTCTGTATGAATTAAAGCAGGCTCCAAGAGCTTGGTATGAGAGATTGACGATATTTATTGGTGAGAATGGATATAGGAAAGGTGGAATACATAAAACCATTTTTGTCAAGGAATAAGAAGGGAAGATCATGATTGCACAAATTTATGTTGATGATATTTTGTGTTTAGTGGGATGTCAAATGAGACAGTTCAACATTTTGTCAAGTAAATGCAGTCAGAATTTGAGATGAGCCTTGTTGGTGAATTAACCTATTTTCTTGGTGTGCAAGTTAAACAAATAGAAGATTCCATATTTTTATCTCAGAGCAAGTATGCTAAGAATATAGTAAAGAAATTTGGGATGGAAAATGCCAGTCACAAAATAACTCCCGCTCCCACACATCTAAAGTTGTCTAAAGATGAAAAAGGAGTAAGTGTGGATCAAAGTCTTTATAGAAGTATGAAACAACCAACCGAACCATCATCTGATATAAAGTCAATTAAATCGCCACCGAACGTCTTTTAACCCACCGAAAGGGAAAGGTAAACATCGAGAAAACCTGGGAAGGGGTGAAATCATGGTCTTACAGCAAAACATCAGATAAAACGACAAAACATCAACAATGATGATAAAGCAACAAAAAAGGATGATAAGACAACACATGGAAACACAAACTCAGATAAGATGATAAAACGTCATCATGATAGCAAAATATCAGAAAAGACGATGAAACATTACACCTAACAATGATATCGAAAATCAAAGTAGGATGACAAACACACGCGATGGCGAAACATTGGCAAAAAACATATGTGATGGCAAAACATCGGCAAAAAGATAGCAATATAACATGGCAAAGATGACGAGACATCAACAATCCAGATGATAAAACATCACACCTAACAATGATATTGAGAATCAAGGTAGGATAACAAACATACGCAATGGCGAAACATCGGCAGCAAACATGTGCGATGGTGAAACATCGGTTAAAAGATGACAAGATAACATGGAAAAGAGGGCGAGGCATCAACAATTTAGATGATAAAACATCACACTTAACAATGATATTGGGAATCAAAGTAGGGTAACAAATACATGCGATAGCGAAACATCAACAATAAACATATGAGATGGCGAAACATCGACTAAAAGATGGAAAGATAACATGGCAAAGATGGAGAGACATCAACCATTCAGATGATAAAACATCACACCTAACAATGATATTGAGAATCAAAGTAGGATAACAAACACATGTGATTGCGAAACATCGGCAGTAAACATATGCGATGGCGAAACATCGGCTAAAAGATGGCAATATAACATGGCAAAGATGGCGAGACATTAACCATTCAGATGATAAAACATCACACCTAACAATGATATTAAGAATCAAAGTACGATAACAAACACATGCGATGGCGAAACACCGACAGAAATATAACAAAATATCATGGCAAGGATGGAAAAACATCAATTTGACAAGGTTTAAAACAAATCCAAAAGGTGCACAAACAATTAAGATTGGTTTGTATTTTTTACTTTGAAGAAGGGTTTAAGTTCATTAGAGATTGTTGTACCCCAAAATTTTCCCTCTCATTTCACTCAAGACATGCCTCTAGAGGTCCTCAATTTCTCAAGGATGACTAAAGATTGACCAGACAAATCCTCCTCCTAAGGCAACAAGCTTCAAACTAGGGTTTCATTCCTCATCAAGATGGTTGAACTCAAAAGGACCCAAATTCCTTCCATGGTACCAATATATTCTCAAGATCATCCATGTCAAGTTTTATGCCTTGCACAAGGAGTTTGCTCAGTCAATTTCCCAGATGCTTGAAAATCAATTGTACTAGGTCAAAAGTCAACCGTGGCCCACATACAGTCAAACTTCAAGAATTTTTGGTTAACATCAACATTTTGAAGAGATATTCATCATTTTATCAAGGGTTGATCATTATTCCTCAAGGAATGCCCCAAATTCATCAAAACCCAAAAGTTGCCAAATTAGGGTTTCTCAGGAAAAGTCAACCAAACTTTGACCAGGCATAACTTCTTAATACTTTATCAGAAATTTTCCATCCAAGGCTCATTTTTGAAGAGGATGCAATTCCATACAACTCATATTCATCCCACAAGTTTAAAATACTCATCAAAAGATATGAATTTATACATTATAGGTCCTTTTGAAAAGTCAATAAAACACCTTTTGGGTCAAAGCTTCTTACATGAACATGGAAGACCCAATTGAGATGAAAACAAAAGGTTTGTTTAGGGGACATCCTAAGATTTCTAAAAAGTCCAAGAACATCTCTCTAGGGTTAAAATTGGCAGAGATATGCCTTGTCAAAGTTGATCATTTTTGCAAAATTGCCAAAAGTCAATTATGCTCAAAAGTGCATTTTTTATCAAATGGGCATAGTATTTCATGATTGTATCTTATTTGTGACATGGTCCACGACCCAAATCAGCATCCACACATTATTTTCTTCATTATTTATTTTATTTTGATTTTTTATTATTTAAAATTCAAATTAAATCAAATAAATGGCAAAAAATACAAAAAGATTGATTTTGATTTGATTTTTGTAGGAATCAAATCCAATCAAGCTAGTATATCATATCCAAATCAGATCAAGGGAAATTGAAGCAAAAATAGCATGATTATGGTTGTTTTGGAAAGATATTATACAAGGAAAAACTAAATCAAATCTCCATGAATCGAAAAGATTTAAGCTGTTTTTGTTGCCCTAATTCGTTCTAGTACATATAGAGAACATAACCAAGCCAAAAAACAAGGTTTGCAGGTCGTGAGAGCACAAATGAAAACTCAAAATTTTGGAAAAAAGGTGTGGATCGGTTTCAAGCAATTCTAAGACTACCAATAGACTCCTGGACATCTCCAGAATCGCGACTTACAGACCCGCGGTTTGCATCTTCAAACTTGATTTTGATTTTACAATTTACGCATAATTAATCATTACTAAACATAGCATTGTGTTTGTACTAACATTTGGAATGTTTTGGTTTACATGATTTTGCATTTTGATGACTGTATGCATATGTGCCATGGATAGAGTTTTCATGGCCGTTTTAGGGCTTCTTGATACATGGAAAATTAGGGCAAAAGAAGGATACCATCATACTCGTGAGATCAAAACGAGTTGATTGGTATGTTTGGAATTAATTTATCTTGCTTGTTTGAGATTTTTGAAAGATGCAGGGTTATAGTTACAGAGGCAGGCCGTAGGTAAAGGTATCACACCTAAAACGACAGATCTGTGAGGAAGACGATGGTGTGTCCCAGCCTGATTGGGCAATTCAAATTTCACGCGTTTATTTACCACATTGACTCATATTTTATTATATTATTGTTGTTTCAATATTATAACAACTAAGCATTACAGCCCAGTTGGTTAAGTACATGTATGTTGAGTGGGAGGACCTGGGTTCGATCCCATGTCCCAGTATTTTTCTATTTTCACAATGTTTAATTGCAGATTCTCTACTCCATGCTTCCAAGTGTCCACTATGCATTCCAACCATCCAGCCGTTTGATGCATCTCTAATCCAAATCCAGCGCTCCATCAAAGAAGGGCCATGGTACACCATTAGAAAGGGACAGCATTGGATCTCACGCGTAGACTGGGCTGACCATTCTTTTGGGCCTTACAAATTCAACATCACACCCCCTTTCAGCTTATACAGGCCCATTCTTTTCTTTTCTATTTTGATTTTTTTAATTGTTTTACTAATTATTTTCCTTTATTAAAATAACACCAAAAAATCATTATTTTTTATTTAATCAAAAAGTCATCAAAGACATCAAAAATCATATTTTTCATAAAAATATTTTATTTCCTTAATTAATTAGATTAATTATTTAGGGCAATTTAATTCATTTTTTTCATTATTTAAAAATAATTAGAAATTAGGGTTTATTTGTACATAACCTAATTTTTTCTCAAAAATAACCTAAAAATTTTCTCAATTAGATTTTCTAGGTTTTTAATTATTTCTTGCATTTAATTCGCCGCACGCATTTTTTTTTAGTTTCCTTTTTTTTATTATTGTAACTGTTTCGAGGTTGTAATAGTAATTAGGGTTTTAAATTCCACATTTTTATTTTCGGTCAAAATAATTATGTATCTGCAAAAGCCTTGTAATAGCTAGGACTTAAACTTTCTAGCTTCTGCAAACTATAAACTGCCTATATGTTAATAAGATTGTATGGAAAGACAAACTGAAAATTAATACGATAGAAAACCCTTAATGTGCAAAGATAAATTAACTGAAAATTACACTCACACATGCTCACTCCTAGGGTTTACTCCACTCTGGTTGTCTTCGGTAAACGGTCATGAAGTATAGGGTTTGTTAATGGTTGTCCTCTAGCCTCAAAAGATCTAAAATGACCCATTTGGATGTTGCCTCAGAAAAAGATCTTTAAGGCTTTAGGATGATTACTAACATTTCCTAACATTGCTTTTGTGATCGTATTTGTCCCTTCTAATGTCCCTAAAAAACTCCAATGAAGATGCTACCTACTTCTCAATAATGGGATGGCATTGTCTAAAAGGAAAACAAACATACCTTTTTAGAGTAGGTAGATTAGTTCCTAGGTACTTGCTCAAACAAACAAAAACTTTTTCACACCAACACTTTCCCAAACAAAGTTTTTAAAAACAACTTCATAACACTCTTGAGGACAGAAACAAGGGTTAAAACGAAGTAATACAAAACTTATCAAAAACAAGCTCACAAAACAAAAAAGAAATTTCAAAATGAGCAAGTACCTAAGAGCCCGTGGAAAACCACAGATAGAAGGGGTGCTAACACATGCCCTTTCTATAATCTACCCCCCGTACTCAGAAACATCTCGAACAAGGTTTTTTATGTTCTTTTTCCTTTTCCTGATTGGATAAAATAAAAGTCGATGGTGACTCTTGCTTACTGCAACATTTGCAAACAAAAAATGCAAACCAGTATTAACAGTCGGTTCTGCCACCGTATCACAGAGACTTTGTTATGATTTGCCAAGAAGAAGTTTTAGTTTTAAGATGCAATATGCAAAGAAAGGAAAAATAACTAAGGGAGACTAGCCTAACAATACCCCCAATGTTATCATACAATGATTGACCCTAAGGTTGAGGATGAAAGAGGGAAGTTTCTACCCTATGCTAGCATGCATGGATAAATATCCTAATGTCTAGCTCGAGGATTAACCCTACACGAGCAATCCTAAGGGATCATGGTAAATGCCAAACAAGTGAGCAAACAAGTACTTTGGAAAAAACACAAAATCGAGGTATATTGACTCAGGGGATGAGGGTATGAAGAGAAAATGCTTTAGCTAAGAGGAACAGATCACCCGAAGAAAATAAGCGGGAGACGGATGAAATAAAAAATATGTGACGTCCAAAGCGACTGAGCACCTAACTAAGATATAGAAGATCGAGGTAGGCGACAAAAGACAATATGAACAAGCACAGAGTGTCACTATCAGCCAATGCAAACTCCTGATAGAGCGTGGGGGTTGATTGAAAAACCCTTACCCACTTGACAAAATCGATGTACAAGATCGGTACAACTCCAAAGCATCGGCGTACCACGTGAGCTAAGGATGACACAGACTAGAATGTGCGGGGGTCAATTATGGACCCTTTCCCGCTCGCCTATTTTGAGGACTTATCACCAGTAATATAATGCAGACACAAATATAAACACACGTTCATAATAACTACTCCGAAGGTAGGGTTTTAAACAACCACAATTAGCATACTGACAGAATTTCCTTAAACAAGTCTTTAAATAAACCAGAGGAACTCGTGACATATATCAGCAACGGAGGTCCCATCATGCAATAGAAAGCAATAAAGGGCAGAGATAGTGAAAAAAGAAGTAGTAAAATACCAAACAGATAATTGTCCATAACAACTAAGCAATAAAAGAAACCCAGAGAACTTCGAGCAAGCTAGCATCAGTAAACAAATCAAGTCAGATATCATGCCATAAATCATAAGCATTGAGGCTTCAAATACGAATATTTCCCTACAAATGATGTATAACAGACACAATTATATATATGTCCTACAAGGGAGTAACAAAATATACAAGGCATGCGAATGGTGCAAGCACAACAAACTGTGTCCCACAAATAAAGTAGAACACAGAAGCATCAAGCCAAAATTGAAAACTTTTTTCAAGGTACCTCGCACATTTAACAAACAAATTAGTAATTACAAAGAAGACTGGTGAATCAATATGGGATGAATGATGATATAATAAGGCAATGAAATATGATGGAAAAACATCAAGGCAATAGGTGTAAGAACCCTGAAGCAATCACATATAACAACTAGGTCAAAACTAGTGGACTATTGCTCCTTTCTTGTCACCATGTTGAATTAATAATGAACTGCTAACCAAGGATCACAGGAGCTTTGCATGACATCAAGTAATCTCTAAAAAGTTAGAATAACAAACAATTCAATCTAAAAATAACTCCAATTGTAACTCAAAAGACAAATCTCAAAAGTATCTTTCAAACCATATACACAAGTGAATCAACAAACAACATTGACAAAGATAGGCAAGTGATGAGAGCTTGAATGGTTCAATGATGACCTCAAGTCTCCAAAACAAGGGAGAGGATGAAAAAAGAAAAGATATTGATCCCTCATGGGTTGAACATGTTCATTCCCTTTACCTCAAGTACAAAAGATCATATAAGCACAAAATGAGAAAGATGATTGAATCAAAAATAGAAATAAGATTTGCAAAAATAAGACAAATATTTCAAGGTTTAGAAGATGTCAATAGGCCAGGAGCATCAAGCTTAATACAAACTTAACAAGACCTAAGTTGAGAACTTAGACAAACAATTAAAGTTAGCTTAGACAAGCCTCTAATTTGGAAACCCTAGCTTGGTATATTGGGGAAAAATATCAAATCAACTCCTAAAATTAAGGATAATGAAGTATAAGGCTCTAAGGTATCATAATATCCTATCCTAAATAGGAATTGACTTAGGAGTCAAGGGAAATTGATCAAGGAACCCTAACTTGTGACCTAAGCAAATAAAAATAAATAAAGCCAACAATTAATGTTCAACTTTTCAAAATATGTTAAGGGCACAAAATAAAATTGAAATAAAATTCACAATACTAGAAAATGTCCTTAAGAAGTCAAAGAATATTTTTCTTGATTTTTTAGATTTGAAAGGAAAAAAAACTAAATCAAAACAAGACAATCTTTACTTAGAAACCCTAATTAATTTGTAAATTTTCCTTAATCAACCAAAAATTCTAAAAATGTGAAATAAAAACACGAATCACTTATTTTCCCATAAAATGAATCAAAATATTTTTTTTTGCGAATTTTTGTACTAAGGAAAATGAATAAATTAATTGTGAAAATATTTAAAAGGTAATCAAATGGCACAAATTATTTGATTAATTAAAAAAGGTAAAATTCTTGAATAAAAATTATAAACTCAAAATAGACTAATCAAAGTGCCCAAAGCATTTTCGTTATAATTATTTTACAAAGAAAAAGTCAGAAACAAAATTTAATAACGAAAACTATGCAAAAAATCAATTAAACAAAATTAATTAATCTACAAATTTTTTCCACCAATCAAACAATTTATAAAAATTCCATAAAAATTATGACGAATACTAGAAATTAAAATCAACCTATGGTAATTCTTTTAGAATGTTTGAAAATGTTTTAATCACAAAATAAAATAAGAGAAAACAATTACAAAAGAAAATTATGAAATTGCATTAAAATTCTCATGGACCAATCAGATCCACCCACGCTATCGTCTTCTTTCTCAAAACAAACCTAAACGCGCGTTTTACAGTTTCAATCGCCTATGTTCTACTCAAGATCTCTATCTCATTTCTCCACCAAAATTAATGATTCGAAGCTTAAAGCAAAGCCAAATCCACCCTCTACATCATGATATTTGTAGATCTCAAAAAGATTGACTACGTAATTAGAAATATGGACGCGAAAATTGCAAAAACTCACTGAATATGAATTATTCAGAAGTTCAAAAAACGATCTATTCTTCAAATTCAAGCAAAATTATACGTCAAACCTATTGTTTGGCCAACTATGAGCATGCACTCAAGATATTAAACTCTAAATCAAACTACATTGAGATAAATTGAGATCTGATTTTTGCCTCTTGAGTTGGAAAATAAATCCAACTAGTGCCTCTGAATAAACTTGAAACCCTATGAATCTTGCTTCGTAGACTCCAATGAAGTGAAATTCAGAGAGAAATTGCAACTGGAATGAGTGAAAAAGAGAGAGAGAGAGAGAGAGAGAGAGAGAGAGAGAGAGAGAGAGAGAGAGAGAGAGAGAGAGAGAGAGAGAGAGCTTCGTGCAATTTTTGAGAGAGAAGGAATTTCAGATTTTGATTTTGAGGAGAATCAAGCGTGCCTTGAAAGAGAGTGAGATATGCCTTACATAGAGTGAGTGCTGAGGGTAAGAAGGTCTTTGAAGAGCTCAAAAGACCGTTAGAAGAAAAATTGCAAAGACAGAAAAATGAAGAGAGTGAGATATGGTGATGCGTTTTGCTACTATTATGCCCAGCCTTACAGTCATTTTGGTGATGTCATGTTGAGTGGAGTTTTGAGAAAAGGTTGTGCATTTGGTGAACTGGCTGTGCTGATCACGTGAGGAAAAAAATGAGAGAAGAGAAACTTTCTATTTTTGGCTAATCATGAAGAAGGGGGCGTGCACATGGTGTGACTTGGCTTGACTTGTTTTGGCAAACAAAGAATGTAAATTTCGTGCTAAACACATGCCGAATGCTACCCGACATTAATCAAAACTGGACTTATGCAAAAAACTGCAACATGGCCATGGTTGCCCAATATTCTGGTCATCTGACTTTATGCTTAGGCCATTTGAAATTCCTTCGTGCGTTTTGGATGCTTGAGGGGCCTTTCAAAAGCTCTCATAATATAGAACATCATAGGGCTTTGAATTTTTCAAATTGAGGCTGAATTGATGGAGAAGTGATGTTACAAAGTTGAGGCAAAAGTGTGATTTGGCTTGTCTAGTCTGCGTGCGTGCCTGGCTTGTATGGTGTGCATGAAGCCAGATTTGAGGTGCCAACTTTGAGGCATTATAACTCACTGAAATTTTGGTCAAATTGGATGGTTCAAAGTTCAATTATAAACTATTATAGAAGACAACAAAATGTTCTTTTTTATTTTTCAAATTGAGGCTTGAGTCATAAGAAATTGATTCCACAAAATGGCATGCCAAGTGTTTGATGAAATTACACGCGTGCCTTGCCAATGAGAGGTCATCTTGACACTTATAATAATTTTTCAAATATTAAGTTACTTCTTAAACAATTTAAACTCAAATTCACCATTTCTTATGATTCAAAGATGAATTTGGATATGGAATGTGAAAAGAGGATGCCTAAATTGATGGTTGACCAAAAGTCCACTTGGTCAACTCCTGATTTTATTGACTTTTGGCCAAAATGACCAATTTGCCCCTTTTGATCAATTGAGCCATTTCCAATCCAAATTGAACCTTAATCTTTTAATCAAAGATGCTTAATAACATATGGTTAAGCATGGAAAAAAATTGGGTGAAAAAGTCAGAGAAATCCTGATTAAATCCAAAACCTTAGTTTTGCACTCTGCATTAGGAGATAGCTGATCAAGCTTCAAAACCCTAATTCCACTGGGCATCATGAGAGATTTCTTGAACAAATTTGATTCCCATGATGATAAGAGAATGATGCTTCATTACTTGGCTCATTAAAACCCCAATTCCTTCAATTTGGATAAAACCCTAATTTTGACTGGTGCATCAAAAGAAAGTGATTCTTCTTCAAATCAACACAATATTTAAACCACTGTTGAATTAATGAACTGGTTGAAAATGTCTTGAGACATGAGGGACCCTCGTGACTTGAGAAATTCAAAGTTTGAGAGAAATAGCTCCCTTCTTATACCAATTGTCAACACTAACAACCAGAACCACTTGTAGACAACTTGAGGACCAAAGTACCTTGATCCCATTATAAGAGAATGAATGCAATGCAATATGATATTTATGATGAAACATAAGCCTGAATCAAGAGGGTAAATCTTAGGGTGCAACAAAGTATGATAGGCAGTCTTCTATATCTCACAGCTAGCAGACCTGACATTGCCTTTGCTGTAGGGGTGTGTGCTAGATATCAAGTTGATCCTAAAGTTAGCCATGCTAACCATGTGAAGAGAATTCTTAAATATGTGAATGGGATAAGTGAATATGGTATGCTATACTCTCATGGATCTAGTTCTGCCTTAATTGGTTACTGTGATGTTGATTGGGTAGGAAGTCCTGATAATAGAAAAAGTACATCAAGAGGATGCTTCTTTCTGGGAAATAATCTCATATCTTGGTTCAGTAAGAAGCAAATTTTGTTGTCTCTGTCCACTGCTGAGGCTGAGTATATTGCTGCAGGAAGCAGTTGTTCTCAATTGTTTTGGATGAAACAAATGTTAACAGAATATAATGTCAAACAAGATGTCATGAAATTATTCTGTGACAATCTAAGTGCCATAAACATATCAAAAAATCCTATTAAACACAACAAGACCAAACACATTGATATCCGTCATCACTTCATAAGAGAGCTTGTTGAAGAAAAGATTGTTTCCTTAGAACATGTAGCCACTGAATTTCAACTGGCTGACATTTTCACTAAGGCTTTGGATGCTAATCATTTTGAGAACTTAAGAGGAAAATTATGGATTTGCTTATATGAGGGTTTGTAGAAATTAAGGGCGTGTGGAAATATCATTAAAGTGATATTATATTATTTATGTTTCCAACTAATCAAATTTTGAAAGAAATCATTACAAGACTGTCTCAAAGTGTTTCCCAAACGCTAAGAAATCACATCTTTCTACTTTCACAAACTCTTCATTCTCCTCTACAGAAAAAGAACACTTGTCATTCTTCATCTCTTTGCTCAAAAATCTTCAAAGATGTCTCAACATCATACATCGTCTTCCTCAAAATCTGTCAAACTCCCTGAGAAACTCTCTCTTGACAGAGTACTTGATGTTACTCCTCTAACAACTATCCCACCTCTTGAGAAGAAGGTCAAGAAACCCATATCATCACCTGCAAAGAAATCCAAAGATGATAAAGGTAATACTTCTATTGCTACTGATGATAGGATAGAAGAAGAGATTATCAATGTTGATAGAAGCATTAGAAGGCTAGTAGATAGAGTGTTAAATGAAGGTTTTGCCGTGCCTGGGATTTCTACCCCTCTTGCTCGTATACCTTCTCCGGCTGACAAAAGAAATGACCCTAAAAGTGCTGCTGAATCATCCATCCCTAAGAAAGATGTTGCTGAAAGAAAACTTGATAATTTTGATACTTCTGCTCTAAAGGAAGTGGAAGATTATTTTGAACCAAATGTTGGGAAGAACTCTCCTACCAAGGAAGATGATGCTAGCTCCAAAGCTACAAAAAATCAAAAATACTGTGAATGTGGTTAATGTTGATGAGCTGTTTGACAATGAGCTCATCTCTAATGTGGTTCCTGGAATTGCTAAAAGGCTCAAATCCAGGAAAGTGAAGGATGTGAATATCACACCCCCTGCCAAGATAATCAAGAAGAAAACCATGTATGGTCCCCCAAAGCCCGGAAGTAAACTGGTTCCTCCCTCTAGAAAAAGGAAAACTAGACCTGATAGCTCCACATATGTTGATGATGATGATGCTGTAAAGAGATCTAAAAGTAAGAAGAAAGTTGTATTAGTTAAAGAAGTTGACTCTGATTATGATGTCGAGGAAGATGTCCAAGACATCTCTCATGTGAAAAAGTCTGCAAGCAAAAAGCTTTCTGTTAGGGTACCTGATGCCCCTCTTGACAACATTTCCTTCCATTCTGTTGGGAATGATGAAAAGTGGAAGTATGTATTTTAAAGAATAATTTCCCTTGAAAGACAATTAGGAGCTGGTGCATTGGGGTGAAAAGAAATTATGGAGCTGATATCTTTTGCTGGATTGATGATAACTGTTACCAGGTTTGCCAAATGCTATGAAACACTTGTTAATGAATTTATTGTTAATATTCCAATTGGTTGTGTTGATCATAAAATTAAGGAGTATAGAAAGGTGTTTGTTAGAGGTAGGTGTGTAGAATTTTCCCCTACTATCATAAATAGATTTCTGGATAGGTCTGAAGATGACTATTGTGAGCTGGAAGTAACTGATAATTAAGTATGCAAATCCATCACTGCTAACCAAGTGAGTGAGTTGCCCATGAAGAATAAACTTCCTATTAGCAAGCTAAGTGTGAAATATTCTATCTTGCATAGAATTGGGGCTGCTAATTGGGTTCCTACCAATCATACTTCAACCATCACTATTGGCTTAGGAAAGTTTATTTATGCTATTGCAAACAAGAAATTGTTTGATTACGGTACTTACATTTTTATCAGACTATTAAGCATGTAGGAACATGTTCCATTAAGATGCCTATTGCCTTTCCTTCCCTTATCTATGGAATTATTCTTAATCAGCATACTGGAATTCTAAGTGGTAATGATGTAGTATGCAAGAGGGAGTCTGCTTTGACCCTTCACTTCAAGATTTTTTCAGGAAAACATGTCCCAGACATTGCTTTGACATATGTATCTACTGAAAACAAGACCTCCAAGAAGGATGACATGATCACTGAATTAAGGGAAGCCTGCAAAGAATTAGACAATATGATCAGAGTTAGCTCAGCAAGAAAGCTAACTTTTGAAAAGATGATCAAGGAGCTGCAGAAGGACAACAACTTTGATGATAGAGTGAGCTCTGAAGAAGGAGATTCTAGTGAGGAAGGAAGTTCTGGCTCTGCCAAGTCTATTGGTCCTGAAGACAGTTAGACTATTTGTTGTTTTATTTATTTGACCCCTTTGTTTCTTTTTGGCACTTGTATGTGCTTGACTTTTGAATTCTATGATTTGTACCTATATTACTGATACTCTCTTAAATGCATCCTTTTATTTGGCATATTATGACTAAAATGGGGGAGAGAAACTGACTGACTGACCACTAACTGAGGGGGAGCTTAATACTTGAGGGGGAGCCACATGTCTCAGAAGATGTTTTGACATCTTCCTTTGCTAACAACTAACTTCTAACTGAGTTTTAACAGCTAACTGAGTTTTTGTTTTTGCTTGCTTTGCTTATGTTGTTACTCTGATAATGCTCTGATAATGTGCTCAAATAATGTTTTAGCCAAAATTTGGCAAAGGGGGAGTTTGTAAGTGTTTGTTGGCAGCAATTTTTGGTAAACCAATGTTTTGATAATGTTTTGCTAAATATCTTGACATTTGAAGCAAACTGTTTTGAATAATGTCAAAGCAGATGTCTTGACATCTTCCACCTGAACTAGACGCAACTCATATAAGTTTAAGTTTTTTGTTTCCTGTTTTCATGCGTGCCATAATTCAGGATTTGTGACTCATAACTTGCGAAAAATATGGAGGAAATTTCTATTTTAATTATCCTTATGGATTATATCTTGGAATGTTTTCATGGAAATATTCAAAGATTGGAATATTTGTTTTTCAGCCCAAGCCCATTGCCGCGCCTTTATAAGAACTTACTTCCTTATTCGTTCAATTGCAACTTTTAAAGAAGAATACTTTCTTTCTGTTTTAGAAGTCTAAGTATTTTAATTTTCATACACTCTAGTATTGATTTAATACTTGAGTTGTTATTCAGTTGTTAATTATGGATCATTTATAAGCTTTTAAGCATTGAATGATTAAAGTCTTTAAAACTTGTTCTTTCAGTTATTCTTCACTGTAAGTGATTGAAGGGATTTGAGGAAGGCCACATACCTAGGTGTGTCTTAGGTAGAAGTATAGAACGGGTAGTGATTAAGTGATTAGTTCGTAAACAGGTTGTTTACTGAGGGTCTATGAATTGATACTATTTAGTGGACTTGTCCCTGGTTTGGTAGCCCCCAGAGTAGATGTTGTTGTACACTAAACTGGGTTAACAATCCCTTGTGTTTTTACTATTTTTACTTTTGTTGCATTTTACAATGTCCTTAGATATTTGTGTGGTGACATATTCTACGACATCTCATATTTGATACCAGAATTTCAGCCTTTACGTGCTTTGTTTGTGTTTGATTATCTATTGAACATGGTATCATGACATCATAACATCATGACTAACCGTTTCAAAGATCTAGGGGATTTATCTTTGTTCTGTGTTGCAGGGCCATGGTTTCCAGTCATAGGAATAAAATATGGATCAACTTCGTCAAGATACCTTCCAAGCTTGAGGAATTATTCTCAAAGGTTCCCGACAATTCTCAGTTCACCAAGAGACATGGTCACCTACTCAATTTGGTTACTATCGGCTTTCAGGAAGACATGATGAGCGTTCTTTTCCAATTCTTTGATCCGAAGCATCACTATTTTACCTTCTCGAATTACCAGTTGGTGCCTATAATGGAATAATTATCAAAGTTTCTAGAAGTTCCTATTCTTGATCAGATACCCTTCACCAGTCTAGAGCAATTTCCGAAACCTGAAGATGTTGCACTAGCCTTACATCTGAAACGGACCAACATTGTATCTAATTGGGAAACAAGTAATGGAGTCAAGGGTTTCTCTCCTAAATTTTTGATAGAGAAGGCTCAGGGATTTCTAGATGCCATGAACCTTCGTGCTTTTAAGGACATGTTGGCTTTGCTGATTTATGAGTTGGTACTATTCCCTAAATGGACTAATTCATAGATGTGAATGCTATCAAAATATTTCTCACTCATAATATGGTATCTACTTTGCTTGGAGATATCCTGCATTCCCTTCACACTCTTACTATGAAGAAGTGAGGAACTCTTATGTGTTGCATACCTCTACTTTCCAAGTGGTTTATTTCGCACCTACCCTGATCAGTGATAAATAACGAATAAGGTTTAAGGTGGTCTCAAATGATGATGTCACTCACTCATGCAAATATCTATTGGTTTTCTCGATCTCAGGCAAATGTCACTATTACTGTTCATTGTGGGGAATTCCATAATGTACCACTCCTTGGTATAAGAGGGGGAATCACTTATAACCCCTCTCTAGCTCTGCATCAATTTGGTTATGCTCGAAGGCACAATCCTTATGATATGCTCATCCAGGATATTGTATTCGACTATGAGAATAATCCTCAAAATTACCATCAAAGGTTTATACGTGCTTTTGGTACGGTTGACAAGATTGATAGAAATAATTTGTAACACAAGAATTTCGTTCCTCTAGAGGCTTACCTCAGATGGGTGCGGTCTCGTGCTCAGAATCTCAAAATGCCATATCCTGTTGTCTTACAAGTGGTCGTAGAACCTATTATTGAAGGGGATGCTTCTTATACCGTTCTTCATCCCGATATGCCTACCGACTTCGAAGAACTACAGAAGTCCTAGATTCAGCTTAAGGAGGAAAGATATACCTTTAAAGCCTAGTTCTATGCTAGTGAGAAGAAAGTACTGGAGCTGACGAAACGACTCCACGAAGAACAAAGCCTTAACGCATATGTCAACACAAAGAGGAAGCGTCCATGGGAGACTTGAATTTATGTTTTGCTATTTCGTAACTCTTTTTATTAAAAGCAATTATAACTTGACCTTGTTACTAAAACTTATTTTGTTTCCTTTTGTTTAAAAAAATTTAAATCCGGAAACGGTCCTTGAAAACATTGCACTTGCATTTGCATATCATGCATTCCATCACATAACAAGTACCTTCTAGACAGGTTTTGTCATCTTCTTGCTATTTATTTCAGTCGTCTTCGTTCAAACCTGCATCCTTCATAATCCTGAGAGAGGGTATCTGGACTTCAATGGGTAGGACTGCCTCCATGCCGTACACCAAAGAGTAGGGTGTTTCCCCTGTCGATGTCCGTGCTGAGGTACGGTACCCATGATGAGCGAATGGTAACATCTCGTGCCAGTCTTTGTATGTCACCGTCATCTTTTGTACAATCTTCTTGATGTTCTTGTTAGCCGCTTCAACATCGCCATTCATCTTCGGCCTGTAGGGAGAAGAGTTATGATGCTGAATCTTGAACTGTTTGCAGAGATCGATGATCATTGTGTTATTGAGATTTGTACCATTGTCAGTAATAATCCTCTCTGGTACACCATATTGATAGATCAGATTGTGTCGGATGAACCGCGCCACGACGTTCTTGGTTACTGTAGCAAAGGAAGCAGTCTCGACCCACTTTGTAAAGTAATCAATGGGTACCAGAATTAAGCGATGCCCGTTAGACGCAGTAGGTCTGATCTCGCCGATCATGTCGATGCCCTACATCGCAAAAGGACAGGGAGCCGTCAAAACATTCAGGGGAACCAGAGGTACATGCACCTTTTCAGCATAGACTTGGCACTTATGACAGGTTCGAGAGTGCTGATAACAATCGGCTTCCATAGTGGACCAGTAATATCCTGCCCGTAGGATTTTCTTCGCCATGGTATGTCCACTGGAATGGGTTCTGAAGGTACCTTCATGTAACTCTGCCATTATTCTTTCAGCCTTGCTCTTGTCTACACACCGCAGTAAGGTTGAATCATGGTTATGCTTATAGAGAATTCCATTACTAATGAAGAACTTCACAGTGAACCTTCTCAGAAACTTCTTATCATTAACAGATGCCCCCTCGGGGTATTCCTGAACTTCGAGATACCTTTTGACTTCGTGAAACCAGGGTTTGTCTGCCACTTCTTCAGTGTCAATCTCACAGCAGTGTGCGGGTTCATCCAACCTCTCAATGGTAATCTGGGGAGTTTCATTATCCCACCTAAACTTGAACATAGAAGACACGGTGGCTAGCGCGTCCGCCAACTGGTTCTCTTCTCGTGGGAAATGTTCAAAGGTCACCTCCTCAAAGTGTGGGAGCAATGTCAGTACATACTCTTTGTAAGGAATAAGATTCGGGTGCTTCGTGTCCCACTCGCCTTTGATCTAACTTATCACCCCAGTGGAATCCCCGAATACACTCAAGAACTTAATCCTCAAGTCAATAGCAGCTCGAAGACCCATGATACATGCTTCATACTCCACCATATTGTTGGTGCAATTAAAACATAATCGGGCAGTGAACGGAGTATGACAGCCCTCGGGAGATATAATTATAGCGCCAACGCCATTACCCAATGCGTTCAAGGCTCCATCAAAATACATAGACCATCGGGATTCCTCCTCGGGTCCTTCATTCGGTCCAGGTTCTTCGTAGTTGGTTACCAACATGATATTCTCATCCGGGAACTCGTAATTCATGGACTGGTAGTCATCCATGGCCTGATGCGCCAAATCATCCGCCAATACACTCCTCTTGATTGCTTTTTGGGTTGTGTATTAGATTTCATACTCGGTTAAGATCATCTGCCATCTTGCTATTCTTATGGATAAGGCGGGCTTCTCGAAAATATATTTAATCGGATCTATATTTGATATTAACAAGGTAGTGTGAGTCAGCATATACTATCTTAATTGACGAGCAGCCCATGTCAAAGTGCAACAAGTTTTCTCGAGCAATGAGTATCGGGTCTCACAGTCGGTAAACTTTTTGCTAAGGTAATAAATGGTGTGCTCTTTTCAACCAGACTCGTCATGCTGCCCCAACACACACCCCATTGAATTGTCTAGCACTGTCAGATATAATATCAAAGGTCTTCCTTCAATTGGAGGCATCAAAATTGGTGGTTCTTGAAGTTATTCCTTGATTCTTTTGAAAGCGGTTTGGCACTCATCATTCCACTTTACCCCTTGATATTTCTTCAGCAGCTTGAATATTGGCTCACAAGTAGTAGTCATATGTGAAATGAACCTGGCGATGTAATTCAGGCATCCTAAGAAACCTCTAACTTATTTTTCTGTGCGGGGAGCCGGCATCTCTTGTATGGCTTTTACCTTTGCAGGGTCCACATGAATACCTTTGTCACTGACAACAAAACCCAAAAGCTTACCAGACCTTACCCCGAAGGTACACTTGTTCGGATTCAACCTTAGCTTGTACGTCCTTAACCTGTCAAATAGTTTCTGGAGATAATCAAGGTGCTCTTCCTCAGTCTGGGACCTGGCTATCATGTCATCAACATAAACCTCGATCTCATGGTGAATCATATCGTTGAACAAAGCGACCATGGCGCACTGATAAGTTTCCCCAGCATTCTTCAACCCAAAAGGAATTACCTTGTAACAGAAGGTGCCCCACTGTGTAACGAAGGTAGTCTTCTCCATGTCCTCATGAGCCATCTTGATCTGGTTGTAGCCAGAAAAACCATCCATGAAGAAGAAGATCTTGTGTTGTGCGGTGTTGTCAACTAGAACATCAATGTGAGGAAGTGGGAAGTCATCTTTGGGGCTTGCCCTGTTCAGCTCTCTGTAGTCCACGCACATATGTATCTTACTGTCCTTCTTAGGTACCGGAACAACGTTGGCAACCCACTATGGATAAGAAGTGACAGCTAAGAATCCTGCGTCGAACTGTTTCATGACCTCTACCTTGATTTTATCTGACATTTCAGGGCGCATATGGCGGACCTTCTACTTTACCAGGGGGCATTCTTCTTTAGTCGTCAGTCGATGTACCACAATATCAGTGTCCAAACCATGCATGTCTTCATAGGACCAGGCGAAGATTTCAACATAGTCGTGTAGCATCTGTATTAACCGTTGTTTGACACTAGACTCCAGATTCACACCTATCTTAACCTCTTTCCTGTCTTCCTCTGTACCCAAATTCACTGACTCAACTGGCTCTTCATGAGGTTGTATAGCCCTTTCTTCCTACTTTAATAGTCTAGCAAGTTCTCCAGGCACCTCACAATCATCCTCACCTTCGTCCTCGACTTGGTTGATCGGATTTTCAAAGTCATAACTGGAAGTAACAGAGCTGTTATCGATGGGATCCAAAGTAGATATGGATCTGCAGTATGATACGTGAGTGTGTGTAAGAGAATAATTGTTTTGATAAAGTGAGAGACAGAAAAGAAAAACAAGAAGCGCAAAATTTGTATGCAAGAAACGTCCAATGCTGTATTAATGATATATGAAATGACAAATAATAGCCCTCACAAGCGAAGCTAAGGTGCCTCGGGCAAGGCACCAGGCCGTAAAGTTTCAAATTGGTTATTACAAATCTTAAAACAAATGAGTCAATTACTGCGGAATAAAAGAAACATGTATGAAGTCCCTAGCCGTCCAGTTATTCGGTCCACCGTTGGTTATTGGGTAGATCCAACTGTCGATGTCTGAATCCTCTTCACTGTCTTCAATTGCATTAATTCCCCGATTGCTGATATGTAGAGGAGGTCTTCCAGCCCGAGCGTGCCTAACAACCCTTTGAGCCCCTGTAGTAAAGCCCAAACCAAATTTTTCAGTTTTGTGAGTGAAATCAGGGAGCTGACCCCAATTGGTACACCCACCTTCTTCAACCACAGCCCTGGCGTCCTTGAGAGAAGTTATCTTCAATGAAGGTTTGTTGGTAGTAACTTCGGTTGATGCCAAGACCTGAGGGACCTCTTTGAAATTTTGACAAGGAGTTTCTATGAATTCCCCGTCCATCTCTACGTAGCGAAAGGAATTGAGGTGACTCACCATATATTCTTCTTCACATTGCACTGTGATAATCTTTCCCTTTACTGGGTACTTCAACATTTGATGGAGTGTGGAAGTAACTTCCCCAACCTCATGGATCCAAGGATGACCCAACAAGCAAGAATACGACGGCCTGATATCCATTACATAGAAGGTGGACCCAAAAGTCTGATAACCCACTTTGACAAAGATGTCCACCTCCCTGTGCACCATTCTCTTCGATCCGTCAAAAGCCCTTACCACAATGTTACTAGGCTTTAGAGTCAAACCCTCACAATCCAAGTGGTCCAACGCTTTCTTCGGCAGAACATTCGGTGAAGACCCGGTATCTACCAGCACATGAGCTATAGTGGTGCCCCTGCACTCAATCGAGACATGCAGAGCATCATTATGATTCCTTCCTTTCGGTGTCAGATCTACATCTGAAAAACCCAGCCCATTGTCAGCAGTCAGGCTGGCCACACAATCTTTGAACTGATCTGCTGAAGTTTCCTGCGGCACATGCACAGTCTTGAGAAATGAAATCAAAGCCTTCGCATGGGCTTTAGAACACAACAACAGAGACAACATGGTTATCTTTGATGGGGTCTGCCCCATCTGCTCGACCACATTGTAGTGGATCTTCTTAATAATTTTCAGTATTTCCTCTATTTCTTGTTTAGAGGCTTCCACAACGATTTTCTTAGGTGTCTCCGTCCGGGAAGGCTCACCTATAATTTCCTTGCCCCGAGTCCCATATGGCTCAGCAGCAGGGGTAATAACTGGGGTAGGAACAAGAGAAATGTTAGGAGTGCTGGTTGGAGCATCAGTCGGAATAACAGTAGGCTTGATGATCTTCGGAGCAATCTCAGGAGAGAAAACCCTTCCACTTCGAGTAACCTTACTAGTCTCGACAATATTACTGATATCACTATCAGCTTCTTCATTCTTCAGATCTTTTTTAATGCCATGATAGTACACATCAACACCATAATGCCATGGGACATCCTTGTTTGAGGTGTATGGGATGGGACCAGGAACAGTGATTATCAGCAAAGCAATTCTTTGAACAGGTGTAATCCTAACAAGTTTTCTCGAGGAAACCTTGGAAGGATTTGAGGAAATGGTTATAATGGTAACGTCTTCATTTGGAACAACAGGAATCATATTATTCTCGAACAAAATTTCTTTATTATCCATCAAGCGCTGAACACCTGACTTCAACAAACGACAACCAGAAGGTAGAATCGAACACATGTGGAAACCTTCACCACAACCCGGAAATAAACCGGCCAACAACAAATTTTTCTTAACAGTCATAAGAGGAGTAGAAATTTCTTCAACAAAGGTCACAAACAAATAAGTGTCAACAACATTAACTCCATGACCATGTTTGGGCATGGGAGCAGTTATAACATTCAGATTTTCTGGAGCATTGAACTCTATCTCCTTGGCTTCAAGCAAGTCTTGTACTTTGTTTCTTAGAGCCCAACAATCGTTTGTATCGTGGCCAGGACTCTCAGAATGGTAGGAGCACCGCGCATTGGGATTGTATCTGGGAGAGGTAGTGTTTGGATTCTTGGGAGCCTCTCTCAAGGTTGCCAAGTTGGATTTTAATAAGTGAGGTAGAACTTCAGCCAAAGTCATGTTGATGCGGGTAAACTTCTGTTGTGGTCTTTCCACCCTTTGTTGATTATTGCATTGCGGAGAAACTGCGGGTCTTGGTATCACTACAGCATTTACCGTTTGACGGTGTTCAGATCTGCTTTGTCCCCTCAGACTATAGACCGCACAGGCTTCCTTCCTACCAGTGAAAGGCTTCTTTGCTGAACTCGAGGAGGCATCCTTCTGTATTTTACCACTCCAAATTCCAACTTCTACTCTTTCTCCAGTTAAAATCAGTTCGGTGAAACCAGATGACAAGCTGCCGATTAAGTGATTGAAAAATGCACCCGATAGTGTTCCTAGAAACATATCAACCAACTCCCTATCAGACAAAGGGGGTTGAACTCTCCCAGCCAAGTCTCCATTTTTGAGCATAATCTTTAAAACCTTCACCTGCACCCATGGACATACTCTAGAGTTGAGTACGAGTGGGAGCAAGGTCGGCATTGTACTGATACTGCTTGTAGAAAGAAGCAGCAAGATCTTCCCAGTTTCGGACACTGGCTCCCTCCAACTGGTAGAACCATTCAAGCTGAGTCCCTGACAGTCTATCTTGAAAGAAGTGCACCCACAAGTTTCTATCAGCGGTGTGGGGCTGAATCTTCCTGACGTAAGAGCGAAGATGGAGCTTTGGGCAGGACACTCCATCATACTTGGAAAAAACCGGAGCTTTGAACTTCTGAGGGATGACCACTCCCGATACCAGTCCCAAATCTTCAAAATCCAACCCAAGTATCCTCTGAACTTCCATGGCACTCAGACGATCCTCTAAATGTTTGTATCTATCCTCAGCGGGAGGATATTGCTCATCGTTATAATCCGTATCATTGTCAGAAACTACAGGACTAGGGTCCTTTTCCCCTTCTTGGTTCTCCCCTTCCTTGGATGAAGAGGTTAGATCAGTTTGTTGCTTCAACCTTTCTCCAAACCTTCTGCCCATATTCAGAATACCGACAAACTTCTTCTTCTTCTTTTTCTCTTTCAGAATGAGGGCTTTCAAATCCTCTTTCCCTTTTTCCAGATTGATGAACATCTATTGGAACTGGGCGTTCTGTGCCTGAATATCTTTGATGGCTTGATCAGAAGACATTTCTGCTGAAATAAACAACGAAGAAGATGAGAAATATGTAGTGGTACCTGTAATGATGTGTATGATAATGGGATGCGCATGTAATGATTTCAAATACTTCGGGAAATTTAAATTTGCAAACCAAAATAAACAAAAACTTTATTAGCTTAAATTTGAAGGTTCAACATGCCTTTAAGGCGTTTACAAATAAGTAAATAAAACAAATCTAAAACTAGAAAAGAAAAATCAAAAGTCCCATGGACACTTTCTCTTTGTGCTGATATAATCATTGAGCACTCTTTATTCCTGGAGCTACCCGGTGAGCTTTAAAACCTTCCTCTCTTGATCATGGAACTGCTCCCTGTAAGTATCCCGCTCATTCTTTAGCTGAATCCAAGACCTCTATAACTCCCCAAGATCAGTGGGCATGTAAGGATAGAGAACTGTGTAAGGAATGCCTTCTTTAGTAGTGGGCTCCACAATCACTGGTAATACGGCCACATAAGGCATCATAAGCTTTTGGGAACGAGCTTGTACCCATTGGAGGTAAGGCTACATAGGAATGGAAGTCTTTGGTCCCAATTCTTTGGGGTCAGATCTATTTACCATGCCCCAAGCTCGTATAAACCTCTGACGATACTCATTAACATCATCCTCATAGTTGAATATAATGCCCTCAATAAGTAACTCATGGGGACCATCCCTTTGAGCATGACCAAATTGTCTCAAACCTAGACAAGGATTGTAAGTTATACCCCCTCTGATACCAAGTAATGGGACATTAGTGTACTCCCTACAGCGGTCAATAATAGAAATGTCTTCCATAGCTCGGGAACACCAAAGAATATCCATATGAGCGAGTGACATTATCCTGTGTGACAAACCCAAACCTTCTTCGTTCTTTGGTACAGACTTAGGGAGGTGAGAAATAAACCACCTCGACAGCAACGGCGTGTAGCACATAAGAGTCCCTCTTCTCTTCATAGTACAGGTATGGAGCGCGTGTAAAATATCTCCAAGCAAGGTAGGCACAGGGTTACGAGAAAGGAAAATCTTAACAACATTCACATCTATGAAGGAGTTCGGATTAGGGACGATAACTAAACCATAGATAAGAAGAGCCAACACCTCCTCAAAAGCCTGAAAATCCAAATCATCCCAAAATAGCTGAGCTTTATCTATCAGAAATTTGGATAGAAAACCCTCGACTCCGCTTCGAGTTTCCCAATTGGATACCACATCGGCCCGTCTCAAATGCAAAGTTGAGGCAATGGCTTATGGCTTAGGAACTTCTTCTATACCTGTGAAGGGTACTTGTTCAAGAATGGGTATGCCCAATAGCTGAGAGAATTCTTCCAAGGTGGGTACAAACTGATAATCTGGAAAGGTAAAGCAGTGATGCTTGGTATCGAAGAACTGAAAAAGTACGCTCGTCATCTGTTCATCAATGTTTGAAGTAACCAGGCTGAGAAGTTGACCGTGTCTCTTAATGAAAGTAGAAGTTTCAGAAACTCTTGATACCAGCTCTTTGAGCTGGGAAGGCATCTGCACAAAGCTGATTCAGATAGTATTTCTATGCACGGAAGCCATGATCTGCAAAATAGAACAAAGATAAATTCCCTTGGTCTTTGAAATGGTTAGTGTAATGAAGCATGAATGCCATGTTATGATGCATGATGTCATGATAAACCATACTTTAAGTGTTTGGTTATTGGCATGTATTTTTGGTAAAACCAGGTATGTGAATGTCATGACTGATGTCATAACATTCCGGGTTACTAGGTACTTTCTGCAGAAAAAGAATGGCATATAGTAGCTGCTCATTATGAGTGTGTAGCTGATCATTATGCAATGATCACATTTATTACATTCTACCAAAATCAGTAAACAAGATTCTTGTTGTCATAACCAATGTTAAGACATCCTGTACTGATCTAACAGTTATGCAGTTTTGTTAATTCTGAGATTTTTCAGGAATATGGTTCATACATTCCAGAACAGAATCTCACGTGGACTTTAGGTTAACTTGGCTTAACCCTAATCTGGTTGATAAAGTCTTGTGACCAAGTCTTGAGGTTAACCCTAATTAACCCTAGCTATTTTCGTGGAAGCCCTAACTGAAGAACAGCTGCCTATATATTCAACAAGAAGGCTGTTGGTGAACTCAACTTTTTGATAGAAGATCAACAAGGGGCTGTATAGTTTTAACTACTGTAATCCAAGCAAGTATCATTGTGATAAGTGACTTGGAGTAGGTTTTGATTGTAAGGGTTGTGTATCACTCAAAGCTTTGAAGCACGAGTGTTTGTGTCACTTGATTAAAGCTTTGAAGCAAGGTCAAGTTAGGTTTATGTATCACTCAAAGCTTTGAAGCACGAGTGTTTGTGTTACTTGATTAAAAGCTGTGAAGCATAATCAAGTGTATGTTCTGAAGAGTGTCTTCATAATTTCATTAGTCAATTGTTTAGTATCACTGCTGTGAATGAGGGGGAGTGAGTAGGAACTCAGGTTTAAGTTGAACTTAGATTGAAGTTGCATTGGGTAGGTCTTAAGTGAAGGAGATAAACTGGTTGGTTTATTCCTGAATTAATATCTCTTATAGTGAATTTCCTCCCTGGCTTGGTAGCCCCCAGAGTAGGTGTTGTTTCACACTGAACTGGGTAAACAATTGACTGTGTTCTTTACTGCTTTTTTATTTATTGTCTTATAGAAAGTCAGATACGGTGTCATAACATTCACTGTGACATTGAGTATTTGCTGCGAGAATTTCAATTGGCATCAGAGCGGGCACCCTGCCTGTCTTACTGGGTGAGATCTAGGGATATCACTTTCTGGTGCTATGGATAAAGAAGGAGTTTTTGGAAACAGACCACCCATTCTGGATGGATCAAATTATGACTACTGGAAACCTCGTATGATTGCCTTCTTAAAATCACTGGACAAAAAGGCTTGGAGTGCTGCTGACAAAGGATGGAACCATCCCACCATAATTGAGAAAGATGGGACAATCAGTCTGAAACTTGAGGAAGAATGGAGCAAAGAAGAAGATGAGTTAGCCCTGGGTAATTCCAAAGCATTAAATTCCTTGTTCAATGGAATTGACAGAAACATATTCAGACTAGTACATCAATGTGAACTGGCCAAGGAAGTTTGGGACACTCTCAAAACTACCCATGAGGGCACATCCAAAGTAAAAATGTCAAGGCTTCAGATGCTGACTACCAAATTTGAGAACCTAAGGATGATGGAAGATGAAACCATTCATGAGTTTCACATGAACATCTTGGAGATTGCCAACACCTCAGGAGCATTGGGAGAAAAGATGTCAGAAGAAAAACTGGTGAGAAAGATTCTCAGATCCTTTCCTAAAAGATTTGCAATGAAGGTAACTGTTATAGAGGAAGCCCAGGATATCAGGAATTTGAAGTTGGATGAACTCATTGGGTCTCTTCAGACCTTTGAGATGGGGATCAGTGACAATGTCAACAAGAAAAACAAGAGCATAACACTTGTATCTAATACTGAAGATGAAAACAAGGAGGATGAAGAAGAAAATATTTCAGAAGCTATAGCCATGCTTGGAAGACAATTCAACAAACTCATCAAGAGAATGGATCCAAAGTCAAGGTCAAATGTTAAGAACATTCCTTCTGACATTAAAAGATCTTATGACTCCAGCAAAAGACCAAAGTCTGAAGAGAAGGGAAATCAAAGCAGAGGAATTCAATGCCATGGATGTGAAGGATATGGGCACATTCGAGCTGAATGTCCTACCTTTCTTAAGAAACAAAAGAAAGGAATGTCTGTTACTTGGTCTGACTGTGATTCAGAAAGTAATTCTGAAGAAGAATCTGCCAGACTAGTTACTGCACTAACTGGTATTTGTAACTCTGATAGTGACTCTAGTGATGAGGAAGTGACATTTGAAGAACTGGCTGATTCCTACAAGAAATTATGTATCAGAAGTGCTGAAGTATGTCAGCAAAATGAGAGACAAACAAAACTCATAATAAAGTTAGAGGCTGAGAAAAAGGCAGACATTGATACTATAAGTCATCTAGAAGGGGAAGTTCAAATGCTAAACTCAAAACTGGACCAGATGACCAAATCTGTCAAGATGCTGACAAATGGAACTGACAAATTGGAAGAAATCCTTCAGGTTGGACAAAATGTGGGAAACAAGTCTGGTCTAGGATTTATGGCAGCAGAGAAATCTGGTATAGACAAGAAGATCAGGCCTGATAAACAAATGTCAAAGCAGATGTCACAACATAGCACTCAACATCGAGAACAGAGAAATATGAAGAAAAAGTATCAAATATGGAGATGTCATCATTGTGGGAGGTTTGGTCATATAAAGCCATTCTGCTTCAGATTATATGGATATCCTAATCAGAACCCAGGTGTCAAACCTAAGTCTAACAAGGTACCATATACTCCACAATGGAAGAAAAAGGCTACTGCCCTGATAGCTCACACTTCCCTTAGAGTCTCTGCAAAGGAAGACTGGTACTTTGACAGTGGATGTTCTAAGCACGTGACTGGAATCAAGAATCTTCTCAATAATGTTAAACCTCACACCACTAGTTATGTGACCTTTGGAGATGGTGCTAGAGGAGAAATCAAAGGAGTTGGAAACTTGGACTGCCCTGGAGTTCCAAATCTAAATAAAGTATTGCTGGTAAAAGGCTTGACTGCTAATCTTATAAGTATCAGCCAATTATGCGACCTAGGATTCAAGGTCAACTTCTCCAAATCTGAATGTCTTGTAACTAATGAGAAACAAGAAGTTGTAATGAAAGGAGTCAGATCTAAAGACAACTGCTACTTGTGGGAGCCTGAGAACACTAATTACTCTACTGTGTGTTCTATTGCCAAAGAAGAAAAAAGAAGTGAAACTGTGGCACCAAAAACTTGGTCATCTACATCTAAGAGGAATGAAAAGGATTATATCCATGGAGGCAGTCAGAGGGATTCCAAGACTGCAAATTGATGAAGGGAGAGTCTGTGGTGAATGTCAGGTTGGTAAGCATACTAGGATGTCACATCCAAAGTCAAGACATCTGACCACCTCTAAGGTTCTAGAACTTCTACATATGGATCTGATAGGACCAATGCAGGTGGAAAGTCTTGGTGGAAAAAGATATGCCTATGTTGTTGTGGATGATTTTTCCAGATTCACCTGGATTAACTTCATTAGGGAAAAATCTGATGTATTTGAAGTTTCTAAAGAACTGTGCAAAATAATTCAAAGAGAAAAAGAAGGATGCATTGTCAGAATCAGAAGTGATCATGGCAAGGAATTTGAAAACAGTAAGTTTAATGAGTTCTGTTCCTCAAAAGGAATTAATCATGAATTCTCTTCACCTATAACTCCTCAACAAAATGGAGTTGTAGAAAGGAAAAACAGGACCATACAGGAATCTGCCAGAGCAATGATACATGCCAAAAGACTTCCTATTCATTTTTGGGCTGAAGCTATGAATACAGCCTGTTATATCCATAACAGGGTCACCTTGAGAAAGGGAACCTCATCCACCATTTATGAACTCTGGAAAGGAAGAAAGCCAACAGTGAAGTACTTCCATGTATTTGGTAGCAAATGCTATATTCTGGCAGATCGTGAACAAAGGAGAAAGCTGGACCCTAAAAGTGATGAAGGAATATTTCTAGGATACTCCACCAACAGCAGAGCTTATAGGGTATTCAATTCCAGGACCAAAGTCATGATGGAATCAATAAATGTCATAGTTGATGATTATCATGAGGAAACAGATGTCCCTTGTAATGTTGAGACATTCTTTGAGACTTCAACTCAACATAATGATCTACCTAACACTACTGCATCAGACTCTGAATCAGAGGAAGCTAACAAAAACCCTTCCATCAGAATTCAGAAAGATCATCCTAAAGAACTCATCATAGGAGATCCTAACAGTGGAGTCATTACAAGATCTAGAGAAATCATCTCAAACTCTTGCTTTGTGTCTAAAATTGAACCAAGAAATGTTAAGGAGGCTTTAACTGATGAATACTGGATTTGAGCAATGCAAGATGAATTGAACCAATTCAAGCAACATGAAGTATGGGAGTGAGTTTCTAGACCATAAGGAACAAACATCATTGGCACAAAATGGATCTACAAGAACAAATCAGATGCTGAAGGAGTTGTCACCAGGAATAAGGCAAGACTTGTTGCTCAAGGATACACTCAAGTTGAAGGGGTTGATTTTGATGAGACCTTTTCCCCTGTAGCCAGACTGGAATCAATCAGACTCCTATTAGGAATTGCTTGTCTCCTGAAGTTCAAGTTATTTCAGATGGATGTAAAAAGTGCCTTCCTAAATGGGTACTTAAATGAGGAAGTTTATGTGGAACAACCTAAAGGATTTGTGGATCCAAACTACCCTGATCATTTCTACAAATTGAGGAAAGCTTTATATGGCCTGAAACAAGCTCCTAGAGCATGGTATGACAGGTTGACAAAATTTCTCTCTGACAAAGGATACAGAAAAGGAGGCTTGGATAAAACCCTTTTTTGTCAAAAATGAAGGAGGAAAGATAATGGTAGCTCAAATCTATGTTGATGACATAGTGTTTAGGGGAATGTCAGATAAAATGGTTAAACATTTTGCTGACCAAATGCAGGCTGAATTCGAAATGAGCCTCATGGGAGAATTGACCTACTTTCTTGGACTGCAAGTCACACAGATGGAAGACTCAATTTTTTTGTCTCAAAGCAAGTATGCAAAGAACATTGTCAAGATGTTTGGAATGGAGAATGCCAGTCACAAAAGGACTCCTGCACCTACTCATTTAAAGCTATCCAAAGATTCAAGTGGGGTTAAGGTGGACCAAAGCCTGTACAGAAGCATGATAGGAAGTCTGCTATACTTAACAGTCAGCAGACCTGACATTGCTTTTGCAGTTGGAGTATGTGCAAGATACCAAGCTGATCCCAAAGTCAGTCATATCAACCAAGTGAAGAGAATTTTGAAGTATGTAAGTGGAACTTACAACTATGGCTTGTTGTACTCTCATGGTTGTGAACCAACTCTGACTGGTTATTGTGATGCTGATTGGGCTGGAAGTGCTGATGATAGAAAGAGCACCTCTGGAGGATGTTTCTTCTTAGGAAATAATCTGGTCTCCTGGTTCAGCAAGAAACAGAATTGTGTGTCTCTCTCTACTGCTGAAGCTGAATACATAGCAGCTGGTAGTAGCTGTTCTCAAATGATCTGGATGAAACAGATGCTTACTGAGTATAATGTCACACAAGATGTTATGACATTGTACTATGACAATCTGAGTACAATCAACATTTCCAAGAATCCTATTCAGCATAGCAGGACCAAGCATATTGACATTAGACATCACTTTATCAGAGATCTTGTAGAGGAGAAGACGATTAAACTGGAACATGTTGCCACTGAACTACAGCTGGCTGACATTTTTACAAAGGCACTTGATGCAAATCAATTTGAAAATTTGAGGGGCAAGTTGGGTATTTGCCAACATGAGGAAATGTAGAAATTAATTTTGCTTAAAACAAGGGATGAAGGAGATTTTTGTGTTAAGTCTATTTTGATTGGGTTAATCATATGTTTCCCTATTTCTTTCAAAATTATTAAGAAGTTGAATAGACACTCATTTACCTCCTTCCTCTCTCGGCTCTGCAACAATCTCCATTCTCTCAATCAAAGATTTCACTCTCGTTGTTACTGGTTTTCTAAGACTCTTAAAATGTCTCAACTATCCATGACATCATCCTCTTCAAAGACGACTATTTCTTCCGCATCCTCTGATCGAGAACCTAGGGCAATCACAACCTACATGGATTCTGATGTTCTGGAGATTACTCCTCTTAGAGAACTGGAAGCTAACCCCTCTAAGGTTAAAAAGCTGAGAACAAGGCATGCAGGAAGGTCTCAAGCTTCTTCATCTGGTAATCCCTCTCAACCATCATCTTCTGTTCCCTCAGAAATAGCAAATAGGGAAGGCTCAGCTTATGTTCATCAAGCAATAGCTAGACTTGTTACAAGAATTCTGAATGAGAACCACTCGGTACCTGGCATTTCTGTTCCTTTAAATCAAGAATCTGCTAGTCCAAATGTTGAAATGAATCCAGATGTCACTAAGAATGTTGAGACACCGGATGATAACATTCGGAAATCATCTGAAAATCTTGATGATCTCCAGAACCCTTCAGAGAAGGATGTTGAACCCCCGGTTATTGATGTGGATGAAGAATACTCTGATAATGACCTAATTATAAATATCAAACCTAGCATAGCTAGAAGGATGATGAATAGAAAAGGAAAGCAGGATGCTGCATGTATGACCAAAGAGAAGACTGCTGATGTTGTTCATAAGAAAACCAGGTCTGAAGACAAGACTGGTGTAGAAACTGTGAAGACTGGATTGTCCAAAGGGAAGGTGAAAACCCGAGTACCTGCTGGTAGTCTCTCAAAGCCTGTGAGACAACCAATATCAAAGAAAAGGAAAGAGCCTGAACCTTCTGATTCTGATGAGGAATCAGAATTTGAAGTTGATGTTGAAGACATTCCTCTCAGAAGGAAACTCCCATCAAGCAAAATGGCTAAAGTTCCTGAAGTCCCCACTGACAACATTTCTTTTCACCACCCTGAAAATGCTAACAGATGGAAGTATGTTTATTTGAAAAGAATAGCCTTGAAAGAGAACTGAACAATGGTGCCATAGAATGTAAGGAGATCATGGACCTAATCAAAATTGCTGGTCTAATGAATATTGTGGTAAAGTTTACCAACTACTATGAAAATCTTGTCAAAGAATTCATAGTGAATTTATCTGATGGATGTGCTGATGGAAGGTCAGCTGACTTTAAGTGTGTCTATGTGAGAGGAAGAAAGGTAAATTTCTCTCCCTCTGAAATAAACAAATTCCTAGGAAGACCATATGAGGCTTGCCCTGAACTAGAGGTTATTGACAACCAAGTATGCCAAACCATCACTGCAAATCAAGTCAAGAGCTGGCCCTTAAAAGGCAAGCTGAATGCAAGCAAGCTAAGCATGAAATTTGCCATCCTGCACAAGATTGGTGCAGCCAACTGGGTTCCCACCAACCATAAATCAACCATCTCCACAGGATTGGGAAGATTCATTTATGCTGTTGGAACCAGGACAGAATTTGACTATGGCAGGTATATCTTTAATCAAACTTTAAAACATGCTGGAAGCTATGCTGTTAAAGGCCCTATTGCCTTTCCCTCCCTCCTATGTGGTATTGTCCTTGCTCAGTATCCTGACATTCTAGTTGAAAAAGATACTGTATGAAAAAGAGCCCCTGCTCTTGGGTTGCACTATAAGCTATTTCAGGGAACTCATGTTCCTGACATTGTCATGACATCAGCTAAGACATCAACTGTCAAAACTCAGTCCAAGAAATCTGATGTTATAGCTGTGCTGAAGGAAACCTGCAAAGAGCTGGAGACAAGGAAAAGGACTCTTGAGAACCTAATTGCTAGACTAGAACAGGAGGAGACTGAAGGACAAAGAAGGGAAGAAGATGCTGCTGAAGATCAGCTTAATGCTGAAGATAGTGCCTCCTCTGAAGATGACAGTGCTTGAAGATCAGTGGAGTTGTCAAGCTTGCTGCTGGTACCTGTTGCTGCAAGTGATTTCAGATTTTTTTGTTTTTATTATTCATTTTGGATGACTGTATAACCTAAAAGTACATGTATCTTTGGCCTATTTATGGATAAAGAGGGGGAGAAGATTTTGTGTTAATTATACTTGGTAGACATTATTTTTTCTGCAGACATATTATTTCTGCTGCTCTCTAATCTCTGATTGTTTAGGGGTTTTAGCCAAGAATTTTCCAAAGGGGGAGTTTGTAAGTGTTTGGTTATTGGCATGTATTTTTGGTAAAACCAGGTGTGTGAATGTCATGACTGATGTCATAACATTCTGGGTTACTAGGTACTTTCTGCAGAAAAAGAATGGCATACAGTAGCTGCTCATTATGAGTGTGTAGCTGATCATTATGCAATGATCACATTTATTACATTCTAGCAAAATCAGTAAACAGGATTCTTGTTGTCATAACCAATGTTAAGACATCATGTACTGATCTAACAGTTATGCAGTTTTGTTAATTCTGAGATTTTTCAGGAATATGGTTCATACATTCCAGAACAGAATCTCACGTGGACTTTAGGTTAACTTGGCTTAACCCTAATCTGGTTGATAAAGTCTTGTGACCAAGTCTTGAGGTTAACCCTAATTAACCCTAGATATTTTCGTGGAAGCCCTAACTGAAGAACAGCTGCCTATATATTCAACAAGAAGGCTGTTGGTGAACTCAACTTTTTGACAGAAGATCAACAAGGGACTGTATAGTTTTAACTACTGTAATCCAAGCAAGTATCATTGTGATAAGTGACTTGGAGTAGGTTTTGATTGTAAGGGTTGTGTATCACTCAAAGCTTTGAAGCACGAGTGTTTGTGTCACTTGATTAAAGCTTTGAAGCAAGGTCAAGTTAGGTTTATGTATCACTCAAAGCTTTGAAGCACGAGTGTTTATGTTACTTGATTAAAAGCTGTGAAGCATAATCAAGTATATGTTCTGAAGAGTGTCTTTATAATTTCATTAGTCAATTGTTTAGTATCACTGCTGTGATTGAGGGGGAGTGAGTAGGAACTCAGGTTTAAGTTGATCTTAGATTGAAGTTGCATTGGGTAGGTCTTAAGTGAAGGAGATAAACTGGTTGGTTTATTCCTGAATTAATATCTCTTATAGTGAATTTCCTCCCTGGCTTGGTAGCCCCCAGAGTAGGTGTTGTTTCACACTGAACTGGGTAAACAATTGACTGTGTTCTTTACTGCTTTTTGATTTACTGTCTTATAGAAAGTCAGATACGGTGTCATAACATTCACTGTGACATTGAGTATCTGCTGCCAGAATTTCACATACAAACACCGATATTGCAAACACAGTCAAATCACACAAAGCCCTTAGGTTTAAGGCTTGCATGAGGTCAAAGGTAATACCCTCTTGAAGTTAAGTTGGTTTCAAACCTGTCCTAGAAAAGTAACCGGGTTCTAGAGGATCTCAATATCACTGACCATCCTTTATCGGTCATGGTTTCAGCTTACGTATTCTTTTCTTGCGGCCGAAATATTCCGAAAGTATGATCTCAATGAGTGTAGCGTCGAGTATACACCAGTTCTTAGCTCTAAACCGAGGCCGGTTATCTCTCTACTTTCTAATGGCCAAGTTGGAAAATTAAAGGTTATAAGGTCAGTTGATGCTTCACGACACCATGCAGCGGCCCCGTATTCTCCTCGTTTCCCCACAAGGGATACCGGTACCAACCAAAGTGTCACACCAACGTAGCTATTGCTTCAACCGTATCGGTCTATGCTATACAGTTCCCTCACAGTCTATTGCTACTTACCTAAAAGGTTCTCCCCAGATCCGAGTGTAGGATCTATAATAACCCCAAACAAAACCCTCAAAAATAAAGCAAACAAAGAAATCAAGAGAAGCAATTTTAATGACCTAGATCCTAAGGTATACACCACTTATAATTCCCCATCAGAGTCGCCAGTTCTATGATACAGTGGAAGAATCGACTGTTTAGATACTGATTTGCGTTTTGCGTTTTTTATTTGCAAAATGTCGCGGCAAGCAAGAGTCGCCACCGACTTTTATTTCATCCAATCATGGAAAAGGAAAAAAGTACAGAAAAAATCCTTTTTCGAGATATTCTGAGTACGGGGGGTAGATTATAGAAAGGGAAGGTGTTAGCACCCTATCTATCCATGGTTTTCCATGGGCTCTTAGGTACTTGCTCATTTTTAAATTGCTTGTGTGTGCTTTGTTTTGAAAAGTTTTACTTCGTGATAACCCTTGTATCAGTCCTCAAGGGCGTGACAAAATTGTTTTGAAAATTTATTTGAAAAGGTGTAAGTGTGAAATGTTTTGATTTGAGCCAGTACCTATTAGCATCTACCTAATCGAAAAAAGATCGTTTCTATTCTTTTTTCCTTTAGACATCTCTATCCTACTATTGAGAAATAGGTAGCACCGTCGTTGGAGTTTTAAGGGTCAATTCGAAAGGGACGTACGATCACTAAAGCAATATTAGGACACCTTAGTAGTAACCCTAGAGTCTTAAGATCTTTTTCGAGGCAACATTTCCGAGGCAACATTTCTGAGGCAACATTCAAATGGGACATTTGATCTTTTTTAGACAGGAGGGCAACCACTAAGACACTCTATGCTTAATGATCGTTTATCGAAGGCAACCGAAGTGAGAGTATACCATAAGAGTGAATATGTGAGAGTGATTTATTTCAGTTATTTATCTTTGCACATTAGCATTTTCTAACCATTTTAATTTTGTCATGCATTCTTGCCATACTATCCTATTAGCATACATCTAAACAGTTAAATATTTGCGGGAATTAAGAATGCGAGAAAATAAACCTAGCTATTACAAGGCTTCGGGGAGGGGGATTAATTACATAACCAAAAATCGGGAATTTAAATAGTAAATAAAAACCCTCAATTAACTATTACAAACCCTAAACAGTTATAAAATAATGTCCAAATATTTAACAAGCGTGCGACGAATTAAATGCGAGGCGATTAGGGTTTTGACCCTTTGACTAATCCTACTTGCGATTGATTAAAGAAAAATGTTTTTTTGTCATGTTTTGTTATTTAAGAAAATAATGGAGTAATTAAAAAAGGACCCTAATTACTAATTAATTTTAATTAAGAAAAATAATTAAGTTAACCTATTTTTTGTGTTTTTTATTTGATAAAAAAAAGAAATTTAATTGAAAAATTAAACCTAATATCTATTTCATTTTAATTATAGAAAAGAAATTAAATTAACCTAGATTTCTAATTAAATTAAATAATTTAAAGAAAATTCTTTTTTTTTTGGTATTTTGAGATTTGTTGATTTTATGATTAAATAAAAAGTGATTAAATTTGTTAATTAAAATAATTAACGAGAATAATAAAAGAATTAAAAATAAGAAAATATAAAAGGGAAGAAATGGGCCTGTGTTGAATAGCATGTTGGGGGTGCAAATCTGATTTTTTGGCCCAAATACTCCAAGCCTGGTTGACCACGCCTGATCTGGTGCAACGTTGACTTGAATGTATATCATGGTCCTTCATTGGAGAGGCGTTGGATCTGGCTAGCTGGGCATCCAGTGGCCAGGCGTTGAGAGTGTATGGAAGGCGCTGGATAGTTCAATGTATTGGATTGGCCTGCAATTGTTAAGAAAATAACAAAATGTACATGCCTGGGATCGAACCCAGGACTTTTACATCAAAGGCAAGCTTCTTTACCATCTACGTTGGAATGTCAATTGTTATTATTATGAAACAAATGAAACATAATGCAAACAACGTGCCACGCCTCCAAAACACACGAAAATTCAAACGGGCCAGCCGCATGCTGCCACGCCATCGTCTCCTTCACTGGCCTGTCGCTTTAGGTACAGGCATTTGTGCGTAACTTTAAACCTGTAACATTAAAAAATCATGTACAAGCAATATAAATGAAAGGTAATGGTACCAATCAACTCGCCTCATCCTCACGAGCATCATGGTACCTGATTCAAGGCCCAATTGTTCCTGCATTGAAAACCCCAAAACAAACAAAGAAACCCTAGCAATGGCATATGGTGATTCATGCGCTGCAAATGCAATTAAATGATGCCAATAGCTTACAAACAAGATAATGAATAAGAATGTATAATCAAAACATGATAATGCTGTCAAAATCAAGGAAATCAGAATTGAGTTTTTGGGCAAACCGTGGTTGATGGTGGGCACGATTCCTAGCGTTTTGAAGCCTGAGGATAGGTGGGATAGCTTCCTGGGATCTCCTGGAATAGATTGCTGGCCTTAAATCGCTTTGAATCATCCGCTAACCTGCAAACTGAACCTCACTTTTTATCAAGATTTTTGAGTTTTGTTCTATGCCTCTCACGACCTCTAACCCCTTGTTTTTTGATATGGAATTCTTCATTATATAACCTAGAGTGAATTAGGTTAACAAACTTGGAATGAATCTTTGCATTTATCCAAGATTTGATTTAATTTTCAAGCTATATGATATGTTTCTATTTTGAGCCAAATCATGCCTTTCTTGTACCAATTGGCCTCAACTCAAACTTATCTTGTAAACTCAGCATATCTTGATTGCTAATCTGTCAAAAAAAAACAAATCAAAGCATATCTTTGTTAATTTTCATCATTTGTGATTTAATTCACTTTTTAATTAATGAAAAATCAAAATAAATTGGAAAATGAAGAACATAATGGGTGAATGAACATTTGAGTCTTGGACCACATTATAATTGAGGTCCAAGCATAAAAAGTTGGGCCCATTTAGCAAAAAATGCAAATTTGAGCACATTTGACTTTTGCCAATTTTGTAAAAATGGTCAACTTGGCCAATGCATAACTCTCTCAATTTTAACCCAAGAGAGGTGTTCTTTGACTTTTTAGAAATCTTAGTATGTCCTCTAAACAACCCTTTTGGTATCATCTCAATTGAATATTCCATGTTCATGTATGAAGCTTTGACCCACAAGGTATTTTTGTTGACTTTTCAAAAGGACCTATAATGTCAAAATTCATATCTTTTTGTGAGTGCATATTATGGACTTGGAAGCTGAAGATGAATTGTAGGGAATTGCATCCTCTTCAAAGTTAGATTTGGATGGTTCATTTGTGATAAAGTATGAGAAAGTTATGCTTGGTCAAAGTTGAGTTGACTTTTCCTATAAAACCCTAATTTTAGCAACTTTTGGGTTTTGATGAATTGTGAGCAATCCTTGAGGAATCATGATCAACCCTTGATCAAATGATGGATAATACTTCAAAATGAGGATGTTGACCAAAAATCTTGAAGTTTGACTGTATGTGGGCCACAATTGACTTTTGACCTAGTACAGTTGATTTTCAGGCATTTGAGCAATTGACTGAGCAAACTTCTTCTGCAAGGCTAGAAACTTGACATGGATGATCTTGAGAACATATTAGGACAATGGTGAGCATTTGAGTCCTTTATGGTTCGCACATATTTATGAAGATGGAAACCCTAATTTGAGACACACTGCCTTAGGAGAGAGTTTGTCTGGTCAACTCTTGAACTTCATTGAGCAATTTGGGGACCTCACTTGACATTTGTTGAGTAAAATGAGAAGGAAAATTTTGGGGTACAACAAATGGCTACGTTAGTGTGACGCATTTGTAGGTACCTGTATCCCTCGTGGTGAATCGAGGAGAATACGAGGTCGCTGAGTGGCATTGTGAAGCACTAATTGACTTTAGAACCCCAATTGAATAACTTGGCCATTAGGACGTAGTAAGATAACCAGTTTCGGTGTAGAGCTGAAAATTGGTTGATACTCGATACTACACTCATTGAGACCGGACTTTTGGGATATCTCGGCCACAAGAAAAGATTGATTGAGTTGAGATAATTCCTAAAAGAAAGGTCAGTGATATTGAGATCCCTTAGAACCTGGTTACTATTAACTAGGATAGGTTGAACCAACTAAACGTCAAGAGGGTACTCACCTAGAAACTCCAAGCAAGCCCAAAACTAAGGATTTGTCTGCTTTGTGTGAATATGATTATTTGTATATAAATTTGCTTACCTCGCATATCTGTACATAACATCATAACATCATAACATATCATTTCAAGGATCTCAAGGGCCTATGATGCAGGGTCACGTTGAACCAGATGTCTATCAAAGGACAAGAGGATTTATTTTCCTTTGACCAAACACCGTCAAAAATCAAGTACAACAAACTTGAGTCAAGGGCTATGACCCACTGGATATGGTGAGCTTGACTCTCATGGAAGGACATCCACCGATACAAAGTTCTCCAATCAAAGATGTTGATCAAAGTTTAACTTCTAACTTTTTCTTGTGTTTACCCTGTGAGATCCTTGAAAACATGCATCCACATATCATGCATGTCATCATAACAGGTTTCTCCCATACAGGTCTCCTTACCTTCCTGCTGTTTATTTCAGTAAGATGGATATGAAACAGATAGTGAAAGATCTCCAAGCTAAAAACGCTCAATTCCAACAAATGTTCCTGGCTATGGATAAGGGGCAAGAGGACCTGAAAACTCTTCTCAAAGACAAGAAGAAAAAGTCCAAGAAGTCAATAGGCGTCCTGAACTTGAGAAGAAGACCTAGAGCCCTAGATCTTTCAACTCCATCGAACATAGGGGATAGTCATGAAGAAGACAACAGTCTGGAGATTAATGAAGCCGAAGCTGACTACTCCGAGGAACAATATCCTCCCACTGTTGACAAGAACAAACAGCTGAAGGATCGCCTTAATGTAATGGAGATTCAACAGATACCCGGTTTGGATTTAGGAGACATGGGTTTGGTTTCTGGAGTGGTCATCTCTCCAAAGTTCAAAGTCCCTACCTTTGCCTTATACGATGGAGTCTCTTGCCCTAAGATGCACTTAAAGTCTTATGTCCGCAAGATTCAACCATACGCAACTGATTCGAAGCTTCTGATCCATTTCTTCCAAGAAAGCCTAGTAGGGACCCAACTCGAATGGTTCTATCAATTGGAGAGTTCTCGCATCCACACCTGGGAGGATTTAGCTGCTGCTTTCTACAAGCAGTATCAGTACAACGCTGATCTTACACCAACTCATGTGCAATTGCAGAACATGACCATGGGTTCCAACGAGACCTTCAAAGCATACGCCCAATAGTGGAGAGATCTGGCTGGTAGGGTGCCACCCCCTTTAACTGATAGGGAGTTGATCGACATCTTCATGGGAACTTTGACATGGCCTTTCTTCAAACACCTAATCAGAAGCTCCTCGGTCGGGTTCACCGAGCTAATACTGACTGGTGAAAGGGTCAAAGCTGGCATCAAAAGTGGAAAGATCCAAGGAGTTACACCCTCTAACATTCAGAAAAATCCATACAATGGAAAGAAAGAGTCCAATGCTGTGTACGGCCAAAAGATTCAACATGATCAACATGTAGGGGCAATCATGATCTCTAATCCTACATATATTCAACAAAGACAGGGCAATAGGCGTAGGGTAAGATATCAAGAAAGGAAGTACACTAACATCAACATGCCTTTTTCTCAAGCATTACAACATTTACTGAAGGCGAAATTGACCACCCTAAAGGATCCTCCTCAAAATACCGACACCTCCTCTTCTAAGTACAATCCAAGCGTAAGATGTGCCTATCATTCTGACAGTCCCGAACATGACACTGACGGCTGTTGGACTTTGAAGAACAAGATTCAAGACTTGATTGATGCCAAGGAGATCGAGTTCGACCCTCTGGAGACTCTAAATGTGATCACTGCTCCTATGCCAAATCATTGAGAGCGTTTTGTTCATTTTGAAATTTTCATTTGTAATTTCTCATGTTATTCAAACAATTATCTATTAATGTCAAACTTTGTTTCATTAATGCATTGCATATGTTTGTCTTGAATTCATCCTTTCGTTTTCACTATGCTTTTTTATTACGAAATTTAACTCTTGCTAAAAGTTACAAGCCTTTAGAGGGAGGGTGATGAAAACAATGCCATAATCTCATACAATATGCTTTTGGACAGACCTTGTTGATGATGTACAAGCATTCTTTCAAATCCTAAACACTGGATTTATAAGAAAGATAATCCCTAGTCAACCCCTTCGAGCCAAAGAAGTAGAAGTTTTTCCTTTTCACAAAATTAAAACCTTTAAACAAAACATGGGGCAGGGTAGTCTCTCAGTTAATTCAAACACACTCTAAGAAACAAACTCTCATCTCGTAATGCAACGAATGACATCAAGAAACATTCCTCTGGAATCAAAAGACGGTGACGGTTCCCTACCAAATAGGCAGTCATTATCTCTCAAAAGGAAAATCCCACTAAGTCAAAACCTACAAAGGAGACTTAAGAAAACTAGGGCATCCCGCTGACTGTAATCTCAAAACAAGAACAGTCAGGCAAAAATTAGGGATAACAAATCAAAAAAAGGGGTAAATACAAATCCTCAACAACATGAAAAATGATGCAAAAAAAATGACTTCCTTCTGATAAACTAAACTTGTCTGAACCATCACCAAAACGTCATTCCAGACTTAATTGGAGTTCAAACGTACAATTAACTGAGTTTAGGACTGAAGAACGTCACGAAGAGCTGGTGGATACAAATATATTTTGAGCCTTTATGCTTTGTTTCTTAAACCATGAACCAAGCCACGCTACAACCCTTCAAAAGTATTAATTGAAGCATGGGTTAGTTCGAAAGCATATTGTCACAAAAGGTATCCTGACTCCTGTAAGGCTTTACTCAAAATCCAGAGTTGATTTTTTCTTGCAAAATTTCTTTACTTGCTAAAAACGCATTTTTCAAAACTTTAAGACAAACATAAACTTTGCATTACTTGAATATCACTGTTTGCATATGGCTATTTGTTTGACAGCGGAGATATTCACCCAATGAATATCCAGTGAATGAAAGCTCTCTCAGTGAATAAAATCACTTCAAGTGACAAGTCTCCTGTCAACAAGGGGACATGACATGTCACTATCCAAGCGCACCTGGGGAAGTCCAGTCAAGATTCCAGGAAACCTCTCAAGAAATTCAGAGTAACCAGGGGCAGGTCTCCATCTCCGTCACTTGGGGCATTGAACGTCAGTCTCAGCAAAGGGTTACGTACAATCAAACATTTCCTGGCAGTGCCACAAACACTCGCTACTAAGGGCGGTGAAAAATCTCCCTAAAATCCTTCTCATAGGATGATTCCCCAACAAGAGTTTAATCTCTGAAAACCTTTCCCTAGCTGAGACAACCTCAAGAGTCCTCGAGGACTTTCCCCAACGAAGTCGTCACCTCTCCAACAGACCGACGGCATGGTTTATTTCCCCAACAAACGGAAGGATTCCCCATATTGAGGTGGCCTCTCCGACTACTATAAATCAAAGGACCACAAATCCTCTTCCCCAATAGACTACTATACAATCCCTAGCAAGTTACTGTGAAACATGGACCCGACCAAATATCAGTTCAACTTCGACTCCCCAGTAGAGCAACGGACAACCAAGACTCCAGAACTCTTTTCCCAAGCAGGAATCAGCACTCTCCAACATAGTATTCTCAAACAAAATCAATATTCCCCAGCGGAGTTCTCCTCAACAAAACAGGAATCCTCAGTGGAAACATTCAGAGCAAAGTTTGAATACACACTTACATCTCAATAACATTCATAGCATATGCATACAAAATACATATAACACAAATCTCATTTATTTTGAGAACATCATTACACAATGCATACATCATGACATTGCATACAACTAACTCTTTACCTTTTCAGGAAAGATCAATTAATGGATAAAGTTCATCATCCTGTTGAGGTTATAATCATCCAAGATTCCTTCATCATCCTGTTGAGGTTGTAGTCATCCAAGATTCCTTCATCATCCTGCTGAGGTAGTAGTCATGCAAGATTCCTCCATCATCCTACTGAGGTATAAATCGCCCAAAGATTCCTTCATCATCATGCTGAGGTAGTAATTGTCAGAGATTCCTTCATCATCCTACTGAGGTAGTAATCGTCTAAGATTCCTTCATCATCCTGCTGAGTCCAGATACAATCACCTTTGGATGGCATCTTTAAGCCCATCTCCAACCACTATCCATTACCTCTCCAAATGGCATCTTTAATCCCATTCCCTACCTAACCAACTAACACATCTTTGAGTGCAAATTTTTGGGCACTCTAGTGTTCAATCATCTTCCACCTTCAAGTCACGAATGGCAGAATTACCAATCTAACTATTCAGGTGTAACAAGATTGAACAGGGGCAGCTGTTGTACCCCAAAATTTGCCCTCTCGTTTCTCAAGGGATCACCCTGGATCCTCAAGTTTGCTTCCATCCAATTCCAAGCCTTGAACTGCAATTTTTCAAGAAAAGTCATCTGCAAGGGCAAAATGGTCATTTGCACACTGAGAAGTCTAACTTTGACTTTTGGATCCAAATCAAATCTCAAAAATCATATTTCATCAACACATGTTGGAATATGAATTTTGTTTCATCAAGAATTTCAAAAGTCAAATTTTACTTTGGAAAAGTCAAATTCTAAATACTTAGAAATTTTTCTAAGTGTTTAAGAAGCATGATAAAACTCAGAACTTCTGATCAGATTATCACCATAAAACTCAGTAAATTCTGGACACTCTCAAGGCAGATTTTGGTCAGAACTTCTGGGCAAGTTTTCACAAATAGCTTCAGTCAGAGTTTGCCAGGGTAATTCAAAGAAGGTTAAGAAGCATGTTGCAAGCTTTCTAGAAAGTCTGGAAGTTCCTTCAGAATATGCTGGAGCCAAAAGATACAAAGATCAGAGGATGAATGCTACGCTGAAGCAGAACTTCTGATCCAGAACTAAGCCATGGTGTAGAATCTCACGTTACAGGATTTCTGGTTGTGATAAGTCTCATCATCATTTAATGCTCACAATTACTTTTGAGTCTTTATCCAAAGGATGTCCACCACGTGTACTTATACTGTCTTGGGATAAAAAACTTTCGTACTAGGCTTATGCTTTATTTTGCTTTTCCTTAAATCCTGCTGACAACTCCAGCTTAAGCATGGTTAAAAGCTGATAATCAGCAACTAGTTCAGCCTATGCCTGCATCCCATAATTGCATCAAACTAGCATACGAAAACAATGATGAAAAAGCAAGGGAGCAGGATGCCAAATTGATTTAAAATCCCATTTGTCTTTCCACCCAAAATCACAACAAATTCATCTATAAATACTTTGCTCCATCACACGTTCAAGGGGCTGGGCTTTAAGGGAGAGGTTGGCTTTTGGAAAGAGAGAACTATCAAAAGAGAAAAGAAACCTGTGAAACCTTTCGTAAAAATCCAGAAATCCCAAACAGAAAATCAAAACCTTTGTTCTTCCTTTTGAATCAAAGAGCTTGGCATTTCCTCTTCAGTTTCTCTTGCTGATTCCAGAACATCCAAAGGAAGCAACTCAAAGCTCCAAGCCCACGTTCTAGGTTCAAGGTAAGTCTTTCTAACTTTGCATTTTTTCACTCCGAACATCATTAAATATGTGAATATCATAGTATTAATGTTGTACATATCATTGCTTAAGTAGAAAAACTGTGGATCAGAATTTCTTGATTAGGGCTAGACTCAGATTCAGGATTATAACTTCTATAAACTGCTGTGTTATTATCCTTCTGATTTTCTGTTTATTAAGAACTAAATAAATTGCTGATGTGCTGATTAAGAGTTGAAACAAGGTATAAAACTTCTGATGTTCACTCACATCTTTAGTACAACACATAACTTCTGAGTTCTCCTCACTGTTAATGCACACTGAACTTCTGATGTTCACTCACTGTTTTAACACTTAGAACTTCTGATATTCACTCATTGTTAATGCACACTGAACTTTTGATGTTCACTCATTGTCTTAGCACAAACTGAACTTATGAGTTCTCCTTACTATTTAAACACACTGAACTTCTGATTTTCATGCGCTGATAACATGCTGAGCTGCTGATTGTTCGTTCACTGTCTTAGCACCGTACAGAACTTGTGAGTTCTTCCTATTGTTTTGACACGCACAGAGCTTCTAAGGTTTTCTCACCGTTCTAACATTCAGAAGTTCAGCAAATAACAATCCATAACTTCTGTGTTTTTCGTCTAACATGTCTTGCAGGACCTCAGAGTGTACCAATCCAAAATTTCTGATTCCACTGACATTCCTTTCTGAGTCATCACACGCATGGCTTTATAACTTCTGATCCTTGTTTCCTTGCTTGCAGTAACACGCTGTTTCTGCCTTGCATTTATTTCCCTTTTTATCATTTTTAATATTAACATAAAAAGACATAAATATATTTTCCTTTTAATTTATTCCTTTTTTTAATTCATTAAGACAAAAAACCATTTTCTAAACGAATTCTTTTTCTTTCTTATATTGTACATTTCAATATGGTTGTAATAGTAACTTAGGACTTACTTTTATCTGCAACCGCCATTCATAAATATGTACCCCCGTCCCCTAAATATTGTAATAGCGTAGGACTTTACATTTATGCAATTTATCGCTTTCGAATGTAAATGCTAGTAATTAGGTTGTGTATGGAAAAACATGAAATTGACAAGTAGATCACCCTAATCAAGACTAAATGCATGCAATCAAACACTCTTTGCACACATGCATCCTTAGGGTAATATCCACTTTGTTGCTTATCGGAAAAATAGTCATGTCCCTCGAACATGGGCGTTTTAGCAAAAGACCCTCGATAAAAGATCGTAGTCCCTCGATGACCCTCGATGTTGCCTTCGGTAAACGATCTAGTCCCTAAAACGACATTTCTAAAACGTTCCATGGGTTGCCTTCTATGACTATACAAACGTCCCAACATCCGTCCCTTCACATCCAACGATGGGGCTTCTTACCAAAACAATGGTAAGATAGCAACATCTAAAGGAGGAGGAAAAGAACAATTAAGACCTTTTGAGTAGGTAGATTCATTCTTAGTTACTCGCTTGCTCACAACAAAAACATTTTATACACCAACACTCTCATTTTGAAACATTTTTGATGATAACACTTTGTACGCGTTCTTATAGATACGAGAACCATTACAAAGACACCTTTTCAAAATCACTTTCAAAAACATATCTCACAAACACCTCTTTGAACTATTTTTGAAACAAACACTTTGTATGAATTCTTATAGAAACGAGAATCATTACAAAGTTACGTTTTCAAAATACTTTCAAAAACCACACCACAAGCACATTCAAACAAAAGAAAGTGATCTAGCAAGTAACTAAGAGCCCATGGAAAACCATGTATGAAAAGGGTGCTAACACCTTCCCTTTTCATAATCTACCCCCCGAACTCAAAAACATCTCTAAAGGTCTTTCCTGTGCTTTTTCACCTTTCCTTTTGGATAAAAGAAAAGCCGGTGGCAACTCTTGCCAAACCACAACATTTGCGAACACAAATGCAAAACCTCAAGTCAGTTCTCCCACCGTATCACAGTACGGATCCCATGAAGTCCTCTCGAGGAATTATCGTTCACTCTATAAGTTATAACTTATCAGCACCTATGCAAGAGTCTTACCTATAACTTTTGAACTTTGGAATAGGGAATTCCCCGCATAGTTGTTTCTCCCCAGCATTTTCATATGAGGGATTCTTGAGGTGGATAAGGTTTTTGGATACCTTCATTCCCCAACCAAGTCTTGATGAGCATTATCTCATTTCTTAATAAAGACTATTCCCAGGGGAGTTTATCTTCCGATTTGAATTATCATTGGATTTTGCATTCAGAAATTCTCATTTTCCCATCTGAGTTATGACTTGGGGCACTTCTTTATCAAAAGAATCTTTTATCATCCTCATTAGAGTTGATGCTGGCTGAGATTGTCGTATCCCCAGTAGAGTTGATATTGTTTGACTATCTTCATGATATATTTTATGACTACGTACCCAAGGTTCCTTTAATCCCTGGAAGTTGATTTCTTTGTGAAGAAATCCATGGCATAAGCTTTCCCAGCATGGGTTACAATTTTTAGAGTTTTGTATCTCTTATCCCTAGCAACAACTTTAATTGATTGAGAGCTCACATAGGAATTCCCCATAGATTTGTTTACCTAAAAAGGATGTTTTCTGAGAGATTGGCACCCAAGATTTTGGAATCCCCGGCAAAATACTCCCCGACAGAGTTTTATATCCTCAGTGGAGTTTTGTTTCCTCAACAGAGTTTTGTTGCCCATAAATCTTTTTCAAGAGAAAGGCTTCATTCTGAGACTTCAAATTTGAAGACGTCTCATGTCCCCAGTGGAGTTTCTTAGATGAGAGTTCATAGTCTGAAAAAGTTTCAATTCCCTAGTGGAGTTGCCAATCAGAGATTCCTTGTCCTGATCTCTCATTTCCCAGCTAATTTGTTTCGCGGGGCATCCTTATTTAAGGATATTTCCTTATCCCCAATATAGTTGATGCTGGTCAATTAATTGAGATTTTATTAATTTTCGGTAATCAGTAAAGGATTTTCCATCGAAAGTTTCCCCAGCGATGTTTTCACTTCACACGTCTAGTTTGTTATCTTGGAATCATCCTCAACACGATTGCACGCTATCTTTTCTAGAGATTACAGTCTTTCCATGATCTTCTATAGTAACAACCGATTTCTATTTGGCATTCTCCTTCAGAAGTTACAGTCTTGCCCTGATCTTCTCTGGCAACGTCCAATCTTCATTGGCACCTCTTTTCATAGATTACAGTTTTAACCCGATCTTCTCCAATAGAGTTTGCAATTTATTTTTGCAACTCCTCTCAGTGTTTGTAGCTCGTTTCTACCGATTACTTGGTTTTTTATTCCCCATAGAGTTTCATCTCTTCAAGGGTTTCTTTCTTGTAGTTCCTTATATTTTCTCTTCTGCAGCAGATTTTTGCAATTTATTTTTACGAGTCCTATCAAGTTTTGATCTATTAGTTGTTGGCTTCTTGACTGCTAATTCCCTAGTGAAACATTTAATCATGCATTACCACATTTCATCCTCAAAGTGTATTGTGTCCATTCTTGTGTGGAACATTACTAAAAGAAATATAATTCAAACATGCATTGAAACATAAGTCATTATTGTTCCTGTTTTCCCCAGTGAATTTGCTAAACTACGGAATGTATCCCCAACGAGATTTCTATCCTCAGTATCTCGGTTCTCATCCTTGCAAATATCCTATTAATGTTAATCATTTGGATGATTGAGTGTCTGCTCATTATTGTTGTTTGTAGCCCAGATTCCCCTAGCTCAGTTTTCTCGGGTTTACTCTTTACTACCCTTGTTGGTTCATTTTAATGTCTATTGATGTACCTTTTGAATTCCAGTTTCATCCTGATATTTACTTTCAGCCTAGTTTTATCTAGTTGTTCTTACGTCAAGTTTCTATATCGATACCTGTATGTGGAATCCACGTTTTATCCTGGTACTCATAACTAGTTTTCACTACTAGTCTTCCTGATTTGAGTCCTCCACTTGTCTCTTAAGTTTTGTCTTTGGATCGGTGTGGTCTAAACTTCTTAAGCCGAGTCTTTACTCATTATTTCCCCTCTTATGCTTTGGGTTCTTTCAATTTCTTTTTACTGTCTACCTTTGGTTGAGACCGCAAGTGTTTTAGAAGTACGCTCTAATCACCTTGCTTTGGGTCGAGTTTCATCTCGTTTCCCGCACATAAAATCTAATTGTCGTTTTTGTACACATTTAGTTTGTTTTGTTCTAACTAGTCTTTATAAGTTGAGTGTTATCTTATTTTGTTTCTTATTCCTGGGATTCTTTAAGTTCCTTCATACTGTCTATCTTGGGTTAAAACCTATCTCCCTTACGCATTGGGTTCTTTCAGTTCCATTCTACTGTCTATCATTGGTTGAGACATCTCTTTTATAACTTTTGGGTTCTTTCCGTTCCATCTTACTGCCTACCCTTTAGTTTGAGACTAGCGAGTGCTCTGAGAAACATGCACTCTCATCACTTTGCTTTGGGTCGAGTTTTGATCTCGTCGCCTATGCATGAAATCCAGTTTGTTTTGCCCTGGTACTCATTTCTAATTAGGTTTCGTCCGACTAGTGTTCATGAGTCGAGTATTATCTTGTTTTGTTTCTTACTACTGGGATTCTTTCAGTTCCTTCATACTGTCTATCTTGGGTTGAAACATGTCTCCTTTAAGCCTTGGGTTCTTTCAGTTCCATCCTACTATCTATTCTTGATTGAGACGTCTCTTTTATAACTTTTGGATTCTTTCAGTTTTGTCTTACTTCCTACCCTTTAGTTTGAGACCATCAAGTGTTTTGAGAAACATGCACTCTCACTACTTTTCTATGGGTCGAGTTTTTCCTCGTTACTTGTGCATGAAATCCAATTTTTGTCCTGGTACTCGTTTCTAGAAAGTTTTGATCTTCTATTATTGTCGAGTCGAGTGTTATCTCGTTTTTGTTTCTTACTCCTGGGATTCTTTCAGTTCCTTCATATTGTATATCTTGGGTTGAAACCAGTCTCATTTACACCTTGGGTTCTTTCAGTTCCATCCAACAGTCTATCCTTGTTTGAGACGTCTCTTTTATAACTTTTAGGATCTTTCAGTTTCATCTTACTATCTACCCTTAGTTTGAGAATAGCAGGTACTCCTAGAATCACGCACTCTAGCCACCTTTCCCGCATACTTTTTCAGAGTTTAGTTTTGCCTTTTCTCTTAGGTTTGAGTTTTATCTCGCCCCTTTTATGTCTAGTTTTACCTTGACACATTCTTTCCAGAGTTTATCTTTGTCTATCCTCCTTGGGTTTGAGTTTTATCTCATTTATTGTGATTGGTGTTTCAGTTTTGTCTTGACACAATCTTCAAGATCTAGTTTTATCTAGTTTTTCTTTGGTTGAGTTTTATCTCACTATTGTAAGTCATGTTCCAGTTTTATCCTGGAACATTCTTTTGGAATCTAGTTATACCTAGTTTTCCTGGGTTGAGTCTTATTTCATTATTTGAATTGGTGTTTCATTTTTGTCCTGAAACATTCTTCTAAAGTCTAGTTTTGTCTAGCTTGCTTGAGTTGAGTTTTAGCTCATTTTTGCAATATGTGCTCCAGTTTTACCTGTCACATCCATTGGGAGTCTAGCATCCACTATCTTATTGGTGTAAGTTCAATTCTATTTGGCTTACTTTTCAAATCCAATTTCCACTTGGTATGTTTCTGGAGTCCAGTATTGACTGGCGTTTTTTTGGGTAAGATTCAGTATTCATTAATCTTCTCCTCTTTCATCTAGTTTGTTTGAGTCGTCCTTACAAACACGGTTACCCTTGTTGCTTTACTTTTTTGTTTAAGAGTGTAAGTTTTCGGGTTCTTTTAGTATTCAATCCTCTTTCACCATGAATGTTCGAAGGTTGTCGCCTTTTTTCTCACTTATCAGGTTTAAGATGATTGAATAGGGGCAGCTGTTGCACCCAATAATTTTCCCTCTTAATTTCAAAATATCTATGGCTTATGTTTCATCATATGCATATCATACATATTAATGCATTTGAAATGGGATCAAGGCAGTTCCATAAGGTATCGACTGCTTATCAGAACCACTCTAAGCTCTATATATAGATAATCCATGCAATGAACAAACGATTTCTTACCATGCATAATTCTCGTGTATTCTATCATGTCTTGAGTGGATAAAAGAAGCCAAAGATTTCATTTGATTCGGGACGATTCAAGTTGAAAGTCCGTTTCGGCACAACAAACTTCAAAACTTTATAACTCCAGGCCAGAGTATTATTTTGAGCTGACAATTGATCACCAGGTCCGTGTGGATATTATCTTTACTTTTTTCATGTTCAAGCGGGAGCCGATTGTGTGTAGAAGACGGTCAAATAATTTCGTTACTGAGTTTTTGGGTTGCCGATCAACGTATTTTTGGCGTTCAGAAATTTATAACTCCAATTTGATATATCGTCTCTAGGTGGTTCTTTCGCCATTGAATCCGTCTCAACGTCCTCACTAACTTTCATGTTCAGGCTAAAGGCTTATTCTTGAAGGAAGGTCTTCGAATACGCGAATCTGTCAGAGTTATACAGTGGGAAAATACAGTAAAAAATGTGTTGAAAGTGCAGTTTTGACACACTAAAAAAATTCATAACTCGAAGCCCGTGGCTCATTTTGATCCCGTTCTGGTGGCCAAAATTATGTCTCGATGTCATCTATATTTTCATCTCTCACGGATGGAAGACAATTTTGCTCAGAAAGTCTCCTAAAATATGGATTTATCATGTGTTGTAAAGTCCTTAATGTTTTAAATGCAAAGTTTATCAAAAATTCCGAACGTCTTTTGCAATCAAAACAGAAAAATAAAAAACAAATTGGCACAATTTTGAAAAAAACACTTTTATTGATTGATTGGCCTGTAAATAGGCATTTACATCAAGATGAAATTCCTAAAAAGAGGAAATTTCATACAAAGTATATAGAGGAGAAAATAAAGATGGCAATGTGAGTGTGGATTTATTGAGGACAACTTTGCTACAACTCTTATGACCTAAAAACTCCTCAGTATCTTGCCTTATGAATAACAGATTGGACTGATGCTTCCAAAGCCAACCTAACGACAAGGTATGTTGATATTACAAATGCAACGCAAAATGTAATATTCTCTTTTAATCCCTAACTTTTTCCTGGATTTCCCCTTTGGGTTTTCAATCCACCAGGATACCCTTTTTTTTGCCTAAATTTCCTTTGACAGGTTCAACTTAGCGGGTGTACGATTATTTTTCACTCATTCACTCTTTCTTCTGTCCCTAACTTTTTCCTGAACCTATGCTCACTTAGATTCGCCGGGATGCCTTTTTTTCCTGAGCTAGTCAACTCAGCTGTCATTTTATGCAAAGTACTTTTTCACTACATCTGCGTTGACGGGGTGAGGGAAATCCTCTCCATCCATAGTCATAAGCATCATAGATCCTCCTGAAAAGGCTTTCTTTACAACATATGAGCCTTCATTATTATGATCCCGTTTACCCCTAACATCTGTGTTATTGGGAGGCAAGATCCTCTTCAGCATGAGATCACCAGCTTGAAAATTTCATGGACGTACCTTTTTGACGGAAGCCTTTTTCATCCTTCTCTGGTATAATTGTCTGTGGCAAATAGCGGTCAATCTCTTTTCGTCAATGAGATTTAGCTGGTCAAATTTATTCTGAACCCATTCATCCTCACCCAACTGTGCATCTGTCATTATCCCCAGAGAGGGAATCTCCACTTCTACATGGAAGACGGCTTCCATGCCATAAACAAGCAAGAAAGGGGCTTCCCCAGTTGAAGTGTGCGTAGTGGTACGATAACCATGCAAAGAAAATGGCAACATCTCGTGCCAATCCTTATAGGTGACAACCATTTTCTGCATAATCTTCTTGATATTCTTATTAACCGCCTCAACCGCGCCATTCATCCTAGGTCAGTAAGGAGAAGAATTGTGATGCTTTATCTTAAAGCTCTTGCACAACTCTTTCATCATCTTATTGTTGAGATTCGACCCATTGTCGGTAATAATCTTCTCGGGAACCTGTATCGACAAATGATATTATGCTTGATGAAACGCACAACCACCTATTTAGTGACATTATCATAAGATACTGTTTCAACCCACTTAGTGAAATAGTCGATGGCCACCAGAATGAAGCGATGCCCTTTGGAAGCAGTCGTTTCAATCTGATCAATCATATCAATACCCCATATTGTGAAGGGCAACATTAAGAGGATTGGGTGGCACATGCATCTTATCGGCATAAATTTGACACTTGTAACAGATCCTGGTATGATTGTAGCAATCGTTTTCCATTGTTGACAAATAATAACCCACTCTCAAGATTTTCTTGGCCATAGTATGCCTGTTGGAATGCGTTCCAAAGGAACCTTTGTGAATTTCTTCTATAATCCTATTTGCTTTGTGTCTATCCACACATCTGAGCAAAATGGAATCATAGTTTATTTTGTACAAAACATCCCCGTCAAGGAAAAACTTAGTTGCATATTTCCACAGAGTCTTCTTATCAGTAAAAGAAGCATCTTCTGGATAATCTTCCATCTTAAGATACCTCTTGATATCGTAAAACCATGGTTTCTCATCAACGACACCCTATTCTATTTCATAACAAAACGCTGGCTCATCCAACCTCAAGATGGTGATAGATGGGGTTTCATTTGCCCATATATCTTTAAACATGGATGATAGAGTAGCCAAGGCGTCTGCCAAGTTATTATCTTCTCTTGGAATATGATTGGAAGTAATCTCATCAAAATAAGGGGTCGATTTCAACACATGCTCATGATATGGAATCAAATTTGGGTGATGCGTCTCCCAATCTCCATTGATTTGATTAATCACAAGAGCAGAGTCCCCATATACTTCCAAGGTTTTGATTCGTAAATCAATAGTAACTTCTAACCCAAAGATACAAGCTTCATACTCAACCATATTGTTTGTACAATCAAAGCAAATTATGGCGATTAAAGGAGTATGGAAACCTTCAGGAAAAGTAATCACAGCACCAACACCATTTCCCAACGCATTGGAGGCACCATCGAACACCATCGTCCATCACAATCCTGGTTTCGGTCCTTCTTTAGGGTCTGGAATGTTACAATCCCATATGTACATGATATCTTCATCAAGAAATTCAAACTTCATCAGCTAATAGTCATCTTCCATGGGTTGATGAGCAAGATGATCAACCAACACACTACCTTTGATAGCTTTTTGGGTGGTATATTTGATGTCATACTCAGTTAAAATCATTTGCCAATGGGATATTCTTCCCGTGAGAGCTGTCTTTTCAAAGATGTGATTGATTGGATCCATCTTAGAGATCAACAAAGTAGTATGAGTCAACATATACTGTCTTGTTCAGCGAGCAACTCATACCAAAGCACAACAAGTTTTCTCAAGCAGCGAATATCTTATTTCACAGTCGATAAACTTTTTGCTAAGGTATTATATTGCATGCTCTTTCCGACCAGACTCGTCATGTTGCCCCAATACACATCCCATTGAATTCTCTAATACTGTCAGATACATTATTAGGGGCCTCCCTTCCACTGGAGGAGAAAGAATTGGAGGTTCTAGAAAATATTCTTTGATTCTACCAAATTCCTCTTGGAAATGATCATTCCAACTATTCATTTGATCTTTTTAAAAAAATTTAAAAATTGGTTCACAAGTGGTTGTAAGGTGACAAATTAATCTAGCAATGTAGTTCAATCTCCTTAGAAAACCACAAACCTCTTTCTTTTTTTGGCACATGCATTTCTTGTATAGCTTTGACATTGTTAGGATCAATCTCAATTCCTTTTTCGCTTATGATGAAGGACAGTAATTTTCCTGACCTCACCCCGAAGGTGCCCTTATTAGTATTCAACCTCAGCCTGAACTTCCTCAATCTTTCAAATAATTTCAACTAGTGGGCAAGATGTACCTCTTCTGTCTGGGACTTGGAAATCATATCATCAACATATACCTCAATCTCTTTATGTATCATGTCATGAAAGAGAGTGACCATTGCATGTTGATAAGTTACCCCTGCATTATTCAAACTAATGGGCACCACTTTATAATAAAATTTTCCCCAAGGTGTAATGATAGTTTTCTCCATGTCTTCTGGTGCCATCTTGATCTGATTATAGCCAGAAAAACCATCCATGAAGGAAAACACTTTAGCTCGAGCATTATTATCAACCAGAATATCAATATGTGGTAAAGGTAAATCATCTTTATGGCTTTCTCTATTCAAGTCCCTATAGTCGACATACATTCTAACTTTACCATCTTTCTTCAGTACTGGTACAATATTCACGATCCACGGCGGGTAATAAGTTACTTTCAAAAAACCGGCATCAAATTGTTTCTGAACCTCCTCTTTGATCTTCTTATACATCTCTGGATGAGTTCTGCGAAGTTTTTGTTTAACAGGAGGACATTCTTCTCTAAGAGGCAGTTTGTGCACAACAATATCTATATCCAGCCTAAGCATATCTTCATAAGACCAAGCAAAGATATCCGCATACTCACGGAGTATTTCATTCAATCTTTTCTTGACATTGTCTTCTAAAGCAGCCCCAATCTTGACTTCTCTTCAGACCTCTTCGGTACCCAAGTTGATCAACTTTGTAGTCTCTTGGTGTGACTGAATGACCTTTTCTTCTTGCCTTAACAATCTAGCCAACTCTTCAGGAAGTTCACAATCTTCCTCAGCTTCTTCTTCATCTTGATATATCGGATTTTCAAAGTCATAAAGAGCCATAGCATAATCATTCTCGACATTTTCCGGGATTAATGGGGTACATAATCTGCATGATTATTTTATTTTTTTAGTTTTGGATTAAAAAGGAAAAAATAAAAACTCATATTTTTCCAAAAATTAAAAAGAAGGACAAGGAGTGAAATATTTGAATGCAAAAGACATTCTTTATTGATGATAAATTTGCAATGAAAATATTGTGGCCTTACAGCATGTCCACTACGTCTTAGGCAGTACATGAGGATTTTTTCATGATAACACATCAAAGAAAAATTACTCTTCATAACGGGTGACTTCAATGACGTCCTCAACAAACCAGTTAGAAATATTTTTACCCGACCCAGTAGGACGAACCCACCTTTCCATCTCACAATCACTGTTACCATATTCACTCACAACATGGGCTTCTTAATGGATAACCCCACCGCTGACAAACTAAATTAGCGAGGGAATACCTTAAACCTTGTGAGGAGTAGCAGTTGACATGCTTCGACCAGTCACGAAGCCTAAAACTTTCTTATCTGTATGAGTAGGGAGATCTAACAATCTTCCCCAGCCTTCTGGATGACCATATTGAACTATCATTTGTGCCTGACAATAAGATGACATATAGACCTCTGACTTCTTACCCTCTTGATGGGGAGCTCTGACAACTTGCACAGTCTCAAAATCTTGGCACAGAGTCTCATGGATTTCTCCCTCCACCTCAACATAGAGAAAGGTACTCAAATGACTGACAATGTAATCCTTCTCACCGCAAATGGTGACCACCTTCCCATTCAACAGGAACTTCAACTTTTGGTGCAAAGTAGAGGTGACAGCGTCAGCCCCATAGATCCATGGACGACCCAACAAACAACAATAGGAAGGAATAATGTCCATAATAAAGAAGGTAACTTCAAACACCTGAGGACCTATCTTGATTGGCAAGTCGACCTCCCCGAACACTATCCTCTTTGACCCATCAAAAGCGTTAACAATCAAATCACTTGGCCTCAACAAAAGCCCATCGTAATCAAGCTTCAAGAGAGTGAACCTGGGCAATACATTGAGAGAGGAACCTGTATCAACCAACACACGGGATACAGTAGTTTTTGCAATTTCCATGGAAATATACAATGCTTTATTATGCTTTCTTCCCTCAGGGGGTAAGTCAAAGTCTGTAAAACCCAACCCATTACTCACAAAAATGCTATTCACAATCCCTTTAAATTTATTTACCGATATCTCTTAAGGAACAAAAGAGGTCCCCAAAAGCTTCATCAATGAATTTCTATCCATTCTGAATCCATGAGTAAAGCAAGAATTGATATCTTTGACAATGTCTGACTCAATTGGTCAATGATCTTGTAATCACTTTTCTTGATGTATCTCATCAACTCGGTTAAATCCTTAGCCATTTCAGCATCCAAAGCAAAAATAGCAGAATTTTTCCCAGGTTTATCACCATCGACCATAATCTGCTTGCCCCTGGCCTTAGTTACGACACCTGCGCTACTTTCAGGATGTTCTGGTAGAGAGAAAATCAGACCGCTGCGGGTAATCCTACTTTCACCAATGATGTCATTAATCTCATACTCATCTTCATTGAACTCACCCCTTTCATACTTCTGAGTAATAAGCTTCTACCCTTATTGATAAAATTCGTCGCCACAATACCAAGGATTGCTTTGTTGCTGACATACGGTATTGGTTCGGGCATGGTGAAGGTTATAAGTGGCTTTCTGGTAGGAACCAGAATTGTAACAGGTACTTGAATGGCCTTTGCCTTGACAGGAATAGGTATTACATCAACCTCATCCTTACCAACTTTAATTTCGGTGGCTACGCGGTCAAATTTCAAAACCCCCTTGGTATTCAAATTCTGGATTGCATCTTTCAACAATTAACAACCCATTGGTTGGTTCAAGCAAGCTGCGTAGTCGATCCTACATCCCAAGAATACACATTTACTCGATAAATTCTCTTTCACAAATGAGAGAGGTGTAATCAATTAATTAACATCCATAATCAAATTCAAATTTTCACCTTCCAGAATGGCACCGACATTGGCACTTCCATGAGATGGTAGAGGTTGATTTGTAATATTAGGTGCTGGTCCAAAATTGATGGCCTGAGTGTCCAATAGGTCATGGACTTTTTGCTTGAAAGCATAACAATTCTTAATAGTATGCCCCTGCCCGCCAGAGTGAAAATCACACCGGGTATTAGCATCAAAGTGAGCTGGTAATTTTTCAGGGTCAATCTTCCATGTATGTAACTCAATCAACTTCAACTCAAGCAACTGAGGCAACAACTCAGCATATGACATGGAAAGAACATCAAACTTCCTAGGGCGAATTCTTGGTTTTTTCTGATTGTTTTATCTAGGTGCATCTGCTTGGCGCTGAGGTGTAACAAAGAGGATTGTTACAGCATCAATTTGATGATCCGAAACTTGATATCTGCCTTTCCCTTTTCGAGAATAGACTGCAATGGTTCTTCCTCCTTTTTCTTTTGGTGGCCACCAAAAAAATTCTTAATGTTACCAACATTATTCCCTGTAACAACATCTTGGATCTTTCCTAACTTAACTCTGATTTTAATTCGCTCTCCATGTGTTACCATCTCAGCAAAAGTACCTGATGTACTGCAAGTTGTGTAGTACTAGCCATGTAATGTACTGCTATAAATTTACACCATCTCTCACTCTAACATGGGAGGTTGAACCTTCGCATCCATCTCTCGCCACCTCTGGGTATACTCTTTAAAATACTCATCCCGCTTCTGGGACAAATTCTGCAATTGGATTCTTGTGGGAGCCATGTCAGTGTTATACTGATAGTGCATAACAAAGGCTTCAACCAATTCTCTCCATGTACGAATGTGATTGCTTTCCAACTGCATGTACCGATCGAGTGGGCCACCTATTAAGCTTTCGTGAAAGAAGTGCATCAATAGCTTCTCATCATTAGAATATGCAAACATCTTCCAGTAGAAAGACTTAACATGGGTCTTTGGACAGGAAGTACCTTTGTATTTCACAAAATCAGGAACTTTGAACTTTGGGGGAATTTTCACCCCAGGAACTAAGCCCAAATAAGACATGTCAAAGCCTATCACACCTTGACTTTCAAACCTGCACATCCGCTCTTCAAGAATATGCAATTTCTTGTCATATTTTGTTGGTTCATCAGCATTAGACATCCAGTCTTCCCAGTTATCTTCTTCCACTGGCCTAGCAGGAATATGAACAGGCCTCAGCCATATAATGGTTTGTCCAACACTTTGACGAATATGAGTAGCTGGGGGAGGATTCCCCATAACCTGAACCACATGGATACCTTGGTTATTTGCAGGACTGCCAAGATTTACAGGCTGATCATTCTGAATATTCAGACCGACATTCCAATCTAGATTCCCATTCTGAGCACCTCCTGGATTCCCAATCACATTCTCAGTACCCAAAGTATCATTAGTATTGTTGACGACGACCCCTGGTAGATTTGTATTCACTATTATTCAATGCTTCAGCAGGCCTCATAATCATGGCCCTCATTACCTCTTGTTGACGCGCCATGTTTTGAATGATCTCCATCAATTGGTCTACCCCAGTATCCATTCTGGTACCCATGGCAACAACATCTGCATGAATTTGTTCCATTTTTTTTTCTTCTGGAAGTACTCTTAGTGTTGTAGCTGTGTGGGTTTGTAGTAGCAATTTCTGAAAAGAAAACCCAAATGGAAGATGAGAAACCTGTCGGAATCACTTGTCATGATATGATATGCATGAATGAATGACCATGCATGAAATATTTAATCATTTCCAGAGTATCCAAAAGTTTTGTCAACCCCTAGGAACATTAAACAAACATGATAAGGGAGATAATCATCAATCGACAAGAGATATAATCAACGACAAACGACTTCATTAAAAATGATCCATATGATAAATGGTGAATTTGTACAAGAATGATCCAAAATACATAATGAAATATAAATGATCCCATCCAACAAGACTGGCGGTGATCAAATGACATCAAAGAAGAAAGAAAAGCGACAATCAATGCGATAGATCTCTGATATCTGTGTAGTATAATGTTCCTCCCTGTAGGAAGTACCCTTCACTCCACTCTTCGGTTTCTGCGAATAACTTCCTTGTCTTTTCACAATCTCATCCATGGGCGAAGCTATTGATCACCACATATTTCTTAAATAGTTGTCCCTCCAAGTACATACACTTCTCCAGGAATAGATCACACTCTTTGCACTCTGGCAAAGGTATAGGTACATGCGTATCTTTCATCTCTTTTATCTTGTCTCAGAGTCTAGCAATTTCTTTCATTACCTCAGTCATCTGAGCTTCTTTTGCTTCCAGCTCTAACATAGAACCTTTGAATTAGTTTCCTAACTATTTGGCTTTTGCCTTGTTTCTATTATTGGCCATTTGGAATTTCATGGTCGCTTGATGATTCTTCTCTGCGTCAGTAAGGGCCATCTGATACTCCTCTGCATATATAAAAAAGTTGTATATCCCAGGTCTTCTTTTGTTCTTCCTACTTTCAGAACTACCTTCACCTTCGTATTCTTTTAGTTGATGAGCTAATTCTCTCTTCTTTTCTGTCAAGAAGTATATTTCCATTTCATTGTCTTCAAGATTTTGACGAAGATCCCTATTTTCCAACTGTACTTGATAAAAGCGTTCTTTAGGTACATCGCGATGTAGCTCAATGGGTCGAGGGTACAAGAATATCTCTTTTTCAAAAGGAAAGATGAGAGTTTTAATTATTTATTTCACCCAGTCCACATAAGGATCAAAAGCTAACACCTCCTTTAACCCGAAGAACTCTTTTCCTTTCCTACCAATGTGATCCCAAGCAACCTCCGCTTTTTTCAATAATGCAAGGTTTTGTCCCTTTTTTCAGTACACAGGTTCAACTTCTTTAGTTGTGGGTGGATGCTTCATGGCATAGCCTAACTGGCGAAGAGCGAGTACTAGATTGTAATTGATGATCCCTTTTGTTCCTATGAGTGGAACATTAGAGAAACCCGCACAGTTAGAGATTACCTCAGTACTATCAACCTTGAGTTTGTACCACTGAATATCAAAAGAGGTGAGTGTCATCATTTTGGATGCCTAAGAACGAGGGTCTTCCTTGAATAATCCCTTTGTAGGTAATTGTGCCATGAACCATTTGTAAAGCATCGGCACACAACATACCACTACTCCCTTCTTCCCATACCTAGAGTGAATGGTATGGTAAGTGTCATCTAATAAGGTAGGTATCCGATTTTTATTCATGAAGACGCATAAAGAAACCAAGTCCACTATCTCCTTAATCTCGAGGAAGAGAACAACCCCATAAATGGTAGCAGCCAACAATGCATAATAAGCATCCCAATGTCCCTTGCTCGCCATATCTTTTACCTTTCCTGCCATTAAATCTACCGAAAGACCACAAGTGACTTTAATACGTCTCCACTTTCCTTTTACATCACTAAGGTTCAAATAAAAAACCTTAGAAATAGCCTCATAGTCAGGTTCAACAGGGACCTGGGTGAAGGGAACGTGATTAGTAACTCTGGTGTAGAGAAGATGAGAATACTCCTCAAGAGTGGGTGCTAATTTATAATCCTGAAATGTGAAACAACGCAACTCTGGATCATAAAACTGTAGCAATATCTGAACAGCCTTATGATCAACCCGAGCATCCAACAAAAATAGGAGATTCCCATATCTTTCGCCAAAAACACCCATCTGCTGACAATTCATGAGATCTATGAGTGCTTCAAGAAAGGGCCAAACACTTGGATGAAACTGGTAGCTGAAATTACCCCTCTTGGTCCTCATGATGATATCAGTGTTGCTTGCCATTCTTAGAGGAAAAGAAAACTCTGGAAAATCCTGGAAGTGACAATGCATATACAGGTTAATCTTTTTGTACAATACACACACACACACAGATATATATATATATATATATATATATATATATATATATATATATATATATATATATATATATATATATATATATATATATATATATATATATTGAAAATTAAATATGCTATGATGTAACATAATAGGACCAGGGTTTCCAATATACTTGACACTGTTATTCTCCAGTATCGAGTCGTAGGTTCAAAGGTTCTAGACAGTCACCAATAATAGTTACCAACCAAATTTACCACCAGAAAGAGAGTCACCAACACAAACAAAGTCACCAACTGAACCCAAGTCACCTTCAGAACTAGAGTTACCAATACGAACAAATTCACCAATTGAACCTGTAAGAAAATCATCCCTCCCACTCACGGGTAAAGACTAGGTTAGGGTAAGGCAAGGGTAACTCAGAAATCACGGGTCCACCTGAAAGTAAAATCATCACAACACAAATGTGCATGATGAAAGTACCTTCACTTGAACCTCATTTAAGCATGGTATATGACATGACTGTAGTAATCGGACCACGTCCTATAGCCGTCATGCCCCCACTCTATTTCTAGTGTCTTAGTACACTCTGGCCTGGGTTTTGGGCATTTTACCTCAAGAAGTTTCACCCCAACCCTACAGCGTAACAGAAGTATCCAGAGTATAGAAAACATTAAAATGCAATGCATGAAAGCAAATATTCAATGCATATAAAGCGGGAAAGCAATAAACACATAAACACCCAATTAAAGAAACAATACACAAGCTAGGGATGACTTGCTAAGGATGGACCAGCAATAGGTCGAGCTGTCCCCAGTGAAGTCGCCAGCTGAAACAACCGACAGAAATCATCATAGATAAAATTCAATGAAGTCGCCCTCAAACATCTTTTATCCCACATGATGGGAAAGGTAAACATCAAGATAACCTGAAGGGATGAAATCACGGTCTTGCAACCATATAGATTGGGTAAAGATTTCGGTTACGCGAGGGGAAGGTATTATCATCCCACACGTCTGTAGTACTCTAGAAGATCCACTTATGTTTGTTCTGATCTAAGGGTGAATTTTATGTCTAAAGCTTAAAAGCTAAAAAGATATAAGAAGGGGAATGGATGCAAAATAAATATAAATTAATGTAGGGAAAATAAAGGTTGTGCTCGTTCTGGCCCTACCGCAATGCCTACATATCTCTTTTAAGGAATCAGAGCAGCCGTAGTTCGGATTCAAAAGTTTTGTTTGTTTTGTATTTTTTAATGAACAATATTAATTTCGCCTTCCGCGGTAACTCGACCTTTGGAGACTTACGCGTCAGCATAGAAGTAAATTTATATGTTCTTTTGAAAATAGTTTGAAAGAAAAGCTTGGAGGCAAAAAGAGTTTGCATTGGTTGGTGTTTTGCTATGGATAACAATTAGTTGATCTCAAGAGAGAGATATTAGCCATTTCTCCGCTTGATCATGAAATAAGTCTTTCAGTCTTGAACCACACCAAGGCTTATAATGGAAGAACAATAAGATTGATAAGAAACCCGCTTATCATGTCCATTTCTCAACAAAGATATGATTCTCATCGGTAATTTTTAAGTGTTTTGAAGTTTGCCAAAAAAAGAAGTTTTTGTTTAATGGGATGCAAAAGAAGAAAGAAAAGTCTAAGGGGTGACTAGAAAAATAACCCTAGAGTTTTTCATGTATCATTGATCCTATAGCTGAGGATAAATGGGGGAAGTATCTACCTAATGCTATCATACATGGATATAAACCTAAGGTCTATTCAACTTAAACTTTTAGGAAAATATTGAGCTGAAAATCCTATCGGGAGCATGGTATAGAAAACAAAAAAATGGAAAAAAAACCACTCACAAGAAAAGACAAATCCTTAACTATGATCAACATTTTTGAAAAACACAAGTTATGAGTGAAACTCTTAAACACACCAAGAGAGGTGGGTAAGAGAATATTCTAGTTTTGAAAGGGAGGGAAGCCCTAAATCCAAACTAGGTTAAAAAATTAAAGAAAACTTGTAAAAATTAAAACAATTGAACCCTAGCTTCCTAAAGACTTATAAAAGTTAAATACATAGTTTAAATCTCTTGGATTGATTTGAAGAGGTGAAAATGATTGATAATCTTTTAATACTAGTTGACAAAAGGATCAAACTAGAAGGATTTTAGCAAAATATTTGTGGAAAAATATGAAATCAAAGTTAAAATTAATCAAAAATGATTTTTATGGTTTTGAGTCATCCAAGAATTTTAAACATATTTCCCTTGATTTTTATGAGTAAAGGAAATTAGGGTTTCAAGGGTTTCTTTTAGCTTAAGCAGAGAAATGAGTCCAAAAAATATTATTAGTTCTAAAATTTGGAAAAATAGGAAAATTGAAATCTAAATTCAATTAAAAATTATAGAAAATTGGTTTAATACCTAAGGGTCAGAAAATATATTTTTATGGAATTTTATCAATAGAAAAAGATATCAAACAAATATTATTTGCACAATGTAACAAATAAAAGTAAAAAATGATATAACTATTGGTTGATTTTATTTACTTGTCACAAATTTTGTTAAAATTAAACAAAAATAATTTTTATGAAGTATATTCAAATTGAAACTTAGTTTAATTTTTGTGGATTTTTTATATTAGTAAAACTTGGAAAATAAAATTCTAGAACTTAAATGATGATAAAAACCCTAATTGAACTCACTGATTTTTTTAATGTTCTAAAAATAATAAAAATAATAAAAATAAGAAATAAAATTCATAATGTGAAAATAGACTAAAAATAGAGTCTAACATATTTTTTTGGATGGGTGAAATTATTTAAAATAAAATCAAGAAGTTAATAAAAAAAGAGGGAAAATATGAAAAACAATTCAAAAATAATAATAGAAAATGGCGCGCGTGGGACCCCGTGATTCAAACGGACCAATCAGATTTCATCTTCTTCAATGCAACAATTCCAGCGAACCCTAGAAACATGGCTATGTGTTGTACCCCAAAATTTTCCCTCCCACTTTTCATGCAAGATATTATCCTAGGGTTTCTCGAATATCCAATTTGGCTCAAAAGTTGATCAGACAGATTCTCTTCCTAGAAGGCAAATCAACAATTAGGGTTTGGTATTTCTCAGAGAAAATTGAGTTTTCAAGGTTTCAAATGGTCTTCATAGGTCTTCCTGTCTCCTCAAGGATGTTTATGCCAGTTTTCAAACTTTGCATTGCTAGTTTGCTCAGTCGATGGCTCAGATAACTGAAAACGACTACATTAATCCAAAAATTGACCTTTTGTGAGAGCGAGTTCAAACGATTGTAACATCTTCATTATTCAATATTTTTAAGCGGGTATTTTTGTGTATGATTCTACTTGATGTCATCTCCAATTTATTTTCACAAATCAAGAGCTAATTACGTGTAGAAGATCACCAAAATTCGAATACGTTAGAAGTCACATCATGGACTTTAACCTAATCTTAAGTAATTGTCGCCTGATTTTTAAGAATTGTGATTCCCTCAAATTAGAAGATCTTGGGACTATTATTTCTGCATATGGTCATAAATGATGTCGCTCGCGAGTTTATCCTTAAAGATCAAAAGGAAATTGTGTTTGGAGGACTTTGAAAGTTATCGAATCGTCGCAAGTCATTTTTTTTATTTCGAATGTTCTTAACAACAATTTGTTTTTCTCAGGACTATGTTTCTAAGGTTGAATTTTGTTAATTCTACAAGATTGTTGGATGTTCTTAATGCATTTTTGTTTTTGAAATTAAGTTCCGTTTTAATTGAGCGTGGCGTGCGAGTTCATTTTCAATGCAAATTTGATTTGGACAAGATGTGAAGATTAAGACCTTCATTTAAACGACCGTTTTGGGTTCGAGTTAACCAAGTGGAATTGGATTCTTAAACATTTATTTTATTTAGGAATTTGATAGGAGTACAAGGCGCGTGTTTTATTTGATCATTTGTGATTGCTTGAAGTTCAAGTTACCAAGTCAATGTTTATTATTCAAACCATTCAAATTGAGAATTTCAAAATTCAAACAAAGTTCAAGATTCGTACAATGAATTTCATCATTTACAATTTTTCTCAAGGTTTTATGTTCATTACACTACAAATGAAATAAATTACAAATTTTGTTTTGTTTACAAAGAAAGAAGTTTTGTTTTGTTTCTTCAAGTCTTCATTGCTTCATCTTCAAGAAATCCATCCAATCCTTGCTAGCCATGATTTTCTCTTCACCTTGCTTCGCTTGTCATACATGAAACAAAATCCGGAAAGAATTAGTGATCAAATAAATTCAAAGTAGACAAAATTAAAATTGATTGGAAATTCATTATTAGGGTGGTTCTTAGAATCATAAAAAGAAAGAGTTTGTTTATGTGCTAAGGCCTCAAATTTTCAGTTTTATCATGGGCCAAGTTTCTATCACAAATCTCAAAGGAATTGGTTCACAATAGACAAAAAGGTGCAAACAGAATTTCAAGCCCAAAAATCAAGCCTCATACATGTTGTTTCACAAAGTAAGAATTGCATCATTGGCTAAGAAGGAGTATTTTGAAAATCTCAATATTTGGTTCACAAATGATAAAGAGGAAATCAAGAAAAGTCAGAACTAACATCACAGAAAATACCAATCTAACAAGTAAACAAAAAGCCTCATAATCAGGTTGTTTCAATGATAACTCAGAGATGTAATGTCAAAATCACAGGCCTAGAGAACTTTACTCTAAAATCTCAAAGAAACAATGTGTTGTCTGGTTTACAGTAAAAGAAGATATACTGCAGAAGTAACCAGTACAAAATCAGCAATCCAACATCCATCATGAAAAAGAGAAGGTATGAAAAGTACCAAAACTGGTACAAAGTCTAAAAGCAACAAGCAACCGGACATCAACAAGCAACAAGTACCAGAGTTCAGAAAACCAGAAAAAAATATGATAAGTCTAACTGCACAGCAAACAAAATCAGCAAGCACAAAGTCACAATATAAAAGTATAACGCAGTTCACAGTAAGAGGAGGATTTTTTTTCCAACAGAAAAATATATAGAGAGGCCGAAACCGTAACATTTATTTTCCACTTTTTTTCACACAAATATACACAATTCAAAAAACAGAACCGATACCCTCAACTATGAAAACCCTCAAAAACCATTTTCCAAACTCATCATCATCAAAGATGAACAAACAGAACCGCATGCAAACGGCCAAACCCTAAACAGTTGTTTCCATCATTTTGCAAAAAGATTAACCCTTCAGAAATCTGGTAAAATGAGCAAGAAGAAAAACAACGAACTCACCCAGAAATAAAGGTGGTAAATTCGAAGACTTCTTTCTCCTTTCCATCCTTGTTCATTTTTGAGATTCACTGTAAAGGTCAAACAAACATCAGTTAGATACCCAGAACGAAAAAAGAGAAAACGAAACACAGTGAGGAAGATGAAGTAGCAAGGAAGATGAAGTAGAGAGCACGATCACGCCAGCAAGAGAGGTGAAGAGGCGCCACTTTCCTCTGTTCGTTTAGGGTTCACAAACCCTTTCCTTTGTTTATTTACATTTTAAAAGGTGGGTCTTGGGTCGACCCGGTTCGGACCAAGCCCACCATATATTTTTTATTTCAAAAACTAACGTTCTTTTTTTATATATTATTCGAGTTATATTATTTACAGATGAAACAACTTGGCGTGTTGGTGAAGGTATGGTTTGGCAAACACCAAGACAGGGGTTCGAACCCCCCTGGGACGATTTTTTCCTTCCTTTTTTGCTTGTTTTAGTATTTACTTTTGTCATTTCAGGATGTTGGGCTTAAATTGACAGCGTAGCGCATCATTCCACACACACACCCTTATTTCAAAAACACCATGCAGGCCCATTCATTGTCTTTTTATGTTTACAAAAAAAACCCTTGTTGGGCTTAAACTCATCAAAAAAACTGTTTTACTCCTAAACCACCCCATATAATTTTACATCCCCTGACTTATTTCTTTTTTATTTTAATTTTATTTTTATTATTAGTAATATTATTATTATTATTATTATCATTTTTATTAACAAAATCCCAAAAATATTTTTTATTTATTATTTAGGTAATAATATGTTTATATTTTATTTCTTTTAAGACTAAAAAGACAAAGACAAAAAAAACGTGTTTCTTTAACAAATTAATTTCTTTTTTTATTTAATTAATAACAGGCTTAGGTTTAATTAATTTTTTTCATTAATATTAATTTAGGAGACCTAGTTCCTTTTATTTAATTAATACTAGTTTAATATTCAAAACCTCTTTCATTAAAAACCTAAAAAACTTTTCTTTTCTAATTAACTTAATTAATTTTTCTTATTTCTTTAGGTTAAATATTTTCTTCTAGTTTATTTAGGTTAAAACCAACAAAACCTTTCTTAACAAAAATCCAAACAAATTCATACTCTTTCCCATTTATTCATGCTTGTACATTTCTTTTCAATTTTGTACAATATTCAATATGGTTGTAATAGATAATTAGGTTTAATTTTCTTGCAAATCCCCATTTGTAAATTTGTACACCCCCTCCCCTATTGATGTAATAGCTTAGTATTTTTATTTTCCGCAATTTAATGCTTTATATATAAATGCTAGTAAATTAGGGTTTTTATAGAAAGATTAAAATCAACAAGTTAGAAAACCCTAATTCAAGACAAAACAATGCATGTAAATCAACACACTTGCACACTTTGCATCTCTAGGGTTAACTCCACTTGTTTCCTTAAGAAATAAATGATCATAATATGCATGTAAGACGTCTTATCAATAAAAAACAAAAATACAAGATCATAGTCCCTCTATGACGCTACAAATGTTTCCTTACGAATGATCTTAGTTCCTTAAAGAAAATGCTAAGATATCTTACTACATTGATATTCATGACTATACGATGACCCTTGCCCGTCCCTTTTACATCCAAAGATAAGGTTACTTACCAATCCATGGTAAAATAACAATGTCAAAGGAAAGAGGAAATAAACAAGAAATACTTTTGAGTAGGTAGAATGTTTCTAGTTGCTTGCTCATTTTAAAACCAAAACGTCCTTGCAATTTTCAAAAAACAAACACCAACACTTTCAAAACACCTTTCAAACTTGAAACATTTTCAAAAGATCAACACTTTGTATACATTCTTACGAACGAGAATTATTACAAAGTTTGCGTAAATGATGGCGCCTTTTCAAAATACTTTTAAAAAAACCACACAAAGCATATTTTCAAACAAAAGAAAGTGATCTAGAAAGCAACTAAGAGCCCATAGATAACTATGGATGAAAAGGGTGCTAACACCTTACCATTTCATAATCTACCCCCCGAACTCAAGAAACAATCTCAAAGGTCTTTCCTGTTCTTTTCAGCCTTTCCTTTTGGATAAAAGAAAAGTCAGTGGCGACTCTTTCTAACCGCAACAATTGTGATAAAACATAAAATAACCAAGTCAGTTCTCCCACAGCGTTGCATTACTGGCGACTCTGCTGGGGACAATTTTAAAATTGAGGTTACCTTAGGGCTAGATGACATTTACTTGCTTTCATTGTTTGATTTGTTTGCTTTACATTTTGGTTCTTTGTTTGGGTTTAAATCCTCTACCCGAATTTGGGATACCTTATAGGTAAGTAGCAATACGTTGTAGAAATTGTATGGGGTATACCGACATGGTCTAAGCAATAGCTACGTTAGTGTGACATATTTGTGGGTATCGGTAGCCCTTGAGTAGTCAAGGAGAATACGGGGCCGCTGAGTGATGTCATGAAGCACTAACTGACTTCTAGAACCTTTACTTGACCAACTTGGCCATTAGGACGTAGTGGGATGACCGGCTTTGTTGCAGTCCAAAGTTGGTAGATACTCGATACTACACTCATTGAGGTTTGGTTTTTTGGCATATTTCGGTTGCCATTAAAGAGGCTTGCACTGAAATAATGTCCGAGAAGACAAACTAGTGATATTGAGCTCCCTTAGAACCCGGTTACTATTGCTAGGACATGTTTGAGCCAACTAAACTTCAAGAGGGTATTTACCTATGAGACTCCATGCAAGCCTAAACCTAAGGACTTGTCTGCTTTGTGTATATATGATTATATGTATATAAACTTGCTTACTTTGAATACTTATACATAACATCATACCATAGCATTTTCAATAACCGTTTCAAGGATCTCAAGGGCCTATGATACAAGGTCACGTTAAACCATATGTCTATCAAGGGATAAGAGGATTTATTTTCCTCTAACCAAACACCATCAAAGATCAAGTACAACAACTTGAGTCAAAGTCTATGACCCACTCAACATGGTGAGCTTAATTCTCGTGGAAGGACATCCACCGATACAAAGTTATCCAATCAAAGCTATTAGTCAAATTTCAACTTCTGACATCTTCTTGTTTACCCCACGAGATCCTTGAAAACATTGCATACATATATCATACATATCATTGCATAAACAGGTTTCATAACAGGTTTCTCATCTTCTCCGATGTTTATTTCAGTAATGGCTCTTGAATAAACAATCAAAGACTTTCAGGCTCAAAACGCTTTATTCCAACAAATGTTTATGGCTTTAGCTAAGGGGCAAGAGGACCTAAAGACTCTTCTTCTCAAAGACAAGAAGAAAAAGTCCAAGAAGTCAGTAGGCGTTATGAACTTGGGAAGAAGACTTAAAGGGCCAGTCAAGGGAGCTCTAGATCTTCCAACTCCATCCAACATGGGGGATAGTCATGAAGAAGACAACAATCTGGAGATTGATGAAGTCGAAGATGACTACTGGGAGGAACAATATCCTCCCGCTGATGATAAGTACAAACAGTTGGAGGATCGCCTTAATGCTATGGAGATTCAACAGATACCTGGATTGGATTTAGGAGACATGGGATTGGTTTCTGGAGTGGTCATCCCGCCAAAGTTCAAAATCTCTACCTTTTCCCTGTATGATGGAGTCTCTATGCACTTAAAGTCTTATGTCCACAAGATTCAACCATACACAGCTGATCCGAAGCTTTGGATCCATTTCTTCCAAGAGAGCCTAGTAGGGACTCAACTTGAATGGTTCTATCAATTGGAGAGTTCTCGCATCCACACCTGGGAGGATTTAGCTGCTGCTTTCTACAAGCAGTACCAGTATAATGCTGATCTTACACCAACTCGTATGCAATTGCAGAACATGACCATGGGTTCCAACGATAGCTTCAAAGGATACGTACAAAGGTAGAGATATCTGGCTGGTAGGGTGAAACCCTCTTTAACTGATAGGGAGATGATTGACATCTTCATGGGAACTTTGACAAGACCTTTCTTTAAACACCTAATCAGAAGCTCCTCAGCCGGGTTCACCGAGCTAATACTGACTGGAGAAACAGTCGAAGCTGGCATCAAAAGTGGAAAGATCCAATGAGCTACACCTTCTGATTCTCAGAAAAAGCCATACAATTGGAAGATAGAGTCCAATGTTGTGTATGGTCAAAAGGGTCGTCATGACCAACACGTAGGAGCAATATAGGTCTCTAATCCTATGCCTGCTCAACAAAGACAGGGGCATCAGTGTAAGGAGGTCGCGCCTAAAAGACAATTCACTAAGATTAACATGTCACTGGATTAAGCGCTACAACACATGTTGAAGGTAGAGCTGATTACGTTAAAGGCTCCTCTCTGGAACCCCAACACTTCCACTCATATCTATCGTCCCAATGAAAGGTGTGCATACTACTATGACAGTCTGGGACACAACACGAACAATTGTTGGGCTCTGAAGAACAAGGTCCAAGACATGATTGATACCAAGGAGATCGAGTTTAACCCTCCGGAGACTCCAAATGTGATCACTGCTCCTATGACGAATCATTGACTTCTTTTGTTCATTTGAATTTTCATGTTGTAATCTCTTTTGTTGTTCAAACACTTATCTATTAATGTTAAACTCTGTTTCATTAATGCATTGCATATGTTTGTCTTGGATTGATCCATTTGTTTTCATTACATTTAAACTATGATTTTTACTCTCTTTATGACATTCAACTCTTGCTAAAAGTTACCAGCCTTTAGAGGGAGGGTGACGAAAACAATGCCATAATCTTAGACAATATACTTTTGAATAGACCTTGCTGATGATGTACAGACATTCTTTCAAACCTTAAACACAAGAGTTATAAGGAAGATAATCCCTAGCCAACCCCTTCGAGACAAAGATGTAGAAGTTTTCTTTTTTACATAAATTGAAACCTTTAATCAAAACCTAGGGCAGGGTAGTCTCTCAGTTAATTCAAATACGCGTTCAAATCACGTATTCTCATCTCGTAATTCCTCAGGAATCAAAAGACGGTAATGGTTCCATAACAAATAGGAAGTCATTATCTCCCAAGGAAAAATCCCACTAAGTCAAAACCTACGAAGGAGTCTTAAGAAAAACATGGACATCCCACTGACTGAAATCCCAAAACAAGAACAGTCAGAAAAAAATTAGGGATAAGAAATCAAAAGAAAGAGATCACTACAAATCCTCGACGAAATGAAAAATGTTACAAAAATGACTACCTTCCGACAAACTTAGCTTGTATGAACTATCCCCAAGACGTCATTCTAGACGTCATTGGAGTTGAACTGCACAATTAACTGAGTTTAGGACTGAAGAACATCACGAAGAGCGGGTGGGTACAGATACACTTTGAGCCTTATCCTTTGTTTTTTTAAACCGTGAACCAAGCCACGCTACAATCCTTCAAAAGTCCTAATTGAAGCATGATTTAGTTCGAAATCATACTATTACTAAAGGTATCCTGACTCCTGTAAGGCTTTACTCTAAATCCTGAGTTGAATTTTTCTTACAAAATTTCTTTACTTGCTAAAACGCATTTTCAAAATTTCAAGACAAGCATAAACTTTGCATTATTTGAATATCGTTGTTTGCATATGGCTATTTGTTCGACAATGGAGAAATTCACACAACGAATATCCAACAAATGAAAGCTCTCTCAAACAGAATCACTTCAAATGGAAATACGCTTCTAATGAAAAATATATCATAATCAAAGGGCACGACATGAACATTGTCCAACACATCTGGGGCAGTCAAGTCAAGATTCAAAGAATCTCTCAAAGAATTTTTGAATAACCAGGGGCAAATCTCCATATGTATCACTCAAGGGGCAATGTTACATTGATCATGGGTTTGAACAAAATCCACTATGAAGACTTCCGGTACCATCAAATTTGCTTGTCTGTACCAATAGTATCAGATGGTGTCAGTATCAGATGGTGTCAGTATCATGTCTTCAGATCCTCCCATGACAGTTCTTAGAAAATTCAGAGACTTGACCAAAGATATTGGGTACCACCAATTTGTTCGTCTGTGCCAGTAGTATCAGATGGTGTTAATATCAGGTCTTCGGTTTATTCCACAATAATATCTCTAGGAAGTTCAGGACTACCGGAAATGTGATCAACATCTCAAGCGTCAAAGTCCACCAGATTAACTCTGGGGGCAAACAGGCTCCCACATAAAGGGTCATGTGCGACCAAGAAAACATTTTCTGGCATTACTACGACACTTACTACTACGGGCAATGACAAATCTCCCTAAGATCCTTCTCATAGGATGACTCCCAACCAGAGTTTCAATCTCTGAAAACTTCTCACCAGCTGAGTCGACCTCAAGAAACCTCGAGGATTTTCCCCAATGAAGAAGACACCTCTCCAACAGACCGATAATAGGGTTTATTTCACCAACAAACTACAAATTCCACAATTTGAGTTTGCCTCCCCGCTACTACAAATCAAAGGACCACAACTCCTCTTCTCCAATAGACTACTCTACAATCCCCAACAAGTTACTGTGAAGCCTGGACCCGACCAGATATCAGTTCAACTTCGACTCCCCAGTAGTGCAACGAACAACTGAGTCTCCTGAACTCTTTTTCCCCAAGCAAGGATCAAAACTCTCCATAGAGTTTTAAACATTCCTCAGCGGAGCTCTCCTCAAACAACAAAACAAGAATCCTTGGTGGAAATATTCTAAGCACAGTTTGAAGACTCACCTACTCTTCAACAGCAGTCCGGGATTTAATGACTCCCCAGAATTTGTCAAGGATTTATTTTCAAACAAAGATACATTAAAATAAAATTTCACCCTTCATGCATCATATTACGTACATGACGAGTGCATACGACACAATCTCATTTATTTTGATAACATCATTGCACCATGCATTTCATACATCATGACATTGCATACAACTACCTTTTTACCTTTTTCAGGATAAGCTTAATCAATAGGTGGATATTGTCAATAATCTTCAAAAGGTCCGAAATTAATACTTGTAAAAAGCCAGGGCAATTATCTACACGACCAGCTGAGGTAATCCTACACAGGCTCCTTCCCCTACACTCTTCTAGAAAAAGTTCAGATGCAATCCAGATACGGCTGACATTCTGACACTTATTCCAGATTCCTTCTAGAAACAGTTCAGATGCGATCCAAATATGGCTAACATTCTGATACTTTCTCCAGATTCTCTTCTAGAAACAGTCTAGATACGATCCAGATACGGATGTCATTCTGACTCTCATTCAGTACATCTCTCAGATACGAGTCAGATACAATTCATTTATGAATATTATTTTGATGCTCATCTAAGACCTCTGCTGGTTCACTTTAAATCTCTCAACGGTTTATCCTAATTATTTCTGGTGGACATTTTCTCTTTTCTCTAGTTCAGTCAGATCGACACTAAGATCTCTCTGATATCTATTATAGTCAAAGTTAATTCGAGATTTTTCTCTAGTTCAATCAGATCGACACTAAGATCTCTCTGATTTCTATTCCAGTTGAAGATAATTCAAGACCTTTATTGTTTCAATTAAATCAAAACTAAGATTTATTCTGATTCTTCTCCAAATTCCTGCTGGTTCAGATAAATCTCTCAACGATTTATTATGATTCTTTCCTAGTAGGCACTTTCTCTGGTTCAGATAAATAGCTTCAAGATCTATTCCGATTCTTCTCCAGATCCCTACTGGTTCAGTTTTAAACCTCTCAACGGATTATTCTAATTCTTTCCCCTGACATCTTCTCTGGTTCAGATAAATCGCTTCAAGATCTATTCTGATTCTTCTCCAGATCCATGTTGGTTCAGTTTTTAACCTCTCAACGAATTATTCTGATTCTTTCCCACAGACATCTTCTCTCGTTCAGATAAATTGCCTCAATATTTATTCTAATTCGTTTCTAGATCCCTGTTGGTTCAGTTTTAAACCTCTCAACAGATTATTCTGATTCTTTCCCATAGATGTTTTCTCTGGTTCAGATAAATCTCTCAATGATTTGTTCTGATTCTTCTCCAGATCCTTGCCAGTTCAGTTTAAATCTCTCAACAGTTTATTCTGATTCTTTCCCGCAGACGTTTTCTCTGGTTCAGATAAATATTTCAACAATTTGTTCTGATTCTTCTCCAGATCCCTGCCGGTTCAGTTTAGATCTCTCAACGGTTTATTCTGATGCTTTCCCGTAGACGTCTTCTCTGGTTCAGATAAATCTCACAACGATTTATTCTGATTCTTCTCCAAATCTTTGCTGGTTCATATAAATCTCTCAACGATTTATTCTGATTCTTTCCTAGTAGGCGCTTTCTCTAGTTCAGATAAATCGCTACAAGATCTATTCTGATTCTTCTCCAGATCCCTACTGGTTTAGTTTTAAACCTCTCAACAGATTATTCTGATTCTTTCCTGCATACATCTTCTCTGGTTTAGATAAATCGCCCCAAGTTTTATTCTGATTCTTTTCCAGATCCCTGCTGGTTCAGTTTTAAACCTCTCAACAGATTATTCTGATTCTTTCCTGCAAACGTTTTCTCTGGTTCAGATAAATCTCTCAATGATTTGTTCTGATTCTTCTCCAGATCCCTGCTGGTTCAGTTTAAATCTCTCAATGATTTATTCTGATTCTTTTCCGCAGACGTTTTCTCTGGTTCATATAAATATTTCAATTATTAGTTCTGATTCTTCTCCAGATCCTTGCCAGTTGAGTTTAGACCTCTCAACGGTTTATTCTGATGCTTTCCCACAGACGTCTTCTCTCGTTCAGATAAATCTCTCAACTATTTATTCTGATTCTTCTCCAAATCCCTACTGGTTCAGATAAATCTATTAACGATTTATTCTGATTCTTTCCTAGTAGGCACTTTATCTGGTTCAGATAAATCGCTCAAAAGATCTACTCTGACTCTTTCCAGTTAAAGAATATTCAAGACCTCTTTTGGTTCAGTTTAAACCACTCAACGGTTTATCCTGATACTTTCCAAATGAACATTTCCGGTTCAGATAAATTGCTCCAAGATTTATTCTGATTCTTTCTAGTCAAACAATATTCAGGACTTCTGCTAGTTTCAGATGAATCGCACCAAAGATTTATTCTGATTCTTTTTCAGTTGAAATCAAGTTTAGACTTAGTCCATTTTCTGTCAACAATCACCTTTGGATGGAATCTACAAGCCCCTCTCCGGTAAATCTCCATCATTTATCCAAATGTCATCTTTAAGCCCATTCCCTACACAATCAGCCAACACATCATCAACTGCAAATTTTTGGGCACTCTAGTATTCAATCATCTTCCACCTTCAAGCTACGAACGGCGACATGCCATTATCGCTTTTCAGGTTTAAGAAAATTGAATAGGGGCAGCTGTTGTACCCCAAAATTTTCCCTCCCATTTTTCATGCAAGATGCTATCCTAGGGTTTCTCGAATATCCAATTTGGCTTAAAAGTTGATCAAACAGATTCTCTTCCTAGGTGGAAAATCAACAATTAGGGTTTGGTATTTCTCATAGAAAATTGAGTTTTCAAGGTTTCAAATGGTCTTCATAGGTCTTCCTGTCTCCTCAAGGATGTTTATGCCAGTTTTCAAACTTTGCATTACAAGTTTGCTCAGTCGATGGCTCAGATTAGTGAAAATGACTACATTGACCCAAAAATCGACCTTTTGCGAGAGCGACTTCAAACAATTGTAAATTCTTCATTATTCGATATTTTTGAGCCGTTCTTTTTGCGTATGATTCTCCTTGATATCATCTCAAATTTCTCTTCACAAATTAAGAGATGATTACATGTAGAAGATCAGCAAAATTCGAATATGTTAGAAATCGCATCATGGACTTTGACCTAATCTTAAGTAACTGTTGCCTGATTTCTGAGAGTTGTGATTCCCTCAAATTACAAGATCTTGGGACGATTATTTCTGCATATGGTCATAAGTGATGTCACTCACAATTTTATCGTCAAAGATCAAAAGGAAATTATGTTTGGAGGACTTTGAAAGTTATCAAATCGTCGCAAGTCATTTGTTTGATTTCGAATGTTCTTAACCATAATTTGTTTTTCTCAGGACTATGTTTCTCAGGTTGAAGTTTGTTAATTCTACAAGATTGATGGATGTTCTTAAGGCATGTTTGTTTTGGGAATGAAGTTACATCTTAATCGAGCATGGCGTGCGAGTTCATTTTGAATGCAAATTTGATTTTGAAAAGATGTTAAGATTAACACCTTCATTTAAACGACCATAGTTTTGGATTCGAGTTAACCAAGTGGAATTGGATTCTTAAACATTTATTTTGTTTAGGAATTTGATTGGAGTATGAGGCGCATGTTTTATTTGATCATTTGTGATTGCTTGAAGTTCAAGTTACCAAGTCAATGTGTATTATTCAAACCATTCAAATTGAGAATTTCAAAATTCAAATAAAGTTCAAGATTCGTACAATGAATCTCATCATTTACAATTTTTCTTAAGGTTTTGTGTTCATTACACTACAACTGAAATAAATTACAAATTTTGTTTTGTTTACAAAGAAAGAAGTTTTGTTTTGTTTCTTCAAGTCTTCATTGCTTCATCTTCAATAAATCCATCCAATCCTTGTTAGCCATGATTTTCTCTTCACCTTGCCTCGCTTGTCATACATGAAACCAAATCAAGAAAGAATTAGTGATCAAATAAATTCAAAGTAGACAAAATTACAATTGTTTGGAAATTCATCATTATGGTGGTTCTTGGAATCAAAAAAAGAAAGAGTTTGTTTATGTGCTAAGGCCTCAACTTTTCAGTTTTATCATGGGCCAAGTTTCTATCGTAAATCTCAAAGGAATTGGTTCACAATAGACAAAAAGGTGCAAACAGAATTTCAAGCCCAAAAGTCAAGCCTCATACATGTTGTTTCATAAAGCCAAAACTGCATCATTGGATAAGAAGGAGTCTTTTGCAAATCTCAATATTTGGTTCACAAAAGATAAAGAGGAAATCAAGAAAAGTCAAAACTAGCATCACAAAAAATACCAATCCAGCAAGCAAACAAAAAGCCTCATAATCAGGTTGTTTCAATGAAAACTCAGAGATGTAATGTCAAAATCAAAGGCCTAGAGAACTTTACAGCAAAATCTCAAAGAAACAACGTGTTGTCTGGTTTACAGTAAAAGAAGATATACTGTAGAAATAACCAGTACAAAATCAGCAAGCCAATATCCATCATGAAAAAGAGAAAGTACAGAAAGTACCAAAACCTGTACAAAGTCTAAAAGCAACAAGCAACCAACCTGCAACAAGCAACAAGTACCAGAGTTCAGAAAATCAGAAAAAAAGGTGATAAGTCTAACAACACAGCAAGCAAAATCAGCAAGCTCAAAGTCACAATATAAAAGCAGAATGCAGTTCACAGTAAGAGGAGGATTTTTTTTCCAACAGAAAAATATACAGAGAGGCTGAAACCCTAACATTTATTTTCCACTTTCTTTTCACACAAATATATACAGTTCAAAAATCAGAACCGATACCCTCAACTATCAAAACCCTCAAAAACCATTTAACAAACTCATCATCATCAAAGATATACAAACATAACCGCATGCAAACGACCAAACCCTAAACATTTGTTTCCATCATTTTCCAAAAAGACTAACCTTTCAGAAATCTGGTAAAAGGATCAAGAAGAAAAAGAACGAACTCACCCAGAAATCAAGGTGGTAAATTCTAAGACTTCTTTCTCCTTTCCATCCTTGTTCATTTTTGAGATTCACTGTAAAGGTCAAACAAACATCATTTAGATACCTAGAATGAAAAAAAAAACGAAACACAGTGAGGAATATGAAGTAGCGAGGAAGATGAAGTAGAGAGCACGATCACGCCAGCGAGAGAGATGAAGAGGCGTTGCTTGCCTCTGATCATCTTGGGTCGACCCGATTCAGCCCAAACCCACCATATATTTTTTATTTCAAAATCTAACGTTCTTTTTTTATATATTATTCGAGTTATATTATTTACAGATGAAACAACTTGGCACATTGGTGAAGGTATGGTTTGGCAAACACCAAGACAGGGGTTCAAACCCCCCTGGGATAATTTTTTTTCTCCGTTTTTGCTTGTTTTAGTATTTCCTTTTGTCATTTCAGGCTGTTGGGCTTAAATTGACAGCCCCGCGCCTCATTTCTCACACACACACCCCTTATTTCAAAAACACCATGCAGGCCCATTCATTGTCTTTTTATGCTTACAAAAAAAATCCTTGTTGGGCTTAAACTAATCAAAAAAACTGTTTTACTCCTAAACCACCCCATATCATTTTACATCCCTTGTCTTATTTCTTTTTTATTTTAATTTTATTTTTATTATTAGTAATATTATTATTATTATTATTATTATTATTAATAAAATCGCAAAAATATATTTTATTTATTATTTAGGTAATAATATGTTTATATTTTATTTCTTTTAAGACTAAAAAGACAAAGACAAAAAAAACACGTTTCTTTAACAAAATATATTTTTTTTAATTTTAAGTAATAATAGACTTAGGTGTAATTATTTTTTTCATTAAGATTAATTTAGGAGACCTAGTTCTTTTTATTTAATTAATACTAGTTTAATATTCAAAACCTCTTTCATAAAAAACTTAAAAAACTTTCCTTTTCTAATAAACTTAATTAATTTTTCTTATTTCTTTAGGTTAAATATTTTCTTCTAGTTTATTTAGGTTAAAACCAACAAAACCTTTCTTAACAAAAATCCAAACAAATTCATACTCTTTCCCATTTATTCATGCTTGTATATTTCTTTTCAATTTTGTACAATATTCAATATGGTTGTAATAGATAATTAGGTTTAATTTTCTTGCAAATCCCCATTTTTAAATTTGTACCCCCCCTCCCCTATTGATATAATAGCTTAGTATTTTTATTTTCCGCAATTTAATGCTTTATATATAAATGTTAGTAAATTATGGTTTGTATGGAAAGATTAAAATCAATAAGTTAGTAAAACCTAATTCAAGACAAAACAATGCATGTAAATCAACACACTTGCACACTTTGCACCTTTAGGGTTAACTCCACTTGTTGCCTTAAGAAATAACTGGTCATAATACGCATGTAAGACGTCTTAGAAAAAAACAAACAAAAATACAAGATCATAGTCCCTCGATGACGCTACCAATGTTGCCTTACGAATGTTCTTAGCCCCTTAAAGAAAATGTTAAGATATCTTAAAACATTGCTATTCATGACTATACGATGACCCTTGCCCGTCCCTTTTACATCCGAAGATAAGGTTACTTACCAATCCATGGTAAAATAACAATGTCAAAGGAAAGAGGAAATAAACAAGAAAGACTTTTGAGTAGGTAGAATGTTCCTAGCTGCTTGCTCATTTTTAAACCAAAACGTCCTTGATATTTTCAAAAATCAAACACCAACACTTTCAAAACACCTTTCAAACTTGAAACATTTTCAAAAGATCAACACTTTGTATACATTCTTACGAACGAGAATTATTACAAAGTTTTCTTAAACGATGACCCCTTTTCAAAATACTTTAAAAAAAACCCACATAAAGCACATTTTCAAACAAAAGCAAGTGATCTAGCAAGCAACTAAGAGCCCATAGATAACTATGGATGAAAAGGATACTAACACCTTCCCTTATCATAATCTACCCCCCTAACTCAAGAAAGAATCTCAAAGGTCTTTCCGGTTCTTTTCAGCCTTTCCTTTAGGATAAAAGAAAAGTCGGTGGCGACTTGCTAACCGCAACAATTGCGATAAAACGCAAAACAACCAAGTCAGTTCTCCCACCATGTTACATTATGTGATAATCTTCAAATCCTAATAATTTGATCATCCTTCCATGAAAACACACAATATATGAAGTAAAGTTGTAGATCTCACGGAGATCTACAACTTGATGTTAAGAATTACATCAAACGAACACATAATCTCATAGAAAATTGAGCAAACATCAACGGATTTGTCACTTTTGTGTTAAGATCAGAACACAACACAAACTCAGATCCAAAAAATTATACTTCGAACTTATTATTCAGCTAGCTAAACAACATTATGAATATGAATTTAACAATTGAAAACACTTAAAGCTATAGATGCATGCTCGAATCCAGATCTATGGAGTTTTGAAACATTACCTAGTTGAAATAGCTTCACTGACTTCTTCAAGTTGAGCTTGTAGGCTTAGAAGCCAGGAAAATAACTTGCTCAAACTTAAATTAGAAGGAAACAACAACAAATTAAAGAGAACTTGATGAAAAATGCAGAACTGATTCTTGCTTCTTGAGAGAAATTTTGAGAACAGTTGAAATTGATGTTTTTCCTTGAGGAAATTTTTTAGAGGTTTAGTGTGTGCATTAATCGATCACCCTGAAATGATAATGAAAATTAGTTTATATAGGGGGGAAGTGTGTTGAAGAAGTTTTGCTAGGGGTATTAGAGTCTTTGAGTTTTTAGAGTCGTTGGAGATGATCTTGCTTGCTGCGTTTTGTGTTATTCTTGCTTGAAATTTCAGTCGTTTTGAAAAATGGTGAGGGAAGCATGGATGATGATCTGGCTTATACATGCACATGGGAAAGTAAACTGATTGCATGCCAAACATATTGACCAACTCACTTCCTTCTCCAATTTCTCTTAATTTGCTCGTGCGATTACTTTGATTAAGAGGCCTTTAGAAAGCTCTTTTAATGTAGATCATTATAGAGATTTAAATTATTGAAATTGATGCATGGAAGTGAGAGATATTTTAGTTAGAAGTTTGGAAAACGAAGACTGGAAGGCCAAGGCTCGCGCGCGTGGAAGGACATGCATGGCTTTCCAGAATTGCAACCTTGAGGTCTTCACTTTGATTGACTGTATCTTCCTCAATAATGGCTCAATTGATGTGATTCAAAGAGCTAAATTAAACTCATATAACAAAATTCAATGTGCTTCTTTCCAATTTTTTAATTGATACTTGAATCAAATGAAATTCAATCATGAAAATGGCACACCAACTGTTTGTGGAAAGGCCTTGCTTAATATGTGTGTGACTTGTTACTTTTGACAACCTTGTGCCTTATCCTTCTAAGCCCCATATCTCACAAATGCTTCATTTTTGGGACTTGAACACACATTGGCAATCTTGTAGGGTTTTTCTCAAGCTTTCCAAGCATATAAGATTTTCCTCCATTGGTTAAAAAATGAGAAAGTTATGAATGTCAATAATTCAGTAGTATAGGAACTTAAGGACTTAGAATTTTCGCTAAATGTCCAAATAACTTCTTGAATAAGTTATCTTCATTTTGATCTTTTATCTTGATTTTGTGACACCAATGATCATGAAATATGAAAATAGGATACTTGAATTGATGGTTGACCAAAAGTCCACTTGGTCAATTGAACTTCGGTTGTCCTTTGGTCAAAATGAGTGTTTTGCCCCTTTTGATCAATTGAACTTCTTTTGCTCAAAATTGACACCCAATATCTCAATGATAGGTTCTTATATACATATAGAGAGGCATGGAATTAAGTATTTCTCAAAAAGTCAGAGATTTCCTGAATAAAATCAAAACCCTAATTTCAGCCCCCTATGTTAAGAGATAGTGACCAACCTTCAAAACCCTCATTCTCCTGGACAAATTGTCAAATTATTTGAACAAAGATGTCTTATATGATGATGAGAAGATAATACTTCAAACATTTGTATTTTACAAGCCTCAAACTCTTCAACTGATGAAAACCCTAATCTTAAGAGATAAACAATGTAAATGTTACTCTTCTCCAAACATTGCAAACTTCCAGCTTCTAATGATCACATGGGACAAATGAGATGTCTTGCAGTACAAGAAAGCTTTGTAGCTTGAGAGAGTTTAAATATTGAATATATGAGATCTTCTTTTGAACTAATTTACCAAACAAACATCCTCTATAGCTTGTAGAAGAACTTAGGAATGAAGATACCCTAATCCTTACCATGAAAATGTATGAATATGTATGATGAAGCATATGCAATGTAACTAAAAATGAAGAGGGGAAATTTTAGAGTGAAACACTTTGGTCTGATGCTTGGTTGCTTGTCCATGGCGGGACCTACCCTTTTACTACTTGGCGTGTGCCTTGTGAAGAAGGGAAAAACACAAGAAGCGGAGGTTGAATTGGGATCACAAAATTCAATGGAAAGAACACATTGATTTTTATCCTGGTTCGTTTGAAATCAAACTACTCCAGTCCACTCGCCAAGATGATTTCGCCTCTCTCCAACGAGGTCTTAATCCACTAATCAATCTTGATCACAAAACTACTTTGACAACTACAAAAGTGTTCTTGAGTCCAAAACCACAACCCGGTTTTCTTAAGGAAATGTCTAAACAATAATTGAATAAATGTGCACAATAGTGTTTCTAATAAAACACTATCACGAACAATGATGTTTTACACAGTTTGAATATGAACGTTAGAGGATGAAAGATGATTGTTGTGTTACTGTACTTTCACGTGAATTCTTCTTTTTGTGCACAGTAGTTCATCACTTGAATTCTTCTTTTTGTCTTCTTTTTATAGGCCATGCAACGGTGACATAAGAATATGCTTTTGGTATGTTCATAACACGAGTTAATGAACTTTCCAAACCAGGAGATCCTTGTTAGTTTGTAGCCGTTACTTTTGATATTGCATTGATAAATTTTAACGCTTCAAAACTTCTCACATCAGAGGATGAATGTTACTGTTGAGAGTCCTTTGCAACTTGTATCAGAACTTTACAGATCAGAGTATCAGAGATCCTGTTTCACAGTGCTGGTGCATTCAGAAGTTGTAACAGAACTTCTTCATATAAGCGTGTCACACATATTTGCTTTTGAGAATGATGCGTCTGAGTCTATCATGATACTCTCATCTTCTATGCTCACATAATCAGAACTTCTAGTGATGTTCTGGCAGATCTTCTATGCTCTTTACATCAGAACATCTTTTTCACATCATAAATTCCTGCATATAAAGATACTTTTATTAGTGAGCAAATTTGTTCTTTATATATCATGTGTTTGTTATCATCAAAACTTTTCAAGGGATGTAGAACCAAATTATGTTCTAACAATCTCCCCGTTTTTGATGATGACAAAAACTTGTATATTTTAATGGAGTATAAAGAACAAAGAATTCATAACTATGTGAGTAGAATACTCAGATAACGTGCAAATAAAATACTTCCTTGAAGATCTTCTGATAATGCAGATTTTCTTGATAAAAGTCAAAATATCACTGATTCTCCCCCTTTTTGTCAATAATCAAAAAGTAGGAAGTTGCTTGAGAAGGTGTGACAATCGTCTTCTGGATTCAACTGAGATTCTTTAGAGAGCTTTTGATGCTGTATTCTCATTATTGTTCCCAATAGTTCTAGAGCTAATAGATTTTTCTTTCTGATTGCCTCTAAAACCTGTGAATCCTCCAGATTTAACTTCCACGCTTTGGAACATATGCTTTTTTCCCGTCATGTTTAGAGAGCATCCAGAATCCATGTGTTAATACTGGTGTTTCAACCTTGCTATTGAAAATATTTGCGACATAGATGATTTTGTCTTTTGGCACCCATATCTTTTTGGGTCCATGACTATTAGAGTTTCCAAAATTATGTTTTTGGTTTAGCAGAAGACGCTTTACTGGTATATTTTATATCATGTGTTTGTCCAGTAGTGAAGTGAGAATAAAGAGGAGTGCGTTTAATAGCTAGATCCTTAACTTTCTTAGGTTGGGATATTTTACCTTTGTATCCTAGACCTTTTCTGCCATTTTTTCTAACTCCATAGATCATAGAAGCCATCTTGCTTCTATCTATGTTTTTAGCAAGGAACTTCTGAAAGCTGTGATCATATTCCTTATGATTGTATCAGGGTCACTAGGAACTTCTGAGACAGTTTCCTTATGAGTATTTTGTAAGTCATTTTCAAGTTTTAAAATGTTTTCTTTCAACTCAGAGTTTTCTAATATCAGATTCTTAGTTTCTTCAGAGTCAAAAACTAGATCCTTTCTCAGGTTCTTGTTTATGACTCGAAGCTTCTGATACCTTTCTAGAATTTATAACAGACTCTCCTCTAATTGAGATCTAGAAAAGTTAGAAAATACCTCTTCTGACTCTGAGTCTAATTATGATTCTGATTCTGATTCTAATTCAGAGAATTCAGAGACATCTGATAAGTTATCCGTTTGAGCTATATTTGCTCGTTCATATTCTGATTCTGTTCCGTCTTCAAAAGATTCAGTATCATCCCACGTTTCCATAAGACTTTTCTTCTTCTCCTTAATGACCTTCCTTTTAGGTTTCTCCTTCTGAAGCCTTGGACATTTGCTTTTATGGTGACCTTGTTTATTGCATTCATAGTAGGTAACGTTTATGTTACTGGATTTTCTGTATCCAGAAGATTGTTTAGAGTCATTCCCTGTTCTGCTGGAGTTTCTGAATTTCCTCTGCCTGTGCTTCCATAGCTGATTGATTCTTCTAGATAAAAGGAACAATTCATCTTCATCTGACAAGGATTCACCAGAGTTTTATGCTTCTGCTTTTGCCTGCAAAAATTTGGTTTCATATTTATTAGATTTCAGAGCGAGAGACTTACCTTGCTTCTGGGGCTCATCATCTTCTAACTCTATCTCATGACTTCTGAGAGAGCTAACAAGTTCTTCTAGAGAGATTTTGTTCAGATCTTTTGCAAGTTTGAGAGAAGTGACCATGGGTATCCATTTCCTTGGGAAGCTTCCGATGATCTTCTTTACATGATCAGCAGTTGAGTACCCTTTGTCCATAACTTTTAGCCCAGCCACCAGAGTACCCTTTGTCCTTCCATTTTGAAGGCTTCATATTTCTGAATGAGTGCAAGGGATTTGGTTTCTTTGACTTGCGTGTTGCCTTCATGCGTCATTCTCAGAGAATCAAACATGTGCTTTGTTGTCTCTCTATTTGTGATCTTCTCATACTCTGTGTTGTACCCCCAAATTTTCCCTCTCATTTCTCAAGACATTTCCCCACAAGGATTTTCAAAAGTTCAAATTTGCACAAGTACAATTGGGCTTTCAAGCATCAAATCAAAAAAGAGCATGCTTGCTTCGATTTCACATCCTTCGATTGTGCTTTTGGTCTCTTTCGATGCAAGTTTAGCCTACACCCTTCGATTGGGCCTTTGGCCTCTTTCGATGCAAGCTTGGCTTACATTCTTCGATTGAGCATTTCCTCCTGACATACTTGCTTTGATTCATAAAGCAATGGATATCTGCATGCAGCCTTCGACTGAGTAATTACCTATTTCCTGCATGCTCTGATTCACAAAGCAAGGGGCTCCCACCAATCTATCATGCACAAGGAAAAGGCTTCCCCATTGATACATTCATATTAGCACCCACATGGAATTGGTAATATTCATGCTAGCTCTTACTGGGAAAATTCACCCTTTGAAACAACTTGATTTTGATTCACAAGGGCAATGCCTATCTTTAGATAAGCCTCATTAGGCATTTAGGCTTCCTGCATACATCCTTAGATTGTACCATTTGCATCCTATATGATTGTTTTGGTGCACATGGCAATAACCTTCGGCATGCAAGATTCGATTGCACCATTGGCCTTACATGTTTTCTTGGTTCACAATGCAATGGTTACCTGCATTCCTGTTTCGATTGAACAAGGGACCCTGTAGGTTTGTCTTGATGATTACCTGCATACAAGCTTGACTCTTGCTTAAATTGGACATTTGATTGAGCAAGCTTGATTCCTGCTTCGTCTGGGCATTATCTTCCTTGGAAAGTTTGTTTTTACACGCATGGTTTCTACACTATGGTGGCCCATTCGAAGGACCTACAAGACATACCTGAATGTCCCATTCAAAGGACATATTTGGTGGCCCATTCGAAGGACCTGCAAGACGTACCTGAATGTCCCATTCGAATGACATATTTGGTGTCCCATACGAAGGGCCTGTAAGACATACCTGGATGTCCCATTTCAAGGACATATTTGAATGTCCAATTTGAAGGACATATTTTGGTGACCCATTCAAGGGGAATACATTTGGCCCCTTCGAAGGATGCACAAAAAGGGCCCATTCGAAAGACACATACTGTTTGGAAACAAGTATTATTGTCTAAAGAGAGGATCTGGTCGAAGGTTGGACTTATGAAGTTAAAACAAAAGGTTGGAAATATTCAAAGATGCTTGTGCTGCAAGTCCAAGCCTGCTACACTGGCCACAACGCTCCAAAACTGCTGCACGACAGTCCTGCTACGCTGCTCTCGTACTTGCACCAAATTGGCATACAAATATTGCACCTCGAAGACTACAAGAACAATATATCCAATTTGTTCAAATTTCTTTTGGTTTCCCTCCTAAACCTCAACCAACTTCATCTATAAATAAGAGGCTCCATAACACGTCTAGGAGGATGGACAACACATCCAGAGGGTTTTGATAGCTGGAGAAATTTTGATTGTGTGAAAATCATCAAACACTTAACACACTCTCAAACCCAGAATCAAATGACCATACCTTTGTTTCTGTTCCTTTCGAATCCAACACTAGAAACACAACACTTGTTTCTTTTCCCTTTCGAATCCAGGAGCAACCTCACACTTTGTTCTTTCTTTCGAATGCAACAAAAGAAACACTACACTTGTTCCTTTTCATTCAAATCCAGAAATCAACAAACACAACTCCGCTCTTCTTGGACTTCACATCCAGTCAAAGAAATGTCACACTTGTTTCTTTCCTTCGAATCCAGGAGCAGTCAAGGCAACAACTCAAGGTCCAGCACATACCTTCCAGCTTCAAGGAAGGTAAGTCACTCTGACCTTAGCCCTTTTGTTTCAAGCATGTAAATGACATTTGTTTACTTTTCATCTATGCCCTTTTCGTTTGTTTTTCTTGTCTAAATATATGGTAGAACTAACCTGTACAGACTCAAACAAAAAAGAAAACAAAACAAGTTTATTGAATCGAAGCTTTAGGCTTCACCCCCAGCTGCTTCACAGTTTCAAACAGAATAAAGAGTGTGGTGTGAATCGAAGCCTTAGGCTTCACCACACACTAACTTCTAGGCCAATCGAAGGAAGCAGAAAAGGACGTAATCAAAGGTTACACTCACACTGACTTCCAGCCCCAATCGAAAGAAGCAGAACAAAAGGGTGATTCGAAGGGTGCATCTCATGCTGATTTTCAGGTTCAAATCGAAAGAAACCAGGAAGAGCAGAATCGAAGGATGTATACTGCTCGGATCGAATAACCTATTTCCCTTCTTTTATTTTGTTGTTGTTTTTACATTTTCTTGCTGTTCAATATGGTTGTAATAGCGTAGGACCTTATTTTTTGCATTTTTACTGTTTTATATAAAATGTTAGTAATTAGGGTGTATGGAAAGATAAAACCAATAAGTAGACAACCTAAAATTCAAAGACAAAATGCATGCAATCAAACACACTTTGCACACGTGCACCTCTAGGGTAATCTCACTTGTTGCCTCGGAAAATAGTCATGTCCTTCAAATATGGGCGTTTTAGCAAAGACCCTTGATAAAAGATTGTAGTCCCTTGTTGTCCCTCGATGTTGCCTTCAGTAAATGATCTAGTTCCTAACGAAATTGCTAAAACGTCTCATAGGTTTCCTTCTATGACTATATAAATGACCCACGCTCGTCCCTTCACATCCAACGATGGGGCTTCTTATCAATCAATGGTAAGATAACAACATCTAAAGGAGGAGGAAAATAACAAAGACCTTCCGAGCAGGTAGGATGCTCATAGTTGCTTGCTTTCTCACAACTAAAAAAAACAATTTTCACACCAACACTTTCAATTGAAACATTTTCAAAAGTCAAATCTCTTTGTACGCATTCTTATAGAGACGAGAGTCATTACAAAGGCACTTTTCAAAATCACTTTCAAAAACATCTTCCACAACAAATATCACTTTAAACTATTTTCAAAACCAACACTTTATACGCATTCTTATAGAGACGAGAATCATTACAAAGTCATTTTTCAAAATACTTTCAAAACCCACCACAAAGCATATTTTCAAACAAAGCAAGTGATCTAGCAAGCAACTAAGAGCCTGTAAATAACTACAGATGAGAAGGGTACTAATATCTTCCCTTTTCATAATCTACCCCCCGAACTCAATAAAATATCTCTAAAGGTATTTCTTGTTCTTTTCACCCTTTCCTATTTGGATAAAAGAAAAGTCGGTGGCGACTCTTGCTATCTGCAAGGATTGCAATCAAACGAAAAACAACCAAGTCAATTCTCCTACCGTATTACACTCTAAGTATGATATGACACTCAAGAGAATAGTTCTAGCCTTGTCATGATTTCTGAAGTCTTGCTTTTGATGATCTGTCATCCTTTTTCTATCAATCTTATGACCGCTTTCATCAACAGGATGTATGTATCCATCAGTCACCATATCCCAAAGGTCAACGTCATAGGCTAGGAAGAAACTTCTGATCATATCTTTCCAGTAATCAAAATTTTTACCGTCAAATATTGGGGGGCTGCTGTTGATGTTCTGACTTGGTCCCATCATAGTGTTTTTCCTCCTTGGATCTTTTTTTGACACGGTTAAGTGTTTGCACCTAGATCCAGGTGCTCTGATACTAATTGAAGAAGGGAAAAACACAAGAAGGGGGGGGGGGGGTGAATTGGGATCACAAAATTCAATGGAAAGAATACGTTGATTTTTATCCTGGTTCATTTGCACTCAAACTACTCCAGTCCACCTGCCAAGGTGATTTCACCTCTCTCCAATTAGGTCTTAATCCACTAATCAATCTTGATTACAAAACTACTTTAACAACTGCCTAAGTCTTCTTAAGTCCAAAACCACAACCCGGTTTTCTCAAGGAAATGTCTAAATAATAATTGAATAAATGTGTACAATAGTGTTTCTAATAAAACAGTATCACTATCAGTGATGTTTTACACAATTTGAATATGAACGTTTGAGGATGAAAGATGATTGTTGCGTTACTGTACTTTTACATGAATTCTTCTTTTTGTGCGCATTAGTTCATCACTTGAATTCTTATATTTGTCTTCTTTTTATAGGCCATACAACAGTGACATAAGAAGATGCTTTTGGTATGTTCATAACACGACTTAATGAACTTTCCAAACTAGGAGATCCTTGTCTGTCTGTAGCCGTTACTTTTGATATTGCATTGTGTAATACGATGGGAGAACTGACTTGGGTGTTTTGTGTTTGATCGCAATTGTTGCGGAGAGCAAGAGTCGCCACCGACTTTTTTTTATCCAAAAGGAAAGGTTGAAAAGAACATGAAAGACCTTTCGAGATTATTTCTTGAGTTCGGGGGGTAGGTTATGAAAAGGGAAGGTATTAACACCCTTTTCATCCGTAGTTATCTAAGGGCTCTTAGTTTCTTGCTAGATCAGTTGCTTTTTGTTTGAAGATGTGTTTGTGATGTGGGTTTTGAAAGTATTTTGAAAAGGAGTGTCTTTGTAATGGTTCCCGTCACTATAAGAACACGTACAAAGTGTTTTAACTTTTGAAAATGTTTCAAGGTGAAATTGTGGGTGTATAAAATGTTTTTATTGTGAGCAAGCGAGCAACTAGGAGCAGTCTACCTACTCAAAAGATCTTAAATATTCTTTTCCTCTTCCTTTATATGTTGTTATCTCACCATTGTTTTGGTAAGAAACCCCATCGTTGGACGTGAAGGGACGGGCGTGGGACATTTTGTATAGTCATAGAAGGAAACCTATGGGATGTTTTAGCAATGTCATTTAGGGACTAGATCGTTTACCGAAGGCAACATTGAGGGTCATCGAGGGACTACGATCTTTTATCGAGGGTCTTTGCTAAAACACCCATGTTCGAGGGACATGACTATTTTCTGAAAGGAAACAAAGTGAGATTACCCTAGAGGTGCTAGTGTGCAAGTGTGTTTGATTGTATACATTTTGTCTCGCATTTAAAGGTTATCTACTTGTTGATTTTATCTTGCCATACACCCTAATTACTAACAATATATGAAAGAAAATAAAATACGAAAAATAAATCCTAAGCAATTACATCATTTCAGGGATGGGGGTACATATTTACAAAAGGGGATTTGCAAGAATTTAAATCCTAATTATCTATTACAACCATATTGAATTGTATAATACAAGAAAAGGACTTGTTTTGAAAATGGTTTTTTTCTTAATAAATTAAAAGAAAAATAATTAGTTAATAAAAAGAAAATATTTTTTTAAGCTTTTTTTTATATTAATAAAATTAATATTAATACTGAAATAATAAGAATAATAAAGAAAAAAGAAAAATAACGAAAACAAGATCAGCACGTTGCTGGAAAAAAAAGAGGGGGATCAGAAGTTCTGATGCTAGGAACGCTGTAGTTCAGAAAGAAACGTTAGAGGAAACCAGAAGTTCTGGGTTGCTGTGCGCTGAAGTTCTGATAGAAACGGTAGAGGAAACCAGAAGTTATGGGTTGTTGTGCATTGAAGTTATGGGTGTTAAAACAGTGAGAAGAAGCTAGAAGTTTAATGTTTTGTGTTACAAAAGTGAGAAAAACCTAGAAGTTATGTGTTGTGTTAAAATAGTGAGAAAAACCTATAAGTTTTGTCTTGTGTTACAACAGTGAGAAAAAACACCTAGAAGTTCTGTGTTGTGTAAAAACAGTGAGAAGGACCTAGAAGTTCCGTGTTCTGTCTTACAACAGTGAGAAAAACCTAGAAGTTTTGTGTTATGCTAAAACAGTGGGAAAGAAAACTCAGAAGTTCTGTGCTACACTTCACCTCCTTCCTTACATTATCCATAGCATCTGCAACTTATTAAGTTCTTAATAACAACAAAACATAAAAAATAAAAGCACGACAGTTTATAGAAGTTCTAATCCTAATTCTGGGCCTAGTTTTCTTCAAGAAGTTCTGATCCACAAATTTTATACTTGGCCAATGATATATATACAGTCTCAGCACTATGATATCTACATTTTAATTATGTTCTAAATGAAAAGTTCAAAGTCAGGATGACTTACATTGAATCTAAAGCGTGTGTTTGGGACCTGAGTTGATGCCTTCGAATGTTCTTGGGTCAGCAAGAAACGGAACAGAAAATGTTGAGTTCTTTGATTCAAAAGGGAAGAACAAAGGTATTGTTTTTGGAATTCTGGGTTTAAGAATGTTTGAATGTTTTCTTTTCTCTTTTTTTTTGTATTTGATTACCCTCTCTTTTCAAAAGCTATCCCCTTAGACGTGTGGTGGAACAACTTATTTATAGATGAGTTTGTGTGATTTTTGAGGGGAAAACAAATGGGATTTTAACATTTTTGGCATACTATTCCATTGCTTTTTAAATACAAATTTTATGTGCTAATTTGGTGCAAATATGGGGTTTGATAAAGTGCAGGCGTGGACTGGATCAGCAGTAATTTGGAGTGTTGTGGCAGCTGGATGCAGGATTGTGCCATAGCAGTGCAACAGACTGTTCAAAACGAGGTTTTAGGGCTTGGTGATGTTCTGATTGAAGAATGGAAAGACCAGAATGAGATTCAAAGGGTGATGTTCTGATCGAAGCGTAGAACATAGTCTCCATCTGCTGAAGAGTCATGTTTTGATCGAAGAACACATTTTCCATATGTTTTGAATCATTTTTGCAAATTGTGACTACACTTGTGTGAAAACTAGCCCAGAAGTTATGAAATTATCATATTTCTTAACACTTAGAAAATTTTCTAAGTGTTTAGAAATTTGACTTTTTCAATGTAATTTATGAATTTTGATTTCTTAATGAACCAATTTCCGGTCCTGATGAAATATGATTGTTGAAACTTGATTTTGATCAAAAATTCAAAGTTTGACCTTTCAGTGTGCTTTTGACCATTTTAACCTTTTAAATGACTTTCTTGGAAAATTGTAATCCTAGTCTTACATCTTGGCAGAAGCAAACATGAGGGACCAAGATGATCCTTTGAGAAATGGGAGGACAAATTTTGGGGTACAATAGTTGTCCCTGTTCAAACTTCTTAAACCTGAAGAGTTAGATTGGTGAATCTGTCATTCGTGACTTGAAGGTGGAAGATGATTGTACACTAGAGTGTCCAGAAGTTTGAACTCTGATGATTTTGAGGTTGAGGTGTAAGGAATGGGCTTAAAAATGCCGTTTGGAGAAATGATGGAGAGTTGGCGAAGATGGGCTTATAGATTCCATCCAGAGGTGACTGTTTATAGAAATTAGACTAAGTCTAAGCTTGACTTCAAATGGGGCAAGAATCAGAATAAACCTTTGGTCGATTTAAAACTGAATCTAGCAAAAGTTTCGACTAATCTTTAACTAGAAAGAATCAGGATAAATCTTTGGAGTGATTTATCTGAACCAGAGAAGGTGTCTACTAAGGAAAGAATCAGGATAAACCGTTGAGAGATTTAAACTGAACCAGCAGAGGTCTGGAAAAGAATCAGAATAAATCTTAGAGTGACTTATCTGAACGAGAGAAAGTGTCTATTGTGGAAAGAATCAGGATAAACCGTTGAGAGATTTAAACTGAACCAGCAGAGGTCTGGAAAAGAATCAGAATAAATCTTGGAGCGACTTATCTGAACCAAAGAAAGTGTCTATTAGGGAAAGAATCAGGATAAACCATTGAGAGATTTAAATTGAACCAGCAGAGGTTTGGAAAAGAATCAGAATCAATCTTGGAGCGACTTATATGAACCAGAGGAAGTGTCTATTGGGGAAAGAATCGGGATAAACTAGTGAGAGATTTAAACTGAACTAGCAGAGGTCTGGAAAAGAATGAGAATAAATCTTGGATCGACTTATCTGGACCATAGAAAGTGTCTACTGGGGAAAGAATCAGAATAAACCATTGAGAGATTTAAACTAAACTAGCAGAGCTCTGGAAAAGAATCATAATAAATCTTGGAGTGACTTATCTGAACCATAGAAAGTGTCTACTGGGGAAAGAATCCGGATAAATTGTTGAGAGATTTAAACTGAATCAGAAAAGGTCTAGAAAAGAATCAGGATAAATCTTGGAACGACTTATCTGAACCAGAGAAGGTGTTTACTGGGGAAGCATCAGGATAAACCGTTGAGAGATTTAAACTGAACTAGTAGAGATATGAAGGAAGTATTTGTCATGTAGATAGCCAAACAGTCCTTTCTCGGGAATTGATCTGTAATTGATTTGTCCACAAATAGTTATCCTGTCTTGTTAGAAATTTGTTGATGTTAATTTTCTGTTGATTGATCTTTCCTGCAAAGGTAACAAGTTAGTTGTATGTAATTCCATCACGTATGAAATGTATGGTGTAATTATGTTTCTCAAAACAAATGAGATTGTGATATATGCATTTGCGTTGTCGACGTCTATGATGTATGAATGCAATGTATGCACATATTAGTTGTTCTCCTACAGTGTTGCTGGATTGGGGAAAATAAATCACTGACTGCTGCTGGGAATGAGGAGTGTAACTCTTCATATTTTGTTGAAGTTGAAGCATTGATAGATGGGTTTCTGTCATTAGATAAGTAAACTCTATTGGGGAAGGGAAACATCGCGCATTGCTTGTGGACTTGGTGAAATCCTACTGGGGAATTCCTGATCAGCTAGGTGACTTTCACTGGGGAGCCCTTGGAATATTAATTGGAAGTTTTGCTCCGTCGGGGATATGAAGGAAAAAGATACCATTATGCTGCATGATAGAGATATGAAAATGATCCTGTAGCAGGATGTTCTTGCTTCTTCTTTGTTCGTAGAAAGTATCTGCGGGAATTTTATGGAATGGCCCATAAATATTGTCATGTTTCTTAAAGCCATTAGTAATTGTCTTTCTGTTTAGTTTTCCTTTTTTACACATTCATTTATAAATAGTAATTACATTCAGATGCATATGTTCAAACATAAACAGTGGACATTTTTTGCAAACAAAACAGGAACAATAAAAGAAAAATAGATAGTTTTGCACTTTTAAAGGAATATCTTTGTATTAACTTGAATAAGTTTTTTTATACAAAGAGACGAACATCCTAGTAAGAGAATGTCATCGTAAAAATGAAAAATTGATACAAAGAAAAGATAGCTATGTAAAATAATCCCATGGGGTTCCCATTCTGCCATAGCCTTCATGTCTCTGAGCGTCTCATCCACTTGATGCTTTGTCCGAAGCTGATTGGATTGATTAGAACCATTCGAGTTTGACGATTGATGTCGGATATTGTTTGTAAGGTGATCCAACGGGACATGGTCATACGCTTTAAATCCCTAACTTTTTCCTGGACCGCCCTTTCGGGTTTTCAGTCTACCGGGATACCCTTTTTTGCCCAAGCCGCCTTTTTCAGGTTTTCAACTTGCCGGGTGTACAATTTTTTTTGTTTTATCCCTAATTTTTGCCTAGGCCAGTCAACCTAGCGGGTCCTTTTTTTTCATGCGTAGTATCTTTTAACCATATCCGCATTTATAGGGTGCGGAAGGTCGTCACCGTCCATAGTGGCTAAGATCATTGCCCCGCCAGAAAATACGTTTTTTATCACAAATGGTCCTTCATATGTAGGATTTAATTTTCCCCTGGGATCACCTTGTGGCAATAGGATACGCTTGATTACCAAGTCACCTACCTGATATACCTGACGTCTGACTTTCTTGTTAAAATCTAGCCGAGGAGCTTCCGATCAAATGGTTGAAGAATGGTCCAGATAACGTGCCTAAGAACATATCCAATAATTCTCTGTCAGATAGAGGGGGTTGAACTCTTCCAGTGAGATCCCTCCATTTTTGAGCATAAATTTTGAAACCTTCACCAGCACCCATAGACTTGCCTTGCAAATGTGTTTGAGTTGGAGCTAAGTCAGCATTATACTGGTATTGCTTATAAAAAGTAGCAGCCAAATCTTCCCAATTGCGAATATTGGTCCCTTCCAATTGATAGAACCAATCCAAATGCGTTCCTGACAAGCTTTCTCGGAAGAAATGCACCCATAGGTTCCTATCGGCAGTATGGGGTTGAATTTTCCCGACGTATGACCTTAAATGCAGCTTTAGACAATAGACACTGTAACACGCCGTTTTTATCTAAATGTTATTTCATTAATTATTTTCCAAAATTATTAAATTATATCTATTTTGAGAAATATATTCAATTGATATCGATTAAAATATTAATTGGGTAATGTGAAATAAAAATATTTATTATGTCGGAATATTATTTTGAATAATATTAATTTGGTGTGTAGTAATATTTGACTTTGTTTGATTAATTGGCATGATTAGGTTTATATAGAATGAATATTATTTAGTGTAATATTGTTTAATAGGGTTATATATTATAATTAGAGTTAAATAATTGTTGGGGCCAAATTATAATTTTAGAAAGATAGAGGGAGGAAAGTTAGTAGTAGAAGGAGGGTTTTATAAAATAGGAAGAAGAGTTAGTAAGAGTAGGAAAAAGAAGAGAAAGAAGAAGAAGAAAAGGAGAGAGGAGAAAGAAGAAAGAAAAGAGGAGAAGAGAAGAAAGGAGCTAGGGTGAAGTTGCAACATCTTCATCTTCTTGTTTCAAGATAACCCACGCCAAGGTAAGGGGTTTGATTCTCCATCTCATATTGTTAGGTTTTGGTAAATATATTTTGGATTTGGGGGTAAAATGGATAGTTGATTTTATAGGGTTTTGTTGGTTGATTGTTAGAATGGTTTAGAGAAGTTGGATTAGGAGTATGGTTTGTGGGTGTATTAGGTGCTAGCTTGTAGAAATTAAGAGTATTGAAATGGGAAAGAAAACCATGGTAGTGGAATGATAAAAACTCAAAAGAATGAGATTTTCACGCAGGCTTCACAACACGGGCCGTGTTGCAGCACACGGGTGCCCGTGTTGAAGCTCTGACTTGGCATTTCCTTTGGCACGTTCTGGTGGCCTCTCAACACGGGCCGTGTTGCAGCACACGGGTGCCCGTGTTGAAGCTCTGTAGTCCCCAAATTTCTGATTTTTCGCACTTTCTTTGGAACGCGTTTGTGTCCCGATTTTCCGATTTAGAATTATTTGATAATTGATGGTTTATGTTTTGGGTGAGTAAGTAACTTGTTTGTATACATTCTACTTGACGTTAAGATTGTTAAATCATATGTATGCATGCATGTACAATAGTTGATGTTCCATTGGTTGGATTTGAGGGCATGTGTATGTTAAGATTATTGTGAGTCTTAATTGCATGCATTGGTTATATTGTACATTTCATGGCATGGTTGGTCTTGAAACAGAGACGGTGAAACTGTGGGTTCACATGATTTTATAGACGGTGACCCTATTGTGGGAAAAGACGTAGTGACCTTGATCCGGAAGGGAAACATAGGTGGTGGAACATTGGGTCCACAATATCTAGACGGTGACCCTATTGTGGGAAAAGACGTAGTGACCTTGATCCGGAATGGAAACATAGGTGGTGGAACCTTGGGTCCACGAGTCGGTACCGCATTTGCATACGTTGGGTCGTGTTGTGAGTCACATGTATAATTGTGCATGATATGTATGTGTGTTGATGTGTTTGATTAGGTGCCAATATTGTTGTTGTTTGAATTATGGTTATATGCTAAGGATGTGAGTATTTCGGATAATCGGTTTACATGGTTAATGTGTTGGAAATGGGTTCCTTGAGTAAGGATACTATGAGTGATAAAATGAACGTGATCATTATGTATTGCGTTATTTATTGCCATTTCATTTACTTAAAATTACATGTTATATGATTATTGGAATTCTTACCCCTTTTGTTGGCCAATGCTTTTGATGGCATTGTGCAGGTACCGAGGACGGTAGCGCGAGGCGCTAGCTAACGGATGCATTAGATTGCAATCTGTTTTATTTTGGTTAGGGTCGAGTCGATGCTCTGGTAGTAACACTTAGGGGGTTTATTTAGTGTCGAACTCGATTATTTTGTATTTGGATTATGATGTATATAATCCTTATTCGTGTATATGATGTTTTGTATATGAGAGACTTGATAACATATGCTCATGTGATTTATGATGGCTTGATGCCTTGGATTATGTTTTGATTCCTCCATAATGGAGATGAGGTGAAATTGTGAAACTCCGTTGCGTTTGCACGAGAGAATGAAGTAAATATTTATTGTATGTTTGTTCTGTGTTGGAATACTTATACCTTCAAACATACCCTGTCCGTTTTTCTTTAAAAATAATTTGGAATGTGTTTTGTGTTGTGGCATCCCTTCCGTGCAATTTTATTTCTCTGATTTTAATCTTTACGTATTAATTGGGGTGTTACAATAGTGGTATCAGAGCATAGTCGGTCGGTTGTCAGGTCTTATTTTGTTAATCCCTTGTATTTGATTGTGTGGCTAACGCGATCAATGCCCTGTGTTGTTCAGAAGATGGCTGGTAGAAGGAATGATGATGCTTTAGCCGAGGCATTGAGGTTGCTTGCGGGGTCAATAAATCAGATGCCGCAAACGACTCAAGCACCACATGATGGTACTGAAGATGCTTTCCGTGCTCTTGGGAAATTCCAAAAGAACAACCCGTCTACTTTCAAGGGAGAGCATGCTCCGGTGGAGGCTCAAGAATGGTTAAAAGCAATTGAGAAAATATTTCATGTGATGAATTGCACTGACGCTCAGAAAGTGCAATTCGAAACACACATGCTGATTAAAGAAACCGAAGACTGGTGGATCAACGCTAGTCAGAGGTATGAGGAGGAGCAGGTTGTGGTAACTTGGGAAATTTTCCGAGATGCATTCTTGGAGAATTATTTTCCGGAGGATGTTCGCGGTAAAAAGGAAGTTGAATTCCTGGAATTGAAACAAGGTAGTGGTTCGGTAGCTGACTATGCGGCTAAATTTCAAGATTTGATCAAATACTGTCCTCACTACAACACTGTTAATGCTGAGAGGTCGAAGTGCCTTAAGTTTGTTAATGGTTTGAGGCCGGACATAAAGAAGGCGATTGGGTATCAGCAGATTACAAGATTCTCTGAGTTGGTTAATAAGAGTCGTATCTACGACGAAGACAGTCGGGATAGCACTGCTTATTACAAGAGCTTGAGTGAGAAGAGAGGTAAGGGACAGATGCGTCCTAAGCCTTATGATGGAAGAGGAAAGAGACCAATAAGTAGTGGGAAGAGTCTGAGTGGGGGAGTGACTACTCCAATCAAATGTTTTAAATGTGGTAAAGAGGGACATCATGCTATGGAATGTCGCCAGGGGATAGTTAAGTGTTTCAAGTGTGACAAGGTGGGTCACAAAGCGGTGGATTGTAGAGCTGGTATGAGTGTAACTTGCTTTAATTGTGGTGAGCAAGGCCACATAAGCACCAAATGTCCAAAGCCAAAGAAAGAAGTTGGAAAAGTATTCGCTTTATCTGGAGCAGAGACTTCTGCTGAGGAACATCTAATCAGAGGTACATGCTTTATCTCTAATGTGTCTTTGGTTGCTATTATTGATACGGGTGCGACGCATTCGTTTGTTGCTTTAGATTGTGCCAAGAGATTGGGCCTTGTTTTGTCTACTTTGGATCGAAGTATGGAGGTAGATACACCTGCGATGGGTTCAGTTTCTACTTCAGTTGTTTGTCTGAAGTGTCCTTTGCGCATGTGAGGGAGAGATTTCGAAGTTGATCTCGTGTGTCTTCCCTTGCATAAGATAGATGTGATTCTGGGTATGGACTGGTTGAAAGCCAACCATGTCTATATCAACTGTTTTGCTAAGGCTGTTCTTTTTCTCGAGTCCGAGAAAGATGGTGTGGTTTTCTTATCTACACAGCAAGTTGAGAAGAGTATGAAGAATGGAGATGGGTTGTTTATGCTTATGGAGAGTATGGTTTTGGAAGATGGTAGAGTAAGAAAGGATTATCCTGTGGTATGCGAATTTCCTGAAGTGTTTCCTGAAGAGATTACGGATTTACCTCCTGAGCGCGAGGTAGAGTTTTCCATCGACTTAATTCCTGGTACTAGTCCTGTTTCGATGGCTCCTTATAGGATGTCAAAGTCGGAACTAGTGGAACTGAAGAGTCAGCTGGAAGAGTTGCTTGACAAAAGGTTTATTCGTCCTAGTGTGAGCCCGTGGGGTGCTCCAGTTTTACTTGTGAAGAAGAAAGAAGGAACAATGAGACTTTGTGTGGATTATAGGCAGCTAAACAAAGTGACCATTAAGAACAAGTATCCTTTGCCAAGGATTGATGATTTAATGGATCAGCTGGTGGGTGCGTGTGTGTTTAGCAAGATTGACTTGAGATCAGGCTATCACCAGATTCGCGTGAAAGCGGGTGATATTCAGAAAACTGCATTCAGAACTCGTTATGGACACTATGAGTATTCGGTAATGCCTTTTGGTGTTACGAATGCACCTGGTGTGTTCATGGAGTATATGAACAGAATCTTTCATGAGTTTCTGGATAAGTTTGTGGTGGTGTTCATCGATGACATTCTGATTTATTCCAAGAGTGAAGCAGAGCATGCCGAACACTTGAGAATTGTTTTGTAAATTCTGAAGGAAAATCATTTGTTTGCTAAACTTTCGAAGTGTGAATTCTGGTTGGAACGAGTGAGTTTCCTTGGTCACGTGATATCTCGTGGAGGTATTGTTGTGGACCCTTCGAAGATAGAAGCCGTGTCAGAATGGGAATCTCCAAAATCAGTTTTTGAGATTCAAAGCTTTCTTGGTTTAGCAGGTTATTACCGTAAGTTCATTGAAGGTTTTTCCAAGCTAGCTTTACCGTTGACACGATTGACTAGGAAGAGTCAAGCGTTCGTATGGACTCCGCAGTGTGAAGATAGTTTCCAAGAGTTGAAAAGAAGGTTGACAACTGCGCCGATTTTGATTTTGCCTAAACCATCTGAACCGTTTACGGTCTATTGCGATGCATCTTTGATGGGTTTAGGAGGTGTGTTAATGCAAAATGGGAAGGTTGTGGCGTATGCTTCGAGGCAACTCAAGGTGCATGAGAGGAATTATCCGACTCATAACTTGGAGTTGGCAGCGGTGGTTTTTGTGTTAAAGATTTGGAGGCATTATTTGTTTGGGTCGAGATTCGACGTCTTTAGCAATCATAAGAGTTTGAAATATCTGTTTGATCAAAAAGAGTTGAATATGAGGCAGAGAAGGTGGCTAGAGTTCCTTAAAGATTATGACTTCAGTTTGAATTACCATCCTGGTAAGGCAAACGTGGTTGCAGATGCTCTGAGCAGGAAGTCTTTACACATGTCTATGTTAATGGTTAAAGAATGGGAATTATTGGAGCAATTTCGAGATTTGAGTTTGGTGTGTGAAGAGACTTATTTTGGCGTGAAGCTTGGTATGATGAAGCTTACTAGTGGTGTCTTGGAAGAGATTAGGGATGGGCAAAAGTCAGATTTGGTTTTGGTTGACAAGTTTACTTTGGTGAATCAAGGTCAAGGTGGAGAGTTCAGAATCGACGAGAATGGAATTTTGAGATGTCATGATAGAGTTTGCGTTCCCGAGGTGGGGGATGTGAAAAAGAGGATTCTTGAGGAAGGACACCGAAGCGGATTGAGTATTCATCCGGGTGCTACAAAAATGTACCAAGACTTAAGGAAGTTGTTTTGGTGGCCAAGTATGAAAAAGGAAATTGCTGAGTTTGTATATTCTTGTTTGGTTTGCCAAAAGTCTAAGATTGAACACCAGAAGCCTTCGGGTTTGTTGCAACCGTTGTCTATTCCCGAGTGGAAGTGGGATAGTATCTCGATGGATTTTGTTTCTGGTTTGCCGAGGACTCCGAGTAACCATGAGGCTATTTGGGTCATAGTGGATAGATTGACTAAATCTGCACACTTTATTCCGATTAGGATGGATTACGCCATGGAGAAGCTTGCTAAGTTGTATATAGAGCGGATTGTTTGTTTACATGGTATTCCTACATGTATTGTTTCAGATAGAGATCCGCGTTTCACTTCGATATTTTGGGAAGGTTTACAAATAGCCTTGGGTACTAAGCTGAGATTGAGTTCCGCTTATCATCCTCAGACGGATGGTCAAACGGAGAGAATGATTCAGTCACTTGAGGATTTGTTGCGTGCTTGTGTCTTGGATCAAGGAGGTTCATGGGAGAGTCATTTACCTTTGATTGAGTTTACTTATAATAATAGTTTTCATTCTAGCATTGGCATGGCTCCTTTTGAGGCATTGTATGGAAGGCGGTGTAGGACACCTTTGTGTTGGTACGAGACGGGAGAAAGCGCTATAGTTGGTCCGGAGTTGGTTCAAGAGACCACAGATAAGATCAGATTGATAAGAGAGAAGATGAAAGTGTCTCAGAATCGCCAAAAGAGTTACTTTGACAAGAGGAGGAAACCTCTTGAGTTCAAGAAGGATGAACATGTGTTTTTGAAGGTGAATCCAACTACGGGTGTTGGAAGGGCGCTTAAATCGCGGAAGTTAACACCTCGGTTTATTGGTCCTTATCAGATTTCAGAGCGGATTGGAAGTATGGCTTATCGGATTGCATTGCCGCCATCACTTTCAAATTTGCATGATGTGTTTCACGTTTCGCAATTACGAAAGTATATTCGCCATTAGTAATTTTCTTTCTGTTTAGTTTTCCTTTTTTACACATTCATTTATAAATAGTAATTACATTCAGATGCATATGTTCAAACATAAACACTGGACATTTTTTGCAAACAAAACAGGAACAATAAAAGAAAAATAGATAGTTTTGCACTTTTAAAGGAATATCTTTGTATTAACTTGAATAAGTTTTTTTGTACAAAGAGACGAACATCCTAGTAAGAGAATGTCATCGTAAAAATGAAAAATTGATACAAAGAAAAGATAGCTATGTAAAATAATCCCATGGGGTTCCCATTCTGCCATAGCCTTCATGTCTCTGAGCGTCTCATCCACTTGATGCTTTGTCCGAAGCTGATTGGATTGATTAGAACCATTCGAGTTTGACGATTGATGTCAGATATTGTTTGTAAGGTGATCCAACGGGACATGGTCATACGCTTTAAATCCCTAACTTTTTCCTGGACCGCCCTTTCGGGTTTTCAGTCTACCGGGATACCCTTTTTTGCCCAAGCCGCCTTTTTCAGGTTTTCAACTTGCCGGGTGTACAATTTTTTTTGTTTTATCCCTAATTTTTGCCTAGGCCAGTCAACCTAGCGGGTCCTTTTTTTTCATGCGTAGTATCTTTTAACCATATCCGCATTTATAGGGTGCGGAAGGTCGTCACCGTCCATAGTGGCTAAGATCATTGCCCCGCCAGAAAATACGTTTTTTATCACAAATGGTCCTTCATATGTAGGATTTAATTTTCCCCTGGGATCACCTTGTGGCAATAGGATACGCTTGATTACCAAGTCACCAACCTGATATACCTGACGTCTGACTTTCTTGTTAAAATCTAGCCGAGGAGCTTCCGATCAAATGGTTGAAGAATGGTCCAGATAACGTGCCTAAGAACATATCCAATAATTCTCTGTCAGATAGAGGGGGTTGAACTCTTCCAGTGAGATCCCTCCATTTTTGAGCATAAATTTTGAAACCTTCACCAGCACCCATAGACTTGCCTTGCAAATGTGTTTGAGTTGGAGCTAAGTCAGCATTATACTGGTATTGCTTATAAAAAGTAGCAGCCAAATCTTCCCAATTGCGAATATTGGTCCCTTCCAATTGATAGAACCAATCCAAATGCGTTCCTGACAAGCTTTCTTGGAAGAAATGCACCCATAGGTTCCTATCGGCAGTATGGGGTTGAATTTTCCCGACGTATGACCTTAAATGCAGCTTTAGACAATAGACACTGTAACACGCCGTTTTTATCTAAATGTTATTTCATTAATTATTTTCCAAAATTATTAAATTATATCTATTTTGAGAAATATATTCAATTGATATCGATTAAAATATTAATTGGGTAATGTGAAATAAAAATATTTATTGTGTCGGAATATTATTTTGAATAATATTAATTTGGTGTGTAGTAATATTTGACTTTGTTTGATTAATTGGCATGATTAGGTTTATATAGAATGAATATTATTTAGTGAAATATTGTTTAATAGGGTTATATATTATAATTAGAGTTAAATAATTGTTGGGGCCAAATTATAATTTTAGAAAGATAGAGGGAGGAAAGTTAGTAGTAGAAGGAGGGTTTTATAAAATAGGAAGAAGAGTTAGTAAGAGTAGGAAAAAGAAGAGAAAGAAGAAGAAGAAAAGGAGAGAGGAGAATAAAGAAAGAAAAGAGGAGAAGAGAAGAAAGGAGCTAGGGTGAAGTTGCAACATCTTCATCTTCTTGTTTCAAGATAACCCACACAAAGGTAAGGGGTTTGATTCTCCATCTCATATTGTTAGGTTTTGGTAAATATATTTTGGATTTGGGGGTAAAATGGATAGTTGATTTTATAGGGTTTTGTTGGTTGATTGTTAGAATGTTTTAGAGAAGTTGGATTAGGAGTATGGTTTGTGGGTGTATTAGGTGCTAGCTTGTAGAAATTAAGAGTATTGAAATGGGAAAGAAAACCATGGTAGTGGAATGATAAAAACTCAAAAGAATGAGATTTTCACGCAGGCTTCACAACACGGGCCGTGTTGCAGCACACGGGTGCCCGTGTTGAAGCTCTGACTTGGCATTTCCTTTGGCACGTTCTGGTGGCCTCTCAACACGGGCCGTGTTGTAGCACACGGGTGCCCGTGTTGAAGCTCTGTAGTCCCCAAATTTCTGATTTTTCGCACTTTCTTTGGAACGCGTTTGTGTCCCGATTTTCCGATTTAGAATTATTTGATAAGTGATGGTTTATGTTTTGGGTGAGTAAGTAACTTGTTTGTATACATTATACTTGACATTAAGATTGTTAAATCATATGTATGCATGCATGTACAATAGTTGATGTTCCATTGGTTAGATTTGAGGGCATGTGTATGTTAAGATTATTGTGAGTCTTAATTGCATACATTGGTTATATTGTACATTTCATGGCATGGTTGGTCTTGAAACAGAGACGGTGAAACTGTGGGTTCACATGATTTTATAGACGGTGACCCTATTGTGGGAAAAGACGTAGTGACCTTGATCCGGAAGGGAAACATAGGTGGTGGAACATTGGGTCCACAATATCTAGACGGTGACCCTATTATGGGAAAAGACGTAGTGACCTTGATCTGGAATGGAAACATAGGTGGTGGAACCTTGGGTCCACGAGTCGGTACCGCATTTGCATACGTTGGGTCGTGTTGCGAGTCACATGTATAATTGTGCATGATATGTATGTGTGTTGATGTGTTTGATTAGGTGCCAATATTGTTGTTGTTTGAATTATGGTTATATGCTAAGGATGTGAGTATTTCGGATAATCGGTTTACATGGTTAATGTGTTGGAAATGGGTTCCTTGAGTAAGGATACTACGAGTGATAAAATGAACGTGATCATTATGTATTGCGTTATTTATTGCCATTTCATTTACTTAAAATTACATGTTATATGATTATTGGAATTCTTACCCCTTTTGTTGGCCAATGCTTTTGATGGCATTGTGCAGGTACCGAGGACGGTAGCGCGAGGCGCTAGCTAACAGATGCATTGGATTGCAATCTGTTTTATTTTGATTAGGGTCGAGTCGATGCTTTGGTAGTAACACTTGGGGGGTTTATTTAGTGTCGAACTCGATTATTTTGTATTTGGATTATGATGTATATAATCCTTATTCGTGTATATGATGTTTTGTATATGAGAGACTTGATAACATATGCTCATGTGATTTATGATGGCTTGATGCCTTGGATTATGTTTTGATTCCTCCATAATGGAGATGAGGTGAAATTGTGAAACTCCGTTGCGTTTGCACGAGAGAATGAAGTAAATATTTATTGTATGTTTGTTCTGTGTTGGAATACTTATACCTTCAAACATACCCTGTCCGTTTTTATTTAAAAATAATTTGGAATGTGTTTTGTGTTGTGGCATCCCTTCCGTGCAATTTTATTTCTCTGATTTTAATCTTTACGTATTAATTGGGGTGTTACAGACACCGTCATATTTAGCGAAAGTAGGGACCTTGAATTTATGTGGGATGACAACCCCAGAGACAAGTCCTAGCTCTTCAAAATCCAATCTGAGTACCCTCTGGATCTGCATAGAATTGGGGCGATCCTTCAGCTGCTTGTATTTATCGTCAGCTAGGAGATATTGTTCTTCAGAGTAGTCCATTTCTTCCTCTTCTTCAGATTCCGGGTGGTCATTTCCTTCCTTGTTCTTTCCTTCTTGATTGTCTCCTTCACCTGACGAGGTTGCGAAATCTAATGTTCGCCTGGCTGGCCCTTTCAACCTTCTTCCCAAATTCAAAAGATCGACTGATTTCTTCGCTTTCTTCTTCTTTTATTTGATCAACAAAGTTTTCAAATCCTCTTGTCCTTTAGCCAGAGCCAAGAACATTTGTTGGAATTAAGCGTTATGCGCTTGAAGATCCTTTACTGTGTGTTCAATATCCATCTCACTAAAATAAACAGTAGAAAGATAAGGAGACCTGTTTGTGAAAAATCTGTTTGTGTTATGATGAATGAAGATGCATATGCAAATGATTTCAAGGAAATTAGAGATTTAAATTTGTTTAGACAAAAAGGAAACACACGTTATATTAATAAATCCAAGTTTGAGTATGTCATGCCTCTTAGGGATTACAATGGAAGAAATAAAATACATAAATAAAACTCCTAAGACAAAAAGGTTGAACGCATCCTCTTTGGTGCGATGTAGGTGTTCATACTTTGTTCTTCATGAAGTTTCTTGGTGAGTTCCAGAACCTTCTTCTCACTAGCATAAAATTGGGCTTAGAAGATGTCTCGTTCTTCTTGTAGCTGAATCCAACCCTTTTGCAAGTCTTCAAGAGAGGTAGGCATGTTGGGGTGAAGGGCAGTATACGGTACATCTCCTTCAGCAACAGGCTCCATGAAAATGGGGAGGATGGAGGGGTAAGCCATTACGAGACTCTGAGTGCAAGATCGCACCCACCTAAGATAAGGCTCAAGGGGGATAGAGTTTTTGTGTCCCAATGTATTATTATCCACCTTGTTCACCATCCTCCAAGCTCGTACAAACCTCTGACGGTAGCCTTGATTGTCACTATCGTAGTTGAACACCACACCTTGGATGAGCATATCATGAGGACCATCTCTCCAGGCATACCCAAACTGTCGTAAAGCTAAGAAAGGGTTGTAAGTGATACCTCCCCTAATGCCAAGTGGGACATTATGGAATTCCCCACAGCGGTCAATGATAGAAGTATCTTCCAAGGATCGAGAACACAAATAAATGTCAAAATGTGTAAGGGACATCATCCTTTGAGACCATGTCAATCCTTGCTCGTACTTCAATACTGATCGAGGTAGATGCTAAGTAAACCACTTGGCGAGTAGGGGAAAGCAACACAATAGAGTACCTCTTTTCTTCATAGTGCGAGTATGGAAACAATATAAGATGTCTCAGAGTAAAGTAGGTATAGGATCACGAGAGAGAAAGATTTTGATGGCATTCACATCTATGAATTGGTCCGAATTGAGAAATAGAACCAAACCATATATTAAAAGGGCCAGGATATCTTCAAAGGCTTGAAGATCCATATCTTCCCAGAATAAACGAGCCTTTTCCAATAGAAACTTGGCTAGGAACCCTTTAATTCTCCTTCTTGTCTCCTAATTTGCTATAATGTCGGCTCTCTTCAGATGCAAGGCTTCGGCAATGACTTTAGGTTTCAGAATCCCTTCTAGACCGGTGAATGGTATTTGATCAAGCACGGGAACTCCTAATAGTAGAGAGAACTCTTCTAGTGTACGAACCAACTGATAGTCAGGAAAGGTGAAGAAATGATGTATGGGATGAAAGAATTGGAAGAGCACACTCATCATTTCCTCTTGGAAATTGGAGGTAGACAAACTGAGTAGTCGACCATATATCTTGGTAAAAGGAGAATCTCTGGGCACCCTTGATGCTAACTCTTGGAGTTAAGGGTGCGCTTTCACGAAGCTAATTCAGATGGTGTTCCTTTGGACGGGATTCATGGCCTACAAAACAAAGCAAAGATAATTCCTAAATCCTTGAAATGGTTAGTGAGAATGCTTATGATGTTATGATGTTTATGATGTTATGTACCAGCAAGTTGTTATGTACATATAAAGCAAACAAATCCTTAGGTTTAGGCTTGCATGGGGATTGTAGGTAAGTACCCTCTTGAAGTTTAGTCGGCTTAACCTGTCCTAGAAAGTAACCGGGTTCTAGGAGATCTCAATATCACTGACCTTTCCTTTAGGCATTGTCTCAGCATAATCAATCTTTTCTTGCGGCTGAGATATCCTAAAATTATGGTCTCAATAAGAGTAGTATCGAGTATCAACCAATTTTTAGCTTTCCACCGAAACCGGTCATCTCACTACTTCCTAATGGCCAAGTTATTCAATTAAGGTTCTAAAGTCAGTTAGTGCTTCATGACGCTGCTCAGCAGCCCGACATTCTCCTCGATTCAACACAAGGGATACCGGTACCAAAAAATGTGTCACATTAACGTAGCCATTGCTTCAACCATGTAGGTCTACACCGTACAACTTCCACAATCTATTGCTACTTACCTAAAAAGGTGCCCTAGATCTAGGAAGAGGATCAAAGCAAACCCAAATGAGGAACCATAACGAAAAGCAAGCAAGTAAAATAATGAAAAACAAATAAAGGTGATCTAGCCCTAAGGTAACCCCACTTTTAAGAAAGTCCCCAACAGAGTCGCCAGTTCTATAATACGGTAGGAGAACTGACTTGGGTGCTTTGCGTTTGATCGCAATTGTTGTAGATAGCAAGAGTCGCCACCGATTTTTTTTATCCAAAAGGAAAGGATAAAAAGAACTGGAAAGACCTTTTGAGATTATTTCTTGAGTTCGGGGGGCAGGTTATGAAAAGGGAAGGTATTAGCACTCTTTTCACCCATAGTTATCTACGTGCTCTTATTTGCTTGCTAGATCACTTGCTTTTTGTTTGAAGATGTGTTTGTGATGTGGGTTTTGAAAGTATTTTGAAAAGGAGTGTCTTTGTAATGGTTCTCGTCTCTATAAGAACACGTACAAAGTGTTTTAACTTTTGAAAATGTTTCAAGGTGAAATTGTGGGTGTATAAAATGTTTTTATTATGAGCAAGCGAGAAACTAGGAGCAATCTACCTACTCAAAAGGTCTTAAATATTCTTTTCCTCCTCCTTTAGATGTTGTTATCTCACCATTGTTTTGGTAAGAAACCCCATCGTTAGACGTGAAGGGACGGGCGCGGGACATTTTGTATAGTCATATAAGGCAACCTATGGGATATTTTAGCAATGTCGTTTAGGGACTAGATCGTTTACCAAAGGCAACATTGAGGGTCATCGAGGGACTACGATCTTTTATCGAGGGTCTTTGCTAAAACACCCATATTCGAGGGACATGTCTATTTTCCGAAAATAAACAAAGTGAGATTACCCTAGAGGTGCTAGTGTGTAAGTGTGTTCGATTGTATACATTTTGTCTTGCATTTAAAGGTGATCTACTTGTTGATTTTATCTTACCATACACCCTAATTACTAATAATATATGAAAGCAAATAAAATGCGGAAATAAATCCTAAGCTATTACATCATTTCAGGGATGGGGGTACATATTTACAAATGGGGATTTGCAAGAATTTAAATCCTAATTATCTATTACAACCATATTGAATTGTATAATATAAGAAAAGGAAAGGACTTTTTTTGAAAATGGTTTTTGTCTTAATAAATTAAAAGAAAAATAATTAGTTAATAAAAAGAAAAAAATTTTAAAGCTTTTTTTTATATTAATACTGAAAATAATAGGAATAAGAAAGAAAAAAGAAAAATAACGAAAACAGGATCAGCACGTTGCTGAAAACAAATATTAGGGTTATCAGAAGTTCTGATGCTAGGCACACTGTAGTTTAGACAGAAACATTGGAGGAAACCAGAAGTTCTGGGTTGCTGCACGCTAAAGTTCTGAAAGAAACGCTGGAGGAAACCAGAAGTTCTAGGTTGCTGCGTGCTGAAGTTCTCGGTGTTAAAACAGTGAGAAGAACCTAGAAGTTCTATGCTCTGTGTTACAATAGTGAGAAAAACCTAAAAGTTTTGTGTTATGTTAAAACAATGAGGAAAACCTAGAAGTTTTGTGCTGTGTTACAACAGTGAGAAAAAACACCTAGAAGTTATGTGTTGTGTTAAAACAGTGAGAAGAACCTAGAAGTTCTGTGTTCTGTGTTACAATAGTGAGAAAAACCTAGAAGTTTCGTGTTGTGCTAAAATAGTGGGAAAGAAAACTCAGAAGTTCTATATTAAACTTCACCTCCTTCCTTACATTAGCCAGAGCATCTGTAACTTATTCAGTTCTTACCAACAGAAAAACAAAAAATAAAAGGACGACAGTTTATAGAAGTTCCAATCCTAATTTTGAGCCTAGTTTTCTTCAAGAAGTTCTGATCCACAAATTTTCTATTTGGGCAATGATATATATATATATATATATATATATATATATATATATATATATATATATATATATATATATATATATATATATATATATATATATATATATATATATATATATATATATATATATATATATATATATATATATATATATATATATATATATATATATATATACAGTCTTAGCACTATGATATCTACATTTTAATGATGTCCTGAATGAAAAGTTCAAAGTCAGGATGACTTACCTTGAATCTGAAGTGCGTGTTTGGGACCTGAGCTGCAACCCTCAAATGTTCTGGGGTCAGCAAGAAATGGAACATAAAATGTTGTGTTCTTTGATTCAAAAGGGAAGAACAAAGGTATTGTTTTTGGAATTATGGGTTTAATAATGTTTGAATGTTTTCTTTTTTCTCTCTTTTTTTTTGTATTTGATCACTCTCTCTTTTCAAAATCCAGCGCCTTAGACGTGTGGTGGAACAACTTATTTATAGATGAGTTTACTTTGATTTTTTGAGGGAAAACAAATGGGATTTGAACCTTTTTGGCATACTGTTCCATTTCTTTTTAAATACAGATTTTATGTGCTAATTTGGTGCAAATATGGGGTTCGAGGAAGTGCAGTCGCAGACTGGATCAACAATAATTTGGAGTGTTGTTGAAGCTGGATGCAGGACTGTGCCATAGCAGTGCAACAGACTGTTCAGAACGAGGTTTTGGGGCTTGGTGATGTTCTGATTGAAGAATGGAAAGACCAGAATGAGATTCGAAGGGTGATGTTCTGATCGAAGCATAAAACATAGTCTCCATATGCTGAAGAGTGATGTTCTGATTGAAGAACACAATTTCCATATGTTCTAATTGAAGAGTCATATTCTAAATCATTTTTGCAAATTCTAACTGCACTTGTGTGAAAACTGGCCAAGAAGTTCTGAAATTATCATATTTCTTAACACTTAGAACATTTTCTAAGAGTTTAGAAATTTGACTTTTTCAAAGTAATTTCTGACTTTTGATTTCTTGATAAACCAATTCCTATCCTGATGAAATATGATTGTCAAAACTTGATTTTGATCAAAAAGTCAAAGTTTGACCTTTCAGTATGCTTTTGACCATTTTACCCTTGTGAATGACTTTCTCGAAAAATTGTAATACTAGACTTGCAACTTTACAGAAGCAAACCTGAGGGTCCAGGATGATCCTTTGAGAAATTGGAGGGAAATTTTTGGGGTACAACACATTGATAAATTGTAACGCTTCAGAACTTCTCACATAAGAGGATGAATGTTACCGTTGTGAGTCTTTTACAACTTGTATCATAACTTTACGGATCAGAGTATCGGAGATCCTGTTTCACAGCGCTGGTGAATTCAGAAGTTGTAACAGAACATCTTCATATAAGCGTGTCACACAGATTTGCTTCTGAGAAGGACGCGTCTGATTCTATCATGGTACTCTCATCTTCTATGCTCATATAATCAGAACTGCTAGTGATGTTCTGGAAGATCATCTATGCTCCTTACATTAGAACATCTTTTTGACATCAAAACTTTCTGCATATAAAGATACTTTTATTAGTGAGCATATTTGTTCTTTATATATATATAATGTGTTTGTTATCATCAAAACTCTTGTAGGGATGTAGAACCAAATTATATTCTAACACCTTGTAAGTGTTTGATATTCGAGTGATGCTGGAGCTTTTGTTTGTTCAGATACTTTGCCATCTGTTTGTTTGATTCTTGTCATGGGACCTGTGATGTTTTTCTATCTCCCTTTGGATGTTTCATCATCCATTATCGTGCTTTCTCTTATGACAGTATGACTGCTCTTGGGTCTCTTTTATGAGATATTTCCCATGCTCCCTTAGGATTACCCGTATAGGATTAGTCCTCGAGCTAGACATTAGGATATCTATCCATATATGTTCACTTAGGTAGATATTTCCTTTTCTTCCTTGACGTAGGTCCATAATTGCATGATTGCACTAGGGTTAGAGATTAGGATAGTCTCCCTTAGTTGTTTTCATTTCTTTGCATATTGCATCTTAAAACAAAAACTTTCTTTTTCTTAGCAAATCATAAAACATCTCTAATGAACTTAAATCCTTCTTCAAGGTAAAAAATACAAACCAATCTTAATTGTTTGTGCGCCTTTTCGCTTTGTTTTAAACCTTGTTAAGTGGGCATATTACCACCTTTACCATGATATTTTTCTATCTTTGTATCGATGTTTCACCATCACTTATTTTTGTTATCCTACATTTATTTTCAATATCATTGTTAGTTGTGATGTTTTATCATCTAAATTGTAATTTTTTTCATTCCTTGCCATGATATTTTTCTATCTTTGCGTTGATGTTTCGCCAACGCGTATGTTTGATATCTTACTTTTATTTTCGATATCATTGTTAGGTGTGATGTTTTATCATCTAATTTGTGATTTTTTATCATCTCTCTTTTGATATTTTGCCATCCATGTTTTGATGTTTTTCCATCCATGTTTGCTATCCATGTTGTGATGTTTCGTCGTCTGTATTGTGATGTTTTGTCATCCATGTCGTGATGTTTTTCATCCATGCTATGTTGTATTATCATCTTTACCATGATGTTGTACCATCTTTGCCGTGATATTTTACTATCTTTGCCACGATGATTGGTCATCTTTGTGTCAATGCTTCGCCATCGCTTATATTTGGTATCCTACTTTTATTGTTAATATCACTATTAGGTGTGGTGTTTTGTCATTATTGATGTTTTCCATCTTGTTTTATGTTTTTCCGTCTTATTTGATGTTTTGTCATCTTGTCTGATGTTCTGCCATCTTGCTTGATGTTTTGTCTTCTTATCTGAAAAACACAAACAAACCAAAATATTTTAGCCGAATTACGGCTGCTCTGATTCCTTAAAAGGGATACATAGATGGAGGCTTTTGTGGGGCCTAATCGAGCATATCTTTTTAAATATTCCTTTATTTCCCCCACATTTTCTTTGCATGCATTCCCTTTTTAGCTTTAAGCCTTAGACATAGATTTTGATACCCATTAGATTAGACAACAAGAGTGGATACCATAGAGTACTACAGACGTGAGGGGTGCTAATACCTTCCAGTTGTACCCCAAAATTTTCCCTCTCATTTCTCAAGAATTTTCTCAAAAGATAATCCTGGACCCTCAGGTTTGTTCCCATTGAATTTCAAGCCTTGAATTACAATTTTTCCAAGCAATTCATTCACAAGGGTAAAATGTTCATTTGCATACTAAAAGTCAAACTTTGACTTTTGGATCAAAATCAAGTTTCAAGAATCATATTTAATCAAGACATGTTGGAATGTGAGATTTGTTTCATCAAGATATTCAAAAGTCAAAATTACTTTGGGAAAAGTCAAATTTCTAAATACTTAGAATGTTTTTAAGTGTTTAAGAAATATGACAAGCTCAGAACTTCTGATCAGATTATCATCATGATGCAAGCTGATTCTGGAAGAAATTCTGACATAAGAGTTTTAGATCTCAATAAGACCTAAAATATCACAGAACATAACTTCTCCTAGAAATGCTGGGATTTCAAGTCAAATCCTCAAAGACACGTCCCTGAAACTGAAGCATTCAGCAAATTTTGGACACTTTCAAAACAAATTTTTGTCAGAACTTTTGGGCCAGTTTTCACAAAGGTTCAGTCAAAGTTTGCAAGGGTAATTCAAAAAAGGTTACAAGGCATGTTGCAAGCTTCCTGGAAGGTCTGAGAACTCCTTCAGAACATGCTAGAGCAAGGAGATACAAAGATCAGAAGTTGGATGTCTATTCTAAGTTACGATGAAGCTGAACTTTTGTTCCAGAATTAAGCAATGATGCATAATCTCACATTGCAGGATTTCAGGTTTGATAAATCTCATCATCATTTAATGCTCACAACCACTTTTGGGTCTTTATCCAAAATATTTCCCCACGTGTGGCATAGAGGTACCATTACTGTCTTGGAGAAGAAAACTTTTGTACAAGAGTGTTCTACGCCCATACGTTGCTTTGCTTTTGAGGTTTCCTTTCCTTAATTCCTGCTTACAAATCCGGATTAGGCGCTGCTAAAGCTGCTAACCACCATACATATTTGAACCAACTTCAAGAACAAGTCAGCGCCTAGCATATGATGGTTGTACCCCTTGACCTCTCCAAGCTACTAAACCTTTGCCTATAAAATGGACTTTATTGGCAACTGTAATGAGGTCGAAAATTTGGGAAAGAAAAAGCCTTGAACCCCTGCTAAAATTCCAAGAATCCAAAACTGCAAACACAAAATACAAAACCTGTTAGCTTTTGATTTCTTGCATTGGAACTCCATTTTTCCTTAAGTGTTTCTTGACCAAAACCATCCATACCGTTTCTGATTTACATATTAGAAGCTATCCTAACTTCTGTTTTCAGACTGTAATACACTCTCCATCCATATCCACCTCAAAGAAGTCAGAACTTTGCCCCTAAGCTGTTCTAGAATCTTCTAACCATTTGTAGCCCAAGTTGAAAGTTTCCAGCCTGCTGAACATGGGAAGAAGCTGTTCAGAACATCACAAGCAGTCAGAACTATACTCCAGCTCACAGAGTATTTTCCAGCTGCAAGGTAAGATTCTGCTGACTCTCATCATATTACTTGGGTATTGTTAGACTTGCATGTTCAAAATGCAATGTAGACATCCTGATTCGGATGATGTACATATTCTGAGGTTTCATGCATTTGCCTGCCTAAGTAGGGAGAATTTCAATCCAGAACTTCTTGAAGAAAGTAGGACTCAGAATTAGGATTAACAAATTCATGCTTGCTTCTGATTTATAGTTCTGATATCTCTTGTTTCTGAAACATTATGAAACCTTCCATAACTGTTATATGCGCATCTTCTGTTTTGTTGAGAAATTACTAAGTTGTAGGTGTTCTGACTAGCATGGAGAGGGAGATGAAGTTCTGCCAGTGGCATCAGAACTTCTGAAATCTTCATTGTTCCCAGCGGACCCAGAACTTCTAACTTTATCTATTTCTACTAATATGATATCTGTTTTTGCAGGACGCCAGAGTCTGAACTTCTGATCTCTTTTAGTTCAACAACGTGCTGCTTCTATTTTCTTTTTTCCTTACTATTTTTGCTATCATATCTATTTTCACTAATCAAAAACACCAAAAAAAATTACATTTTACATGTCTTATTTTATTTCTTTTAACATAAAAATATCAAAATATTTTCTTAAACAAAATTTATTTCTTTTCTTAAACAAAACAAGTCCATTTCACATTTTCTTGTACATTCTTATCCATTCAATATGGTTGTAATAGTAACTTAGGATTTAATTTTATTTGTGATCCTCATTTATGAATCTGTACAACCCATCCCCCTAATGATTGTAATAGAGTAGGATATTCACTTTCCATACTTTTTATTGCTTTCATCTATTGCTAGTAATTAGGGTTTATATGGAAAGACTAAAACCAAATAGATAACCCTAATCAAGACAAAAATGCATGCAATCAAACACACTTTGCACACATGCACACCTTAGGGTAATCTTACTTGTTACCTATCGGAAAAATAGTCATGTCCCTAGAACATGGGAGTTTTAGCAAAGACCCTCGATAAAAGATCGTAGTCCCTCGTTGACCCTCGATGTTGCCTTTGGTAAACGATCTAGTCCCTAAATGACATTTCTAAAACATCCATAGGTTTCCTTCTATGACTATACAATGACCCACGCCCGTCCCTTCACATCCAATGATGGAGCTTCTCACCAAATCAATGGTAAGATAGCAACACCTAAAGGAGGAGGAAAAGAACATATAAGACCTTTTGAGTAGTTAGATTCGCTTCTAGTTGCTCACTTGCTCACAACAAAAACATTTTATACACCAACACACTCATTTGAAAACATTTTCAAAAATATCAACACTTTGTATACATTCTTACGAACAAGAATCATGACAAAGTTTTCCTAAACAATGGCTTGTTTACAAAATACTTTCAAAAACCATACAAAGCACAATTTCAAACAAAAGTAAGTGATCTAGCAAGTAACTAAGAGCCCGTGGAACACCATGGATGAAAAGGGTGCTAATACCTTCCCTTTTCATAATTTACCCCCCGAACTCAAGAAACAATCTCAAAGGTATTTCCTGTGCTTTTTCAGCTTTCCTTTTGGATAAAACAAAAGTCGGTGGTGACTCTGGATAACCGCAACATTTGCAATCAAATGCAAAACCCTCAAGTCAGTTCTCCCATCGTATCACAGAACTGGCGACTCTGTTGGGGAAAATTCTAAAGTGGGGTTACCTTAGGGATATATCAAATTTATTTTCTTACATTGTTTGAGTTGTGTGCTTTACATTATGGTTCTTTGTTTGGGTTCGAATCCTCTACCCGAATTTGGGATACATTATAGATAAGTAGCAATACATTGTGGAAACTGTGCGGGGTATACCGACATGGTCTAAGAAATAACTACTTTAGTGCGACGTACTTGTGGGTACCGGTAGCCTTTGAGTTAATCAAAGAGAATACGGGGCCTCTTAGTGATGTCATGAAGCACTAATGAACTTTTAGAACATTTACTTAACCAACTTGGCCTTTAGGATGTAGTGAGATGACCGGCTTCGGTGCAGTCCGAAGTTGGTAGATACTCGATACTACACTCATCGAGGTTTAGTTTCTTGGGATATTTCAGTCTCCATTAAAGAGGTTTGTGCTGAAACAATGACCAAGGAAACAAACCAGTGATATTGAGCTCCTTAGAACCCGGTTACTATTACTAGGACAGGTTTAAGTCAATTAAACTTCAAGAGGGTACTTACCTATAAAACTCCATGCAAGCCTAAACCTAAGGATTTGTTTGTTTTGTTTGTATATGCATACTTGTACATAACATCATGAACATCATATGCATTTACTAACCATTTCAAGGATTTTGGGATTCATCTCTGTTCTTGTTTTGTAGGATATGGATTCACTTCGCAGGAAAACTATTCAAGTCAACCTTGTAAGGATCCCTCCATAACTTAAGGATCTAGCTTCAAGGATTCCCAAAAACACTCCATTCACCGAGAGACATGGTCGCCTACTTAACTTAGTCACCTCCAACACAGATGAGGATATGATGAAGGTGATCTTTCAGTTCTTTGATCCTTTACACCATTGCTTCACATTTCCCGACTATCAACTTGTGCCTACTTTGGAAGAATTCTCCCAACACTTGAGGATTCCCATTCCCAATCAAAAACCTTTCAACGGTACGGAAAGAGACCCAAATCCATAAGAGATTTCTCAAGCTCTACACTTGCACTCGTCTGATGTCACAACTTATTGGGAAACAAGGAGTGGTGTCAAAGGTTTCTTAGAAAAGTTCTTGTTCGAGAAAGCCCAAAGCTGTTGGAACTCCTTATATTTGCAAGCCTTTGAGGAAATTATGGCTCTCCTCATCTATGGGATGTGTGATACGGTGGGAGAAATGACTTTAGGTTTTGCGTTTCGTTGCAAATGTTTCGATTTAGCAAGAGTCGTCACCGACTTTTATTTTATCCAAAAGGAAAGGTAAAAAAGCACAGGAAAGACCTTTGAGATATTTTCTTGAGTTCGGGGGGTAGATTATGAAAAGGGAAGGTGCTAGCACCCTTCTCATTTATGGTTTTCCATGGGATCTTAGTTACTTGCTTAGACCACTTGCTTTGCTTTTACAATTGTTTGAAATGGTGCTTTGTGTGGTTTTGAAAGTATTTTGAAAATAGGCCATCGTTTAGGCAATCTTTGTAATGATTCTCGTTCGTAAGAATGTATACAAAGATGTTTGTCTTTTGAAAAATGTTTCAATGTTTTGTAAGATGTTTGGAAATGTTTTGTAAGATGTTTGGAAATGTGTGTGTGATTATTTTTTGAAAATAGAAAGGATTGTTTGGAAGAGAGCAAGTAACTAGGAACTATCTACCCTACTCAAATGTCTTTCCTATGCATCTTTATTCCTTTGACATTATTGATTTACCATTGCATTAGTAAACAACCCTGTCTTTGGATGTTAAACGGGACGGGTATGGGTCATCGTATGACCATGATAGCAATGTTGCCAAGTATCTTTAGCATTTTTAGGGACCAATATAATTTGTTTTAGGAAACCTTTTGATAGCGTCATGGAGGGACTATGATCTTTTGTTTTGTTTTGTTTTGCCAAGATACCTTGCATGCATACCATGGCCATTTTTAAGGCAACAAAATGGGTGAAACCCTAAGGAGTGCTTGTGTGCAATGTGTGTCATTTTCATGCATTTGTCTTGTATTTGTTTGATTTTTGTCTTATCATGCAAACCCTAATTTTACTAAACATGTATATAATGCGATAAATTGCGTAAAATAAATCTAAGCTATTACAACAATTATTATGGGAGGGGGGATACAAGTTTTTGAATGGGGATATTTGCATAAAATAAAACCCTAAATACTATTACAACCCAATTGAAATATTGTACAAGATAAATAAATAAACAATTATTTAAATATGCAAATAAAATGTATTTATGCAAAATGTTTTGTATTTATTTTATGTATGAGAAAAATAAATTATTTAAGTCCTAAAAATAAGAAAAAATTATATTGTTATTTTTGGAAGGGTGAAAAACCCTAGTTTTTGATTTAAAAGAAAATTAGGTTTTCTAATATTTATTTGTCCATTTTTGTACTAGAAATAAATAAATAATATTATTAACAAATATTAAAAAATAAAATATGTGTGGAAATAATATTTTATGTGTATGAATTATAAAATATAAAAATGTATGATATTTTTAAATGTGTTTACTATTTATTTTAAGAAAATAGATTCTATTTATTCTAAATAATCAATATTTATGCATAAAAAATATGATAAAAAATAAAATAAAAATGCGAAAAATTAAGAAAATATTTTTGTGATTTTTTAATGTTCAGAAAAAAAATATTAAAGTCAATAAACATAAAAGAAATGAAAAAATATGCAAAATATAAAAATATGCAAAGGGGGGTGTGGATAGTAGCCAGGGGGTGTGGAAAGTAGAACAAACAGGCCCAAGGCGCACCAGGCCCAGGACATCATCCCTGTCCTCCAGCCTCTCCCAAACACACGCGTTCTTGCTTTCAACCTGTAACTCTCTATTCTTTGCACAAAAATAAAAACTTGCAACATAAAAAATGTAGCTTGGAATCTCAAGATTCTAATGATATAAAAAACATAATCTAACTCTCAAGGATCATGGAGAATTTATGTACCCCTAATTTCTGACCTAATTTTTTCATGAACTTCAATCTTCAAATTCTCACTACTCAGTTAATATAAATGACAACTATGCATATGTACAGCTTCAACAAGTTAAGGACTACATTTTTTCTTCACAAATCAAAGCTTTAGGATTCCTAAATAGAGAGATAGAGTTTGGAAAAATACCTTGTTCAGCTGAGTTTGGATATGGCAATATAGGGACTTTGAGGGAGGCCTGAAGAGCGTGTGAGCTTCCTTTAAGTTCCCTCAAGCTTTTCCAATGCTTAGCTGGCCCTGAGGATGCTTGAAACTCCCTGTAGAAGTCAACCTGCAACCTTCCAAAATGAAAATGGTGATGTCTGAAACTGAGCTTCCAGAACCAGGACAAGGGCTTGGATAACTTAGGTGGGATTTATGGAGGATGTTTGAAGTATTACAAGGCAAAACGTACGAGCAAATTTTAAGTTGGCAAGTGTTTTGCAGAAGCTGCCCTGTTTGGGCAGAAATTTGTGTTTTTGGAGTTTTGGTTAGTTTCAGATGTTGTGCACTCGTGTTCTGTCTTGTTACAAGTTTGTGAAGTTGTTTAGAATGATTCCAAGCCTTCCCTTTATCAGCTTGTACAAGTTTTTGACTTTTGGCCACTTTTCTTGTTTTTGAAGAAAGGTTGAAGTGACTATGCCAAAGGCTTGTACAGGCTATCTTGTGAGCTGCAAGGATTTGGTACAAGTTGCTTGATAACTGTGGAAAATGCCTGCATCCAAGGATCAAGTCCAAGGCTCAAGGCTGATAAACTTTTGCAAAAGCTTGCTTTATCAAAATGGCATTGTGAACTTTTGGCCATTTATGGAATTATTCTTTGTACAATGCTCCAAAGGTCAAAATAAATCCAATATCCATTGAGTTAGCATTTAATTATGGAGTGTAGAAGGGATTAGGACCTGTAATGCAAGGCACAAGCATGCTAGGATCTGATTTTCAACTTGATCTCATGTAAAAATGGCTTGAATAAAAGTGACAAAATGCCATTTTCTCTTCTTCGATTATCCCTAACCACAAATGATCTTGGAGAGTTCTTGGACATTTTGGAAAGCTTGCAACATGATCTACAATCCATATTTGAAATTCAACTTGAGATACTTCTTGGAACTCGGTGAAAAGTTTCCATGAAGTTAGGTAAAAAATCTGCCTAAAATAGGGCAAAATTTCACTAAGTTATTTAGTTTATGGACCCCTATTCACAAAAATCATAACTTGAAATCCAATCATATTTTGGGAAAACTTTGTGATCAAAGTTTTAGATTTCAAGGAGGACTACAACTTTCATGTTGGAAGTTTTCTTTGAATCCAATTTCATCATGGTGAAAAGATGGTGCAAAGTTAGGAAAAAATAAGAAACTTTTCATACTTAGAAAAATTCCAAGTATGAAAAATTTAAAATTAAAACCCTAATTTGCAATTTTAGGTTTCTTGGCCAATAAGTTTCACAATTTGACATGTCTTGATGAAATATGACCCTTGGCACTTGATTTTGACCAAAAAGTCAAAGTTTGACTTTTTAGTGTATAGTTGATTTTTTATCAATTGACTGGAAAATTCATCCGTCAATCCAATCCACTTGATATCTTTTGAACTATATGATTAGGTCAAGATGATGACATTGAGTTCTTTAAATCATGCTTGGACCCAATTGGTTATTGGTTTCGTTAAAAATCAGAAATTGCCCTTCCATAGTCCAAATCCTAATTTTGACCATTTTGCCCTTGTGATGATTTGATCAAATTTATTGAGGAGTTGTGATCCAAACTTGATAAAATGGTACATATGAGTCTAAAATGTGGTTGTGGATAAAAAATTCTGAAGTTTGACTGTAAATTGGCCACAATTGACTTTTTCCCCAATATAGTTGATTCTTAGGTCAACTGTCCAATTAACTGGGCAAAAATGTGATTCAAGGATTGAAACTTGGTATGAGCAATCTTAGGGGTCCAAGATGGTGTATGAAAATCACATGAAGCACTGATGGTCCAAAAATCCTTGTGCAAACTCAAACCCTAATTTTAGGTCATCAGTGCAAGATGATGTCTTGAGCTGACCAACCCTAGATTTGTCTTGAGTCCAAAGAGTCTTGTGGGGAAAATCTTGATAAAATGAAAGGGAAAATTTAGGGGTACAACAGCTTCCCCTGTTCAATCTTCTTGAACCTGAAGAGTTAGATTGGCGAGTTTTGTCGTTCGTGACTCGAAGGTAAAAGATGATTGGACACTAAAGTGCCCGTAAATTTACACTCGTAAAAGTGTAGTTGAGTTAATGGGCTTAAAGATGCCATTTAGAGAGGTGATAGAATCTTGTTGGAGATGGGCTTAAAGATGCCATTTGGAGAGGTGATATAATCTTGTTGGAGATGGGCTTAAAGATGCCATCCAAGAGTGTTTGTTGTAAGTCAAGAGGATGAGTATCAGAATGGTGTCCATATCTGGAACGTATCGGAACTGTATCTGGAGACTGAATCTGTATGAGCAAAGGAATAGAATCCGTGTCTGGAGTGTATCTGAACTGTAACTGTACTTGAATCTGAATGAATAACAGAATGACTTCCGTGGCGAGTGCATCTGTATTGTATCTGAATCTGAAATCTGAATAAGTGACCGAATGACATCCGTGTCTGGAGCGTATATAAGCTGGGGAAAATCAGAATAAGTGACAGAATGGCAACCATGTTTGGGACGTATCTGTACTGTATCTAAATTTGAAAATCTGAATGAGTGACAGAATGACTTCCTTGTCTGGAGTGTATCCTTACTGTAATCTGATAGTTGAAATCTTGAATGGGTAACAAAATGGCTTCCGCGCCTGGAGCATATCCGTACTGTATCTGAATTGGAGAACTGAATAAGGGCCATAATGGCATCCGTGCCTGGAGCGTATCTGAACTAGAATCTGAAAAAGTGACAGAATGACTTCCGCGTCTGGAGTGTATCTGAACTGTATCTAAAAGTTGAAATCTGAATAAGTATCAGGATGGCATCCGTATCTGGAGCGTATCTGAACTGTATCTGAAATCTGAATCTGAATGAGCAACAAAATGACTTCCGTGTCTGGAGTGTATCTATACTCTATCTGAAATCTTTGAACATTGTTAATGATAATTGTTAATCTTATCCTGAAAAGGGTAAAATGTTAGCTGAAACACAAAGTTGTGTTGCATGAAATCTATGATGCAATAAATGTGTTTTATCAATGTTTATGATATATGGATGTAATGTAAACGCATGTAAGCTGATTAGCTGTTTTGCTGAGGAAAATAAATCCTTGACTGCTGCCGGGGAAAATAAATCCTTGACCGCTGCTGGAGATTTAAAATCTTTGATTGCTGAGGATGAGAAATCCTTGGCGACTATTGGGGATAATAAATCCTTGATGACTTTCCCGTGGATACATGGATCCTTTGTGTCTTGAAGTTGGAATATTTGACAAAAATTCTGTTGTGAGAGTAATGCCAAATAATGCTTGAGAAATCTGCTTGGGGAAATCCAGAAAACTTTGCTGACGTCTACTGGGGATTACGCAAAGGGAATCCTTATTCTGCTGAGGAATAGAGAAAACTCTGATGACTTCCGCGGGGAGTTAAGAATGAGAATCTTCATTCTGGAGACTTCACTGGGGAGAAATAAAAACTTTGTAGGGAAGAAGGCTTACTGCTGGGGAGTAAGTTCACGAGTTTGGGTTGTCTGCCACTCTACTGGGGAATTATCCTAGGTTGGGGAGAGACAAAAGTTAACTGTTATCTGGTTGATTCTCAGACTTCAAGACAACTTACTGGGGAATTTGGAGAAAACTGAATGGTCAGCATTGAGGGTTGATAATTTGGAAATCTTGACTCAACTGGGGATGGGAGGGTTCAGCTCCGCTGGGGATTTCAAAGTTTTGGCTCCGCTGGGGATTGGGAGTTTGAAGTTTTAACTCTGATGGGGATTAAGGGTTTGGAATTTTAGCTCCACTAGGGACCTAGATGATGTACTGTAGGAATTTCTCTTGGAATAGCCGAAAGACGTTTCCCTATCCTTTCAACCTGTCAGTAATTGTTCTCTTTCATCCTGTTTATTTGTAAACAGTAAATATATTCAAATTCATATGTTCATTAATGAATCATTGAACGCTTTTGCAAATAAGACACAAATGTAAAAAGAAAAAGGCAAATAGTTTTCTGCACTTTAAAGAGATATCTTTGTATTTACTTTGAATAAGTATTTTGTACAAAGGAGACAGACATCCTAGTAAGAGGATGGTGTCATAAAAAATGAGAAAAATTTTATACAAAGAAAGATAGCTATGTGTAAAAAATTCCATGGGGTCCCCATTCTGCTATAGCCTTCGTATCTCCGAATATCTTGTCCATTCGTTGCTTCGTCCGAAGATGATTGGATTGATCAGAAGCTCCAGGTTTGTTAGTGAATAGATTGTCCTTAAAGTGATTCGACGAGACATAGTCATACGCACTTCCCTGACTTTTGCCTGAACCGCCCTTTCGGGTTTTCGATTCACCAGGAAGCCCTTTTTTGCCCAAGTCGCCCTTTCGGGTTTTCAACTTGCCGGGTGTACAGATTTTTTTATTTATCCCTAATTTTTGCCTGAGTCACCCTTTCGGGTTTTCGATTCACCGGGATGCCCTTTTTTTTGCCTAGGTGTGTCAACCTAGCGGGTCTTTTATGCGTAGTATCTTTTGACTATGTCTGTGTTCGCAGGGTGCGGCAGATCATCACCGTCTATGGTGGTTAAGATCATTGCCCCACCAGAAAAGATGTTCTTGATTACAAATGGTCCTTCGTAGGTAGGAGTCCATTTTCCCCTGGGATCACTTTGTGGCAAAATGATGCGCTTGATCACAAGATCTCTGACTTGATACACTTGTCGTCTGACTTTCTTGTTGAAAGCGTTGATCATATGCTTTTGATATGTCTGACAATGACAAACAGCAGTAAGTCTCTTTTCGTCAATTTGGTTTAATTGATCAAGTCGGGTTTGAATCCAATTGTCTTTACTCAAACCGGCATCCTTCATGATTCTCAAAAAGGGGATCTGAACCTCAATAGGTAAAATAACCTCCATGTCGTAAACTAAAGAATAAGGTGTTGCCCCAGTTGACGTACGAGCCGTGGTACGATACCCGTGGAGAGCAAACGGTAGCATCTTATGACAGTCTTTGTAGGTGAATGTCATTTTCTGAATGATCTTTTTGATATTTTTGTTTGCGGCTTCGACAACACCATTCATCTTTGGCCGATAGGGAGATGAATTGTGATGTTGAATCTTGAACTGCTTGCACAGGATGGTGATCATAGTATTGTTAAGGTTTGTACCATTGTCAGTGATGATCCTTTTAGGGATACCGTATCGGAAAATAAGATTCTGCTTGATGAAGCGGGTAACAACATTCTTTGTAACGAATGCGAAGGAAGCTGCTTCGACCCACTTTGTGAAATAATCAATGGCCACTAGAATGAAGTGGTGTCCATTGGATGCTGTAGGCTTGATCTCTCCAATCATGTCGATTCCCCACATAGCGAAGGGCCAAGGAGTTGTTAAGACATTTAGAGGAACCAGAGGCACGTGCACCTTGTCTGCATAGATTTGACATTTATGACAGGCACGGGAGTGTTGATAGCAGTCAGCTTCCATGGTAGACCAATAATAGCCTGCCCGTAGAATCCTTTTAGCCATCGTATGCCCGCTAGAGTGAGTGTCGAATGTACCCTCATGCAATTCAGCCATAATTCTTCCAGCTTCAATCTTGTCCACACAACGGAGCAGAATAGAATCATGATTATGCTTGTACAGGATGCCATTACTTAAGAAGAACTTAGCCGAGAATCTCCTTAATAACTTTTTGTCATTGACTGAAGCTCCTTCAGGGTATTCTTGAGCCTCGAGATACCTTTTGACTTCATGAAACCATGGCTGGTCCACTACTTCTTCGATATTAATCTCGTGACAATGTGCAGGTTCGTCCATTCGTTCAATGGTGATCTGGGGAGCCTCATTATCCCAATTAAGTTTAAACATGGATGACATTGTAGCTAGAGCATCTGCTAGCTAATTTTCTTCTCGCAGGAAGTGCTCGAAGGTAATCTGCTCGAAATATGGTAACAATGTTAAGACATGTTCTTTGTAAGGGATGAGGTTTGGATGCTTAGTGTCCCATTCTCCTTTGATCTGACTGATGACCAAAGTTGATTCCCCAAACACAATTAAAGATTTGATTCTCAAGTCTATGGCATCCTTGAGTCCAAAGATGCAAGCTTCATACTCTGCCATGTTGTTCGTACAGTTGAAGCAAAGTCTGGCGGTGAAAGGGGTATGGCATCCTTCTGGAGATATAAGCACAGCGCCGATACCGTTACCAAGTGCATTAGAGGCCCCATGAAAGTACATGGTCCATCGGGATCCTTGTTCAGGTCCGTCATATGGTCTAAAATCTTCAACATTGTCCAATGTCATGATGTCTTCGTCAGGGAAGTCGAACTTCATGGATTGGTAATCTTCTACAGCTTGATGTGCCAGATGATCGGCTAGAACACTCCCCTTTATAGCTTTTTGGGTCGTGTACTGTATATCGTATTCTGCCAGGATCATCTGCCATCTAGCTATTCTTCCAGACAAAGCAGGCTTTTCGAAGATGTACTTAATTGGGCCCATCTTAGATATCAGCAAAGTGGTATGAGTCAACATATACTGTCTTAGCCGGCGAGCAGCCCATACCAAAGTGCAGCAAGTGTTCTCGAGCAGTGAATATCTGGTTTCACAGTCGGTAAACTTTTTGCTAAGGTAATAAATGGCATGCTCTTTTCAGCCAGACTCGTCATGCTGCCCCAGTATGCACCCCATTGAGTTATCCAAAACGGTCAGATACATGATTAGCGGTCTTCCTTCAACGGGTGGCATCAAGACAAGAGGTTCTAGTAAATACTCCTTGATTTTATCGAAATCAATTTGACAGCCATCATTCCATTTAACTACCTGATCTTTCTTCAATAGCTTGAAGATTGGTTCACAAGTAGATGTTAGGTGAGAAATGAACCTAGCAATGTATTTTAGGCGTCCCAAGAAACCTCTGACCTCCTTCTCAGTGCGAGGAGCAGGAATTTCTTGTATAACTTTGACTTTGGCAGGATCAACCTCGATGCCTTTGTTGTTGACAATGAAACCCAAGAGTTTACCGGACCAGACTCCGAATGTGCATGTTTTAGGGTTCAATCTTAGCTTGTACTCCTTCAACCTGACAAACAGCTTTTACAAGTGATCAAGGTGTTCTTCTTCAGTTTGTGATCGGGCTATCATGTCATCTATGTAGACCTCTATCTAATGATGTATCATATCATGAAACAAAGCTACCATGGCGCGTTGATAGGTTTCCCCGACATTCTTCAGTCTGAATGGCATCACTTTGTAGAAGAACGTACCCCACTGTGTAACAAAAGTAGTTTTCTCCACGTCCTCAGGTGCCATTTTGATCTGGTTATAGCCTGAGAATCCGTCCATGAAAGAAAATACTTTGTGCTGAGCTGTGTTGTCAACCAGGATGTCGATGTGCGGAAGTGGAAAGTCATCTTTAGGGCTGGCCCTGTTTAAGTCCCTATAATCCATGCACATTCTCACTTTGCCGTCCTTCTTAGGCATGCGCACAATGTTAGCAACCCATTGTGGATAGGAAGTAACAACCAGAAATCCAGCATTGAATTGTTTCATAACTTCGGCTTTAATCTTCTCAGACATGTCAGGTCTCATGCGGCGGACTTTCTATTTCACTAGTGGACAATCTTCTCTTGTGGGTAGACGCTGTACCACAATGTCTGTATCGATTCCCGGCATGTCTTCGTATGACCAGGCGAAGATCTCAACATATTCATGCAATAACTGAATTAGGCGCTCCTCGACACTTGGCTCTAGATTGGCACCCACTCTGATTTCCTTCTTATCTTCATCAGTGCCCAAGTTGATTGTATCCAACAGCTCCTCATGAGGCAGAATAGCTTTTTCCTCTTGTTGTAAGAGTCTCGCCAATTCCCCTGGCACCTCACAATCTTCCTCACCTTCGTATTCGGATTGGTAGATCAAATCTTCAGAGTCACTGAAGGCTATAGCAGTATTGTTACCCATGGGTTCCGGAGTGGAAGGGTACCTGCATTTGTGAGTGTGGGTGTGTGTAAGGGCATAGCCATCTTAAAACAAACAAAATGTAAAATAAAGACAATGAGCACAAAAAGTTTATATATGAAAAGCATCCATGATTCATTAAAATGACATATGAAAATGAAATAAGAACCCTTACAAATGGACCTATGTGCCTCGGGTAAGACACAAGGTTAAAAAAGTATGAATTGTTTGTGAATTATTACAGATCCAACAGAAATGGAAAAGATAAATTACTGCGGTATGAAAGTAATCGGAATAAAGTCTTTTGCTTCCCAGTTGCACAGTCCTCCGCCGATAGTAGGGAATATCCAATCTTCCAGGCTACCCTCTTCCTCACTGTCCTTTAGTGCATTAACCCCTTGGTGGCTGATCTTCATAGGTGGCCCTCCGGGACGGGCACGGCGCACGGCCTTCTGAGCAGTTGAGGTGAATCCCAAGCCGAATTTGTCTGATTTAGAACGAAAGTCAGGAAGCTGCCCCCAGATAGTGGATCTGCCTTCTTCCACTATTGCCCTTGCATCTTTTAGAGAAGACATCCTGGTATAGGTCTTGTGATCACTGGAGTAGAAGATACCGCTTTGGTCACTGCTATTTCCTGAGAAACTTCTTCAAAATGTTGGAAAGGGGTCTCAATGAATTCGCCATCCAATTCTACATATCGAAAAGAATTCAGATGACTAATCATGTATTCCTCTTCACCATGGACAATTATGATTTTCCTTTGGACGGGATACTTCAACATCTGATGCAAAGTGGAGGTGACCGCACCGGCATTGTGAATCCAGGGGCGTCCCAACAGGCAATAATAAGAAGGACGGATGTCCATCGCGTAGAATGTTGAATTGAATGTTTGGGAACCCACTTTGATCGGGATGTCCACCTCTCCATGGACCATCCTTTTAGAGCCGTCAAATGCTCTCATAATGATGCTGCTGAGTTTCAGGGTTAGGTCTTCACAATCCAATCTATCCAAGGATTTCTTCGGAAAGACATTCAGGGACGATCCAGTATCAACCAAAACATGAGCTAGGGTGGTTCCCCTACACTCCACCGAGACATGTAGTGCATCGTTGTGTTTTCTCCCTTTGGAGGTCAAGTCTGCATCAAAGAATCCCAGGTCATTGTCAGCTGTCAGACTGGCTACACACTCTTGTAATTAATCTACGGATGTCTCTTGCGGAACATGAGCCGTCTTCAAAAACTTTACCAAAGCTTTGGCATGTGCCTCTGAGCACAGCAGCAGGGCTAACATGGAGATTTTGGAGGGGGTCTGCCCCAGTTGTTCAACAACATCATAATCACTCTTCTTAATGATCCTCAGGATTTCTTCCATCTCCTTCTTGGATGTCTCAGGTATTACTAGTGACTTAGCCTTCGTCAGGACAGGCTCCTCTTGAACATTATTTCCTTTATTCTCAGCAGCGAAAGTAGGGATAGGAATTGTATTTTCATTGTTGGCGGATACACTTGCAGGTGTAATCACTGGTACAGGTGTAATCACTGGTACAGCTGTAATCTTCGGAACTACAACGGGTCCAGAGACTGCCTTTGGTGGCACGATCTCTGGAGAGAAAATTCTCCCACTGCGGGTAATTTTGCTTGTTCCGGAAATGTTACTGATGTCGGGATTGTCTTCCTAAGAACTCTCTTCATCGGCAGTCTATTCAATCTGTTTCACACCATGGTAGTAGATTTCTCCACCATAGTTCCATGGTACCATTTTATCTGATTTGTATGGGGATGGCTCGGGCATTTTTATCTTCAACGGAGTAGTCATAGGAGCAGATGTAATACTAACGGGTTTTTTAAGAACCCTGGAAGGATTGGCGTATATGGTTATTATTGAGACTTCTGGAACTGGAATGGGTGAAATAGGAGCTTTCTCAAACAAAATTTCCTGATTATCAATCAATTGTTGGATACCTTTCTTCAACAGAGGACGGTAAAATGATGAGGATAGGCAAGTATGGCAATCTTGGTCACAACCTGGGAACACCCCAGGTTTCAACAAATTCAACTTGATGGTTAGGAGAGGAGTTAACAGTTCATCCACAGTAGAAATGAACAGATCTTCTTCCACATCATTGGAATTGTGCCTATGCCTAGGCATTGGAGCAGAGATAACATTTGGTTTTTCAGGAGCTTCAAATTCAACTTCCTTTGCGTCAATCAGATCTTGAATCTTATTCTTCAGAGCCCAACAGTTATTGATGTCGTGCCCTGGACTTTCTGAATGGTAAGCGCACCTGGCATTCGGATGGTAGTGTGGAGATGTAGTATTGGGATTTTTAGGGGCCTCTTTTAGCATTGCCAAATTCAACTTCAGGAGATGTGGTAGGAGTTGAGCAGGAGTCATGTTTATCTTGGTGAATTTCCTGACATGCCTTTCCACCCTTTGCTGGTTATTTCTTGACTGATCGTTTCTCGGCTGGTTGTTTCTCGGCTGGTTGTTTCTCGGCTGGTCTGATGCAAACTTTTGAATCATAACGGCCCCCACTGTTGGTCGTCGTTCAGTTCTTCCATGATTCCTCTGTTCATAGACAGAAGACACCTCCTTCTTTCCAGTGAAGGTTTTTTTGCAGCAGCAGAGGTAGACGCGTCTTTCTGAATTTTCCCGCTTCTAATACCGGCTTCCACCCTTTCGCCAGTTAAAATTAACTCAGTGAAACATGCAGAGGAGCTTCCAATCACATGATTAAAGAAAGTACCTGACAGAGTCCCCAATAACATGTCCACTAGCTCTCTTTCAGATAAAGGTGGTTGCACCCTTCCGGCTAAATCCCTCTATTTTTGGGCGTAGTCTTTGAAGCCCTCATTGGACACTATAGCCATACTCTAGAGTTGAGTAGGGGTTCGTGCCAAGCCGGCATTGTATTGATACTCTTTATAGAAGGCGGCTGCCAAGTCTTCCCAATTATGGACATCTACTCTCTCCAACTGGTAGAAACAATCAAGTTGTGTTCCCGACAAACTGTCTTGGAAAAAGTGAACCCACAAGTCTTTGTCCGCTGAATGTGGCTGCATCTTCCTGACATATGAGCGGAGGTTCATCTTGGGACAAGACACCCCGTCATACTTAGCAAACAAAGGTACTTTAAATTTAGGAGGGATTATTATTCCAGACACCAGCCCTAGTTCCTCGAAATCCAGCCCAGGTACTCTCTGTACTTCCATAGCAGCTAGACGTTCTTCCAGATTTTTGTATTTGTCATCGGCCGGAGGGTATTGTTGTTCAGAGTAATCCTCTTATTCCTCTTCTTATGCTTCAGAATCAGATGGTACCGCCGTCTCTTTACCTTTTCTCTCCACTTCCTCAGAGGTTGATGGAAATTCCAAAGTTCGTCTGGCTTGTCCTTGGAATCTTCTGCCCATAAGAACCACCCCAGCTGGCTTCTTCTTCTTTTTATCTTTTTCTTTTTCTAGCATAGTCTTGAGCTCCTCCTGCCCCTTGACCAGAGTCAGGAGTAACTGTTGGAATTGTGAATTCTGAGCTTGCAAGTCTTTAACTGTTTGTTCAATATCCATCTTGCTGAAATAAACAACAGAGAGATGAGGAAACTTGATGTGAAGACCTGCTTATGCATATGATGAATGATATGTATTCATGTAATGCTTTCAAGGATTTTAAAATTCAAATTTGTGTTAAACAAAAAGGAACAAACTTTATATTAATAAAATAGAATTTGTTTACATCGATGCCCCTAGGGAAAAATAGTACAAAATTCTAAGATAAAAAGATGTTGCACATCCTCTTTGGTGCAATGTAGGTGTTGAGAGTCTGCTCTTCGTGGAGTAGTCGAGTGAGTTCTAAAACCTTCTTCTCGCTTGCGTAGAATTGGGCTTCAAAAGTATCGCGTTCTCCCTTGAGTTGTATCCAACTCCTTTGTAGATCTTCTAGTGATGTTGGCATGTCAGGATGTAGGAGGGTGTATGGAACCTCTCCTTCCTTAACAAGCTCTATAATCACTGGGAGAATGGAGGGGTAAGGCATCATAAGACTTTGGGCGTGGGTTCGTACCCACTTGAGGTAAGGCTCAAGAGGGATGGAATTCTTGTGTCCCAAGGTCTTAATGTCTACCTTGTTTGGCATCCTCCAAGCTCGGATGAACCTTTGTCGAAGTCCTTGATTGTTGTTGTCGAAGTCGAAAACCAAACCTTGAACTAGCATGTCATGTGGGCCATCCCTTCGGGCATAACAAAACTGTCTTAGAGCCAAGCAGGGGTTGTAGGTGATGCCTCCCCTAATGCTAAGTAGAGGGACATTAGGGAATTCCCCATAATGGTCGACGATGATAACATTCTCTTTGGATCGAGAACACCAATGAATATCTGAATGTGTAAGAGTCATCAATCGTTGTGACCACCTCAAACCTTGCTCATTCGTTTTAACTGATTGGGGAAGATGAGAAATAAACCATCTTGCTTGTAGAGGAGTGCAACACATGAGGACACCTCTTTTCCTCATTGTACGAGTGTGAAAAGAGTGTAAGATATCTCCAAGCAATGTAGGCACCAGATTGCGTGACATGAAGATTTTGACAACACTCACATCTATGAGTTGGTAAGGATTAGGGAACAAGACCATCCCATAGATGAGAAGAGCTACAATCTCCTCAAAAGCTTTTAAATCCAAGGAATTCCAGCAGCTTTGGGCCTTCTCAAACAAGAACTTTGCCAAGAAGCCTTTGACACCACTTCTAGTTTCACAATGGGCTGTGACATCAGATGAGTGCAAGTGTAGGGCTTGAGCAATCTCTTCTGGCTTTGGATCTCTTTCCGTACCGTTGAAGGGTAGTTGATTGAGAATAGGAATCCCAAGAGTTGAGAAAATTCTTCCAAAGTGGGCACAAGCTGGTAATCAGGAAATGTGAAGCAGTGATCCAAAGGGCCAAAGAACTAGAAAAGAACTTTCATCATGTCTTCCTCTGTGTTGGAAGTGACTAAGTTGAGAAGGCGACCATGTCTCTCGGTGAACGGAGATTTCTCAAGAATCCTTGAAGCTAGCTCCTTGAGTTGTGGAGGAATTCTTACAAGGTTGACTTGGATAGTTTTCCTGCGAAGTGAATCCATATCCCACAAAACAGGAACAAAGATGAATTTCCAAAATCCTTGGAATGGTTAGTGGATGCATATGATGTGCATGATGTCCCTGAAGTTATGCACAAGTATATATGTACAAGCAAATCACACAATTTCCTAGTTTAGGCTTGCATGGGGTTTCATAGGTAAGGACCCTCTTGAAGTTTAGTTGGTTCAACCTGTCCTAGAAATAGTAACCGGGTTCTAAGGAGCTCAATATCACTGGATTGTTTCCTTGTTCATTGTTTCAATTCAAGCCTCTTTTCGGCGACCGAAATATTTCAAGGAACCAAACCTCAATGAGTGTAGTATCGAGTATCTACCAACTTCGGACTGCACCAAAGCCGGTCATCTCACTACATCCTAAAAGGCCAAGTTGGTCAAGTAAAGGTTCTAAAAGTTTGTTAGTGCTTCATGACATCAATCAGCGGTCCCGTATTCTCTTTGATTGACTCAAAGGCTACCGGTACCCACAAATACGCCACACTAACATGACTATTGCTTAGACCATGTCGGTATACCCCGCACAGTTTCCACAACGTATTTCTATTTACCTATGAATGTTTCCCAAATCCGGATGGAGGATTCAAACCGAATCAATAGAACCAAATGTAAAGCGAACAAGTCAAGCAATTGTAAGCAAATAAAGGTGATCTAAACCCTAAGGTAACCCTACTTTTATATTTTTCCCTAGCAGAGTCGCCAGTTCTGTGATACGGTGGGAGAACTGACTTGAGGTTTTGCGTTTCGTCACAAATGTTTCGGTTTAGCAAGAGTTGCCACCGAATTTTATTTTATACAAAAGGAAAGGTAAAAAAGCACAGGAAATACCTTTGAGATATTTTCGTGAGTTCGGGGGGTAGATTATGAAAAGGGAAGGTGCTAGCACCCTTCTCATCCATGGTTTTCCATGGGCTCTTAATTACTTGCTTAGACCACTTGCTTTGCTTTTACAATTGTTTGAAATGGTGCTTTTTATGGTTTTGAAAGTATTTTGAAAAGAGGCCATCGTTTAGGAAATCTTTGTAATGATTCTCGTTCTTAATAATGTATACAAAGATATTTGTCTTTTGAAAAATGTTTCAATGTTTTGTAAGATGTTTGGAAATGTTTTGTAAGATGTTTGGAAATGTTTTGAAATGTGTGTGTGATTATTTTTTTAAAATAGCAAGGATTATTTGGAAGAGAGCAAGTAACTAGGAACTATCTACCCTACTCAAATGTCTTTCCTATGCATCTTTATTCCTTTGACATTGTTGATTTACCATTGTATTGGTAAACAAACCTATCTTTGGATGTTAAACGGGATGGGTGTGGGCCATTGTATGATCATGATAACAATGTTGCCAAGTATCTTTAGCATTTCTAGGGACTAAGATCATTTGTTTTAGGCAAACTTTTGATAGCGTCATCGAGGGACTATGATCTTTTGTTTTGTTTTGTTTTTCCAAGATACCTTGCATGCATACCATGGCCCTTTTTAAGGCAACAAAATGGGTGAAACCCTAAGGAGTGATTGTGTGCAATGTGTGTCATTTTCATGCATTTGTCTTGTATTAGGTCTTGTATTTGTTTGATTTTTGTCTTATCATGCAAACCCTAATTTTACTAAACATGTATATAATGCGATAAATTGCGTAAAATAAATCTAAGCTATTACAACAATTATTATGGGAGGGGGGATACAAGTTTTGGAATGGGGGATATTTGCACAAAATAAAACCCTAAATACTATTACAACCCAATTGAAATATTGTACAAGATAAATAAATAAACAATTATTTAAATATGCAAATAAAATGTATTTATGCAATATGTTTTGTATTTATTTTATGTATGAGAAAAATAAATTATTTAAGTCCTAAAAATAAGAAAAAATCATATTGTTATTTTTGGAAGGGTGAAAAACCCTAGTTTTTGATTTAAAAGAAAATTAGGTTTTCTAATATTTATTTGTCCATTTTTGAACTAGAAATAAATAAAAAATATTATTAACAAATATTAAAAAATAAAAAATGTGTGGAAATAATATTTTATGTGTATGAATAATAAAAATAAAAATGTATGATATTTTTAAATGTGTTTACTATTTATTTTAAGAAAATAGATTCTATTTATTCTAAATAATCAATATTTATGCAAAAAAATAAGATAAAAAATAAAATAAAAATACAATAAATTAAGAAAATATTTTTGTGATTTTTTAATGAAAATATGAAAAATAAAAAAATATGCAAAGGGGTGTGTGGATAGTAGCCAGGGGGATGTGGAAAGTAGAACAAACAGGCCCAAGGCGCCCCAGGCCCAGGACTTCATCCTTGTCCTCTAGCCTCTCCCAAACATGCGCGTTCTTGCCTTCAACCTGTAACTCTCTATTCTTTGCACAAAAACAAAAACTTGTAACATAAAAAATGTAGCTTGGAATCTCACGATTCCAATGATATAAAAAACATAATCTAACTCTCAAGGATCATGGAGAATTTCTGTAGCCCTAATTTTAGACCTAATTTTTTCATGAACTTCAAGCTTCAAATTCTCACTACTCAATTAATATATATGACAACTATGTATATGTACAGCTTCAGCAAGTTAAGGACTACATTTTTGCTTCACAAATCAAAGCTTGAGGATTCCTAAATAGAGAGATAGAGTTTTGAAAAATACCTTGTTCAACTGAGTTTGGATATGGCAATATAGGGACTTTGAGGGAGGCCTGAAGATCGTGTGAGCTTCCTTGAAGTTCCCTCAAGCTTTTCCAATGCTTAGCTGGCCCTGAGGATGCTTGAAACTCCCTGTAGAAGTCAACCTGCAACCTTCCAAAATGAAAATGTTGATGTCTGAAACTGAGCTTCCAGAACCAGGACAAGGGCTTCGATATCTTAGGTTGGATGTATGGAGGATGTTTGAAGTATTACAAGGCAAAACGCACAAGCAAATTTTGAGTTGGCAATTGTTTTGCAGAAGCTGCCCTGTTTGGGCAGAAATTTGTGTTTTTGGAGTTTTGGTTAGTTTCAGATGCTATGCACTCGTGTTCTGGCTTGTTACAAGTTTGTGAAGTTGTTTAGAATGATGCCAAGCCTTCCCTTTATCAGCTTGTACAAGTTTTTGACTTTTGGCCACTTTTCTTGTTTTTGAAGAAAGTTTGAAGTGACTATGCCAAAGGCATGTACATGCTATCTTGTGAGCTGTAAGGAGTTGGTACAAGTTGCTTGATAACTGTGGAAAATTCCTGCATCCAAGGCTCAAGGCTGATAAAGTTTGCAAAAGCTTGCTTTATCAAAATGGCATTGTGAACTTTTGGCCATTTATGGAATTATTCTTTGTACAATGCTCCAAAGGTCAAAATAAAGCCAATATCCATTGAGTTAGCATTTAATTATGGAGTTTAGAAGGGATTAGGACCTTTAATGCAAGGTACAAGCATGCTGGGATCTGATTTGCAACTTGATCTCATGTAAAAATGGCTTGAATAAAAGTGACAAAATGCCATTTTCTATTCTTCGATTCTCCCTAACCACAAATGATCTTGGAGAGTTCTTTGACATTTTGGAAAGCTTGAAACATGCTCTACAATCCATATTTGAAATGAAACTTGAGATACCTCTTGTAACTAGGTTAAAAGTTGCCATAAAGTTAGGTAAAAAATCTGCCTAAACTAGGGCAAAATTTCACTGTTATTTAGTTTATGGACCCCTATTCACAAAATCATAACATGAAATCCTAGCATCTTTTGGGAAAACTTTATGAATCAATGTTGTATATTTCAAGGAGGAATACAACTTTCATGTTGGAAGTTTTCTTTGAGTCCAATTGCATCATGGTGAAAAGATGGTGCAAAGTTAGAAAAAAATAAGAAATTTTTCATACTTAGAAAAATTCTAAGTTATGAAAAATTTCAAATTAAAACCCTAATTTTCAATTTTAGGTTTCTTGGCCAACAAGTTTCACATTTTTACATGTCTTGATGAATTATGACCCTTGGCACTTGATTTTGACCAAAAAGTCAAAGTTTGACTTTTCAGTGCATAGTTGATTTTTGATCAATTGACTGGAAAATTCATCCGTCAATCCAATGCACTTGAGATCTTTTGAACTATATGATTAGGTAAAGATGATGCCATTGAGTTCATGAAATCATGCTTGGACCCAATTGGTCATTGGTTTGGTTAGAAATCAGAAATTGCCCTTCCACAGTCGAAACCCTAATTTTGATCATTTTGCCCCTTTGATGATTTGATCAAATTTCTTGAGGAGTTGTGATCCAAACTTGATCAAATGGTACATATGAGTCTAAAATATGGTTGACTGTAAATTGGCCACAGTTGACTTTTTCCCCAATACAGCTGATTCTTAGGTCAAATGTCCAATTGACTAGGCAAAAATGTGATTCAAGGCTTGAAACTTAGTATGAGCAATCTTAGGGGTCCAAGATGGTGTATGAAAATCACATGAAGCACTGATGGTCCAAATATCCTTGTGAAAACTCAAACCCTAATTTCAGGTCATTAGTGCAAGATGATGTCTTGAGCTGACCAACCCTAGATTTGTCTTGATCCCAAAGAGTCTTGTGGGGAAAATCTTGATAAAATGAGAGGGAAAATTTTGGGGAACAACAGGATGGTTTTGTTTCTAAATCCTGACCAACTCATAGATATCAACGCCATCAAAATCTTCATATCCCGCAACCCGGTGCCTACATTGCTAGGAGATATTCTACACTCTTTTCACACTAGCACAATGAGGAAAAGAGGTGTCCTTATGTGTTTCACTCCTCTTTTGGCAAGATGGTTTATTTCGCATCTTCCCCTATCTGTATTTAAAAATGAGCAAGGTTCAAGGTGGTCACAAAGGTTGATGACGCTCAAACATTCGGACATTCATTGGTGCTCCCGATCCAAAGAGAATGTTACCATTGTCGACTGTTGTGGAGAATCCCCTAATGTCCCTTTACTTGGAATTAGGGGAGGTATCACCTACAACCCCGGCTCAGCCTTAAGGCAGTTTGGTTATGCCCGAAGGGATGGCCCGCATGAGATGCTGATTCAAGGTTTAGTATTTGACAACGACAACGATGATCAAGGTCTTCACCAGAGATTTATCCGATCTTGGAGGATGTTGAATAAGGTGGATAGAAATAGTTTGGGGCATAAAAATTCCATCCCTCTTGAGCCTCACCTCAAATGGGTACGAACTCGTGCTCAGAGCCTTATGATACCTTACCCCTCCATTCTCCCGGTAATCATTGAGCCTGTCATGGAGGGAGATGTCCGATACACTATCCTACATCCTGATATGTCCACCTCTCTTGAAGACCAAGAAAGAGAGTGGATACAACTCAATAGAGAGCGAGATGCTTTCGAAGCCCAATTCTACGCAAGCGAGAAGAAGGTTTTGGAACTCACTAGGCTACTTCATGAGGAGCAGACTTTGAATGCCTACATCGCACCAAAGAGGATGTGAAATACCTTTTTATCTTAGAGTTTTTGTATTATTTTTCCCGAAAAGGCATTGATGTACTCAAGCTTTAACTTTATTAATATAACGTGTGTTTCCTTTTTGTCTAAAAAAAATTTGAATCTTGGAAATCCTTGAAATCATTACATATGCATACACCATTCATCATAGCATAAGAAGGTCTTTTGCAACAAGTATCCTCATCTCTCTACTGTTTATTTTAGTAAGATGGATCTCGAGAAAATAGTGAAAGACCTCCAAGCTCAGAATATATAGTTTCAACAGTTGCTCTTGACCCTAGCCAAAGGATAAGAAGAGTTGAAGACTTTGCTGACCGAGGAGAAGAAAAAGAAAACAAAGAAGGTAACCGGAGTCCTCAACATGGGAAGAAGATTTCAAGGGAAGACAAGAAGGACCTTAGACTTTGCAACGACATCCGGTGAAAGAGACAATCAAGATGGGAAAGGAAAGGAAATATTTATCCCGTCAGAATCAGAAGAGGAAGAGGAAGAAGAAGACTATTCTGAAGAACAATACCCTCCAGCTGATGACAAGTATAAACATCTCGAAGAGCGGTTGAGCGCAATGGAAATCCAAAAAGTGCCTGACTTGGACTTTGAGGAATTGGGGTTAGTGTCAGGGATTGTCATTCCTCCGAAATTCAAAGCACATGTGTTCGCCAAGTATGACGGAGTCTCATGCCCTAAAATGAATCTTCGGTCCTATGTGAGGAAAATCCAGCCCCATACTGCTGTAAAAGACTTGTGGGTACACTTCTTCCAAGACAGCCTGTCTGGAACTCAACTTGATTGGTTTTACCAGTTAGAAAGAGCCAACGTTCATAACTGGGAAGACCTTGCTGCAACCTTCTACAAACAATACCAATACAATGCTGATCTTGCGCCTACCCGTACTCAACTCCAGAGTATGGCCATGGTTTCCAATGAAGGTCTCAAGGACTATGCGCAAAAATGGAGAGACTTGGCTGGAAGAATTAAACCCCCTCTATCTGAGAGAGAATTGGTAGACATGTTCTTGGGCACCTTGTCTGGTCCCTTCTTTAATCATTTAATCGGAAGTTCATTTGCAGGTTTTACTGAACTAATATTCACCGGAGAAAGGGTAGAAGCCGGTATAAAGAATGGAAAGATCCAAAAAGATACATCCTCCTCTGCTGCCATAAGGAAGCCATTTATCGGAAAGAAAGAAGTGGTTGCTATTTATCCTAAGAGAAATCAAGATAGGGCCGAACGCCGACCAATGGTGGGGGCTGTTATGATTCCTAAGCCTGCGCCCGATCAGCAAAGAAACAACCAACCAAGGATGGAAAGACCAGTAAGACAATTCACCAGAATTAATATGACCCCGTCTCAAGTATTACCGCATCTACTAAGATCCAATTTGGTGACCTTGAAAGAAGCTCCGAAAAACCCCAACACAACATCTCCTTACTGTCATCCCAATGCCCGTTGTGCATACCACTCTGAAAGTCCCGGCCACGACACTAATAACTGTTGGGCTCTAAAGAACAAAATACAAGACCTCATTGAAGCAAAAGAGATTGAAGTCGATGTGCTCGAAAAGCCAAATGTCATTTCTGCCCCTATGCCCAAAGATGGCCATAATACCAATGCCATTGAAGAAGAAATGTTTGTTACTTCAGTTGATGAACTTATGACCCCCACTTATGACTATTAAAGTGAACTTGTAGAATGCTGGTGTGTTCCCGGGCTGTGATGAAGTTTGCCATTTCTGTTTGTCCTCACCAACCAGCTGTCCTTTGTTGAAAGCAGGCGTTCAGTGCCTAATAGATAATAGAGAAATTTTATTTGAGAAGACTTATGTTCCACCTATTCCTTTTGAAGATGTTTCTATCATTACCATTTCCACCAATTCTTCCAGGGTCTTCCCCAAAAGACCCGTTAGAATTACATCAGTTCCAAAAGCAACTCCTTTAATAATTACAATTCCTGGACCAGTCCCATATTTGTCAGACAAAGCCATACCATGGAATTATGGAGGGGATGTCTACTACCATGCTATCAAGCAGGACTGGCCATCCGCCGAAGATTCAAGATCCAAGAAAGTCAACTCCGACATCAATAATATTGAAGGAACTAGCATGATTACCCAAAGTAGAAGGATATTCTCTCCAGTAATTGCTCCCCCAAAAGTAGTTTCTGGACCTGTAATCATTCCTACTATTGCTCCCCTAAACGTTGTTCCCGGTCCTACAATCATCTCAGCCAATACTCCAACTAACAAAGTTATTACAACCCCTATTATCATTCTTACTGACACTCCTTCTGCCGAGTTAACCGAGACTCGAGGTAAAAGTATTCTAATTGAGCCTGTTTAGACGGAGGCTCAGTCATTGGCTATCCCTGAGACCTCCCGGAAAGAGATGGAGGAAATTCTGAAGATCATAAAAGAAGCGACAACGATGTAGTTGAACAACTGGGGAAAACTCCCTCTAAAATTTCCATGCTGACATTACTACTATGTTCCGAGGCGCATGCAAAAGCCTTGGTAAAATTCCTGAAAACTGCCCATGTACCCCAAGAGACATCTGCCGATCAGTTTCAAGACTGCGTAGCCAGCTTGACTGCAGATAATGGTCTAGGTTTTTTGGATGTTGATTTAACGCCAAGAGGAAGGAAGCATAATGAGGCATTGCATGTCTCAGTTGAATGTATGGGCACAACCTTGGCTCATGTTTTGGTAAACACTGGATCATCTCTGAATGTATTGCCTAAAAAAGCTCTTGATAGGCTTGACTGTGAGGGATTGACATTGAAGCCAAGTAACATAGTAGTAAGGGATTTTGACGGATCGAAAAGTATGGTACATGAGGAGGTAGACATTCCCATAAAAGTTGGAACACAAACTTTTGATTCAACTTTTTATGTAATGGAAATCCGTCCCTCAAATTCCTGCTTGCTAGGCCGACCATGGATTCACAATTTTGGCGTTGTCACTTCTACGTTGCACTAAATGTTGAAATATCCGATTCAAGAGAAGATTATCACCGTTCATGGAGATGAAGAGTATATGATCAGCCATCTCAATTCCTTCAGATATATGGAATTAGATGGTGAATTTATTGAAACTCCATTTCAACACTTTGAAGAGGTCCCGCAAGATGTGGCAGTAACCAAGGTTGTTCCCAAGATCACAAGGCCTCCACTCCGGATGTCATCTTTGAAGGATGTCAAAGCAGTGGTAGAAGAAGGTGGGTGCACTATCTGGGGACAACTCCCAGATATCGTATATAAGTCTGACAAGTATGGCCTGGGTTTCACTTTAAGTGCTCAGAAGGTTGTACGCCGCGCTCGTGCCGGAGGACCACCCCTGAAGATCAGTAACCGCGAGGTCAACGTCGTAGAAGATGATGAAGATAGCTGTGACTTGGAGGACTGCATATTCCCAACTGTCAATGGAGGACTCAGCAACTACGAGGCTAGAGATTTTGTCCCAATCACTTTTATCCCACAGTAATTTGTCTTTACATTTTTTGATCTATAATATTAAAACAATTCGCACTCTTAAAACCTTGTGTCTTACCCGAGGCACAATGGTCCATTTGTAAGGATTATTATCTCATTTTCATATGACATCAATGAATCATAGATGTTTTCGCATACAAACTTTTGTGCTCATTGTTTTTATTTTTTCATTTTCTTTCAAGGATAGTTATACCCTTACACACACTCACACTCACAATGATAGGTATACATCCATTCGGGGTCCCATGGGTAACGATATTGCTATGACCTTTTGTGACTCTGAGAATCTAATCTACCAAGCCGAAGACGAAGGTGAGGAAGATTATGAAGTACCAGGAGAAATTGCCAGACTACTACAACAAGAAGAGAGAACCATTCAGCCTCACGAAGAACCCGTGGATACAATCAACCTAGGTACCGAAGAAGACAAAAAAGAGGTCAAGGTGGGTGCCAATCTGGAACCCAGTATCAAGGAGCGTCTGATTCAGTTATTACACGATTATGTCGAAGTCTTTTCCTGCTCGTATGAAGACATGCCAGAACTTGATGCAGATATTGTGGTACATCGTCTACCTACAAGAGAGGATTATCCGCCAGTAAAGCAAAAGGTTCGCCGCATGAGGCCTGATATGTCAGAAAAGATTAAAGCAGAAGTCATGAAGCAATTCAATGTTGGATTCTTGGTTGTCACCTCTTATCCCCAATGGGTTGCCAATGTTGTTCCCGTTCCTAAAAAGGACGGTAAAGTGCGAATGTGTGTGCACTACAGAGATTTGAATAGGGCAAGCCCTAAGGATGATTTTCCACTCCACCACATTGATATTCTAGTTGACAATACGGAACAACACAAAGTGTTTTCCTTCATGGACGGTTTCTCAGGTTACAACCAAATCAAAATGGCGCCTGAGGACATGGAGAAAACAACGTTTGTCACGCAGTGGGGAACTTTCTGCTATAAGGTGATGCCATTCGGACTGAAGAATGCTGGGGCGACCTATCAGCATGCCATGGTAGCTCTATTTCACGACATGATACATCACGAAATAGAGGTCTATGTGGTCGACGTGATAGCCAGATCTCAAACAGGAGAAGAGCATCTTGATCACTTACAAAAACTGTTTGAGAGACTGAAGAAGTATAAACTGAGGTTGAATCCAAACAAATGCATATTTGGGGTACGGTCTGGTAAACTCCTAGGCTTTATCGTCAGTAACAAAGGTATTGAAGTAGATCCTGCCAAGGTAAAAGCAATACAAGAGATGCCTGCTCCTCGTAATGAGAAGGAAGTCAGAGGATTCTTGGGGCGTTTGAACTACATTGCCAAATTCATCTCTCACCTGACAGCTACTTGTGAACCAATCTTCAAATTATTGAAGAAAGATCAAGTAGTCAAATGTAATGACGAGTGCCAAGTTGCTTTTCATAAAATCAAAGAATACTTACAAGAGCCTCCTGTGTTGATGCCACCAGTCGAGGGAAGACCATTAATCATGTATCTGAATGTTTTAGAAAACTCAATGGGGGGTGTATTGGGGTAGCATGACGAGTCTAGATGAAAAGAACATGCTATTCTTTACCTGAGTAAAAAGTTTATTGAGTGTGAAACCAGATATTCACTGCTCGAAAAAACTTGCTGCGCTCTGGCATGGGCTGCTCGCCGGCTAAGACAGTATATGCGGACTCATACTACTTTGTTGATATTTAAAATGGATCCGATAAAATACATCTTCGAGAAACCTGCTCTCTCCGGGAGAATAGAGAGATGGAAGATGATCCTGACAGAATATGACATACAGTATACTACCCAGAAAGCAATAAAAGGCAGTGTATTAGATGATCACCTTGCTCACCAAGATGTAGAAGACTACCAATCCATGAAGTTTTAATTTCCTGATGAAGACATCATAACGGTAAATAACTGTGAAGAATTCAGGCCATATGACGGACCTGAAGAAGGATCCCAATGGACCCTGTTCTTTAATGGGGAATCCAACGCACTTGGCAATGGTATCAGTGTTGTACTCATATCTCCGGAAGGGTGTCATACTCCCTTTACTGCCATACTTTGCTTCAATTGTACAAACAACATGGAGGAATACGAAGCGTGCATCTTTGGTCTCAAAGCTGCCATAGACCTGGGGATCAAATCCTTGGATGTATTCAGAGATTCAGCTTTGGTAATCAGTCAGATCAAAGGGGAATGGGAACCAAACACCCTAACCTTATCCCTTATAAAGAACATGTTTTACATTGTTACCACATTTTGAGAAGATTACCTTCGAGCATTTCTCGTGAGGAGAAAATCAGCTAGCAGATGTTCTAGCCACAATGTCATCTATGTTTAAACTTAATTTGGATAACGAGGCTCCCCGGATCAACATCGAACGAATGGATGAACAACACACTGTCACGAGATTAATACTGAAGAAGTAATGGACCAGCCCTAGTTTCATGAAGTCAGGAGGTATCTCGAGGCTCAAGAATATCCGGAAGGAGCTTCAGTCAATGATAAGAAGTTCTTAAGGAGATTCTTTGCTAAATTCTTCCTTAGTAATGGCATTTTGTACAAACACAATCATGACTCTGTGTTACTTCGGTGCGTAGATAAGGTTTAAGCTGAAAGGATCATGGATGAATTGCATGAAGGCACTTTTGGCACCCATTCCAGTGGGCATACAATGGAAAAGAAAATCCTACGGGCAGGATATTACTGGTCTACCATGGAAGCAGATTGCTATAAACACTCTCGAACCTGCCACAAATGCCAGATTTATGCTGACAAGGTGGACGTACCTTCGGTTCCTCTGAATGTCTTGACGCCTCCTTGGCCCTTTTCTATGTGGGGAATAGATATGATTGGGGAAATCAAGCCGACGGCCTCCAATGGACACTGCTTCATCCTAGTGGCCATCGACAATTTTACAAAGTGGGTTGAGGCAGCCTCATTTTCTTCCATTACCAAGAATGTTGTTGCCCATTTCATCAAACAAAATATCATTTTCTGGTACGGTATCCCGAAAAGGATCATCACTGACAATGGTACAAATCTCACCAGCACTATGATCACCGCCTTGTGCGAGCAATTCAAGATCCAGCATCACAATTCATCCCCTTACTGGCCAAAGATGAATGGTGTTGTCGAAGCTGCAAATAAGAACATTAAAAAGATCATAAGAAAATGACAGTCACATACAAAGACTGGTATGAGATGCTACCATTCGCTCTCCACGGGTATCGTACCACAACTCACACATCAACCAGGGCAACACCCTATTCTCTGGTTTACGGCATGTAAGTCATCTTGCCTATTGAGGTTCAGATCCCCTCTCTAAGAATTATGAAATATGTAGGGCTGAATGAAGACGATTGGATCTAGACTCGACTTGATCAACTAAACTTGATTGATGAGAAGAGACTTACTGTTGTTTTCCATGGTCAAATGTATGAAAAACTGATGATCAAGGCTTTCAACAAGAAGGTCAGACGCCAAGTGTATCAAGTTGGGGATCTGGTAATCAAATGCATCATATTGCAACAAGGTGATCCCAAGGGAAAATGGACTCCTACATACGAAGGACCATTTGTAATCAAAAAACATTTCTCTGGTGGGGCGATGATCTTGACCACCATAGATGGTGACGACCTGCCGCACCCTGCGAATGCATACATAGTTAAAAGATACTACACATAAGAGACCCGCTAGGTTGACATATCTAGGAAAAACAAAGGCATCCCGGCGAACCAAAAAGGTTCGGGAAAAAATTAGGGATAAAACACAAAAATATGTACACCTGGCAAGTTGAAAACCCGAAAGGGCGAATTTGGCAAAAAAGGGTTTCCCGGTGGACTGAAAACCCGAAAGGGTGGTCCAGGAAAAAGTTAGGGAATTCAAGTGTATGACTATATCCCGTTGGATCACTTTGAGGACAACCTTTGGCTTCAACTTGTGAACTCGACATTTCCGACCAACTCAATCATCTTCGGACGAGGCAACAAATAGACAAAATGCTCAGAGATACAAAGGCTATAGCAGAATGGGAACCCCATGGGATTATTGCACATAGCTATCTTTTCTTTGTATTAAAATTTTCATTTTTTCTTACGACGGCGTTCTCCTACTAGAATGTTCGTCTCATTGTACAAAAATACTTACTCAAAGTCAATGCAAAGATATTCCTTTGAAAGTGCAAAACTATCTGTTTTTCTTTACTCTTGTGTTTTGTTTACAAAAACGTCCAATCATTCATTGTTGAACATACGCATTTGAACATAATTATTATTTACAAATAAACAATGTAAAAGACAATTACTAATGGCTTTAAGAGGTAGGGAAATCTCTCTAAGCTATTTCTATAAGTCCCCCAAAATTTACAGTTTAATTCCCAGCGGAACAGGCTTCCAATTATCAATCCCCAGTAGAATTCGTCAAATTTCTCAAGATTCCCCAATAGAATTTTACAAGCAGTATACGACATTTCCCTTACAACAAAGTTTATTTCTCTAAGAAAAAATTCATCAACACTTAAACTTCACAACATGAAGGCTTATACTCCATATCCTTACCAGCAGTCAGGGATTTGTTTTTCCCAATCCAACAGCAGTGCAACAAACTAGCTCACATACGCATACATTGCATCTATATATCATAAACATTGATAACGCGAAAGCATTATATCATACATTTCATACAACATGACTATGCATTTTACCCTTTTCAGGATAAGATTAATAATTATCATTAACAATGTTCAGAGTTTTTTGATACAGTTCAGATACGCTCTAGAGACGGATGCCATCTTGATACTATTCAGATTCAGCTTTCAGATACAGTTCAGATATGCTCCAGAAACGGATGTCATCCTAATACTCATTCAACGAAAGCTTTCAGATACAGTTCAGATACGCACCAGATATGGATGCCATCCCGATACTTATGCAAATTCAACTTTCAGATATAGTTTAGATACGCTCCAGATACGGATGCCATCCTGATACTCATTCAAAGACAACTTTCAGATACAGTTCAGATACGCACCAGATACGGATGCCATCCTGATACTCATTCAAATCTCGTTCAGATACAAATTTCAGATACAATCCATTCATGTATATTATACTGGTAGTCAACCTAACACATCTGTTATTTCAGTATAAATCAACCAGAGATTTATTCTAATACTTCTTCAAATTTTTGTCACCAATCACTTTTAAATGGCATCTTTAATCCCATTCCCTACACAATCAATCACCACATCATTGAGTGCAAATTTCTGGGCGCTCTAGTGTCCAATCATCTTCCACCTTCAAGTCACGAATGGTTGATCCGCCAATCTAACTCTTCAGGTTTAAGAAGATTGAACAGGGGAAGCTGTTGTACCCCAAAATTTTCCCTCTCATTTATCAAGAATTTTCTCAAAAGATCACCCTGGACCCTCAGGTTTGTTCCCATCCAATTTCAAGCCTTGAATTACAAATTTTCCAAGAAAGTCATTCACAAGAGTAAAATGGTCATTTGCATACTAAAAGTCAAACTTTGACTTTTGGATCAAAATCAAGTTTCAAGAATCATATTTAATCAAGACATGTTGGAATGTGAGATTTGTTTCATCAAGATATTCAAAAGTCAAAATTACTTTGGGAAAAGTCAAATTTCTAAATAGTTAGAATATTTTTAAGTGTTTAAGAAATATGACAAGCTCAAAACTTCTGATTAGATTATCATCATGATGCAAGCTGATTCTGGAAGAACTTCTGACAAAAGAGTTTTAGATCTCAGTAAGACCTAAAATATCACAGAACAAAACTTCTCCTAGAAATGTTGGGATTTCAATTAAAATCCTCAAAGACACGTCCCTGAAACAGAAGCATTCAGCAAATTCTGGACACTTTCAAAACAGATTTTTGTCAGAACTTCTGGGCCAGTTTTCACAAAGGTTCAGTCAGAGTTTGCAAGGGTAATTCAAAAAAGGTTATAAAGCATGTTGCAAGCTTCTTGGAAGGTCTGAGAACTCTTTCAGAACATGCTGGAGCAAGGAGATACAAAGACCAGAAGTTGGATGTCTATTCTAAGTTACGCTGAAGCTGAAGTTCTGATCCAGAATTAAGCAATGATGCAGAATCTCACATTGCAGGATTTCCGGTTTGATAAATCTCATCATCATTTAATGCTCACAACTACTTTTGGGTCTTTATCAAAAAGATTTCCCCACGTGTGGCATAGAGGTACCATTACTCTCTTGGAAAAGCAAACTTTTGTACAAGAGTGTGCTGGGCCCATACGTTGCTTTGCTTTTGAGGTTTTCTTTCCTTAATTCCTGCTTACAAATCCGGATTAGGCGCTGGTAAAGCTGCTAACCACCATACCGATTTGAACCTACTTCAAGAACAACTCAGCGCCTAGCATATGATGGTTCTACCCCTTGACCTCTCTAAGTTACTAAACCTTTGCCTATAAAATGGACTTCATTGGCAACTGTAATGAGGTCGAAAATTTGAGAAAGAAAAAGCCTTAAACCCCTGCTAAAATTCCAAGAATCCAAAACTGCAAACACAAAATACAAAACCTGTTAGCTTTTGATTTCTTGCATTCAAATTCCATTTTTCCTCTAGTGTTTCTTGACCAAAACCATCCATACAGTTTCTGATTTACATATTAGAAGCTATCCTAACTTTTGTGTTCAGACTGTAATACACTCTCCATCCATATCCATCTCAAAGAAGTCAGAAATTTGTGCATTGGCTGTTCCAGAATCTTCTAACCATTCGTAGCCCAAGTTGAAAGTTTCCATCCAGTTGAACACGTGAAAAAGCTGTTCAGAACATCACAAGCAGTCAGAACCAGACTCCATCTCAGAGTATTTTCCAGCTGCAAGGTAAGCTTTTGCTGACTCTCATCATATTACTTGGGCATTGTTAGACTTGCATGTTCAAAATACGATGTAGATATCCTAATTCTGATGATGTACATATTCTGAGGTTTCAAGCATTTTCCTGCCTATGTAGGGAGAATTTCAGTCCAGAACTTCTTGAAGAAATTAGGACTCAGAATTAGGATTAGAAAATTCATGCTTACTTCTGATTTATAGTTCTGATATCTCTTGTTTTTGAAACATTATGAAACCTGCAATAACTATTATATGCGCATCTTCTATTTTGTTGAGAAATGACTAAGTTGCAGATGTTCTGACTAGAATGGAGAGGGAGATGAAGTTCTACCAGTGGCATTAGAACTTCTGAATTCTTCTTTGTTCCCAGCGGACCCAAAACTTCTGACTTTATCTATTTCTACTAATATGATTTCTGTTTTTGCAGCACGCCAGAGTTAGAACTTCTAATCTCTTTTAGTTCAGCAACACGCTGATTCTATTTTATTTTTTCCTTACTATTTTTTCTATCACTTCTATTTTCACTAATCAAAAACACCAAAAAAAAATTACATTTTACATGTCTTATTTTATTTCTTTTAACATAAAAAGATCAAAATATTTTCTTAAACAAAATTTATTTATTTTCTTAAACAAAACAAGTCCATTTCACATTTTCTTGTACATTCTTATCCATTCAATATGGTTGTAATAGTAACTTAGGATTTAGTTTTATATGCGATCCTCATTTATGAATTTGTACACCTCATCCCCCTAATGATTGTAATAGCGTAGGATATTCACTTTCGACACTTTTTATTGCTTTCATCTATTGCTAGTAATTAGGGTTTGTATGGAAAGACTAAAACCAAATAGATAACCCTAATCAAGACAAAAATGCATACAATCAAACACGCTTTGCACACACACACACCTTAGGGTAATCTCACTTGTTGCCTATCGGAAAAACAGTCATGTCCCTCGAACATGGGAGTTTTAGCAAAGACCCTCGATAAAAGATCGTAGTCCCTCAATGACCCTCGATGTTTCCTTTGGTAAACGATTTAGTCCCTAAACGACATTGCTAAAATATCCATAGGTTGCCTTCTATGACTATACAATGACCCACGCTCGTCCCTTCACATCCAACGATGGGGCTTCTCACCAAATCAATGGTAAGATAGAAACACCTAAAGTAGGAGGAAAAGAACATCTAAGACCTTTTGAGTAGGTAGATTCGCTCCTAGTTGCTCGCTAGCTCACAACAAAAACATTTTATACACCAACACACTCATTTGAAAACATTTTCAAAAAGATCAACACCTTGTATACATTCTTACGAACGAGAATCATTACAATGTTTTCCTAAACAACGGCCTCTTTAAAAAATACTTTCAAAAACCACACAAAGCGCAATTTCAAACAAAAGCAAGTGATCTAGCAAGTAACTAAGAGCCCATGGAAAACCATGGATGAAAAGGGTTCTAATACCTTCCCTTTTCATAATTTACCCCCCGAACTAAAGAAATAATCTCAAAGGTCTTTCCTGTGCTTTTTCACCTTTCCTTTTGGATAAAAGAAAAGTTGGTGGCGACTCTTGCTAACCGCAACATTTGCGATCAAACGCAAAACTCTCAAGTCAGTTCTCCCACCATATCACACTTCCCCTCGTGTAAACGACTCCCTTACCCGATCTCTAGGTCGAAATACCTTGATTTCTCCCTCTTCAGGTTTTCTCGATGTTTACCTTTCCCTTTCGGAGGGATAAAAGACGTTCAATAGAGACTTCACTGATTTCATTATCAGATGATTTGTTCGGTTGGTTGTTTCAACTCTGAAGACAAGGTTCTGTTGAATGAAGTTTTGAAGCATAAAACAGGCAAGGTATAAACATTAAAATCATTACTGAAAAGCATAAACAACACATCATAATTGTTAACACATCTCGGAGCAACTCTCCTACTCTGGGGGCATACCAAGCCAGAGAAAAATCCACTATGATAGTATCAATTCATAGACCCTACAACAAACTTCTAGTTTACAACCTAATCACTTAATCACTACTCGTGCTATATTTCTATCTAAGACTCACCTAGATATGAGACCCTTCTCAATCCCTCTTCAATCACAGATAGCGATTGGACATAAAACATGAAGATATGCTTCCATGACAGCAAAATGGAATACACACTTCCATGACAATACTTAGCCAAGACTCTTGACTAAGAACACAACTTAGAGTTGCTTACATGCTTCCTCTAAGAATAATACTCAACTCGTTACTTCACAGCTTCTGTGTGAGAACAGAATGACCATTTCACAACCCGAGTGGTTCACTTACACTAACTCTCCTAAAGAGTGGCTAATAGTCTCAACCCTAATGATTACATCTTTATAATTCTTGGCTGGTAGGTTACAAAGCTTCTATTTATAACCTATACCCAATTGGGTTTTGGCCTTCAAATTACAACTTTTTAGTTGTTACAAATCTGCAGAAAATTCTGCTAAAAAATAGGTCTTCAATCAAATCTTCCTAAATTATCTCCATATTTAGAAAGTCAATATTCTTCAATATTTTGCCTAATTCTTCTCGACCTACAACTTAACGCCACATAGGATAGTATAACATCCTTAAAATATATTTTGTCTTTGTAACTTAACAGAATATATCAGTCCAGTTTAGCTCTGGCGCGATGTCGTATGCTCCTCCATCGGACATCTTATCTGACATGTTCCAGATGATGAGAACTTCTCATCTCAACATGTCTCAACATAAGATATGACTTCTTGCACAATCTGTTCCTGCTAGCAAGTTAACATCTCTTATCTAACATATTGTAGCTATATTAGTTTTACCAAACATAATGCCAATCACATAATTCAAAGAATTTGCAATATCCCCTTTGGCTTATTTTGGCTAAAACTAATTTACAAAACCTTTGTACATGCATAAAATAAAACCACAACACAAAGGCTAAAAAATACAAGTCAGCAGCAGCCATTGAACTAAATACATCAGAAGCAGTCAGTCTTTAGTCTTCACATGATGTCACAACATTAACAATAGGATATCTTCATGATAGTCCAACACATATCATCTCCCCCTTATGACAAAGGCTTTTAACATGAGGTAACAATCATATTCGGTTTGATGTCAAGACAACCTATCCAACAACCCAAACAACCTTAACACCACTGAACATCAACCTCAGGATAGAAGAAGAAAGTCCTGAAGTCGTGGTGAACATGAAGAAGAAGATAATCAATTCTCTGCCTCAACCCAGAATTAGTTTCTATTTAGAATACCTTCAATTCCTTCCAATAGCTCAAAACAAAATTCGCAATTATGTTCTTAACTCAGGTCACAAGTCACAAGAAGCACAACCAAGAGAATCAGAACAAAGTCTTATATTCTACATCCTTGTTGTGAGACTGATTCAAGCACAACCTTCATACTTGATAGCTGAGTACAACATCTCTCCTCCTTTTTGATCACAAATTGGCAAAGGTGACCACCACAAGATCAGATCCAAGACAGACTAATCCACAACCGGATGCAGGCCAAAAAAAATTAACTACCACAGGATGAACGAGGTGAATTAGTAGCCTCTTTAAATTACCAATAAGTCTTATTAGGAAATAACGACCTTGGTCAAAGAGAATTCACCATCCAATACATATTCAGACTGTCTTCATAATTCCAATAAAAGCCCATGCAGTAACTTAAAACACTTTTTACACAACAGTCCTCCTGACAGCATTTCCCATACTACTTCTTTACATGGATCAAAGGTACAACATGTATGAAAAATGTCCTGACATCTAGTTAGACACTATCACACAACACAAACAGGCTTCTTCATCAACATATTCTAAGATAATTCCCAGACTTATCTATAAGCACAAAAGCATAAACATAATGTCTTCTACTTGACTCCAAATGCACTCCTTTAAGCCTTCAAGAGTGACACATCTAAAGATACCAAAGATACCAAAAAAATCACAAGTGGTATCTCTAAATAGACCATTCAATAGGCCTTATCAAACACTGCAGAGAAAAATAAATTCTTGCAGACAAACCATATTGTCTCTTGGAGAAGAACAATACAGACTAGCTTCCCTAACTAGAATCACACAGACCCAGTTATGGTATAAATAGATACACTTGTAGTCATAAGTTATAACATGTTTCTTGACATCATAACCTTCACAAGCTTGAATTACACATGATCTCCCTAATATTTGTACTACTGCAACCATAAGCCATAAACATTCCATTGACTCCCCCTATCATGGATAAACTATGCTCCTGCTGAACATAACCATTTTAGTATAGAACAAGAACACATTAAATTCTTAGTACTATTCATATAAGACACGCTTGATTTGGAATTTCTCACATATTCCAGAACAAATGCTCTTAGCTTGCTTGCTATACAAGTTCCAAATTCCCACTGTGTCTAACTTGTAGTAGAAGAAACCATCACTTCAAGAGGCATCCTGATTAGACCTTAGTATCTGATTTCCTTCTTCTACCCTTTCATTCACTAGCAATTGTTGATACTAGGGAAGACTTCAAAAAGATAGTAGTCATGTATTACCAGAACATACTATTATACACAAGATCAGAATCTTCAAATTCTAATCCTCATAGTCAGAATTACCAGTTCTGACAACCATGCTTGAGCATCTAACTCTATATGCTCAACTCCAAGAATCTCCCAAAACATACCCAACATGATGTTACAACATCATTTAGAACACCAACTTCATAACGCAGAACCCAAACACCATGATTCTTGAACACACATTTCAAAGGACTTTATTATGCAGAGAAGTCCTTTAAGAAGCTCCCAAAAAACACAAGAAGATATGAAAAGATCACACCTTCTGCAATTCATTTAGGTTAATACAGGAACCTGAACATCATAGAGAGAAATAAAGTCTCAACAATAGTTGAATCAAAAGTTCAGATAGTAGATTTACATTCACATTTCAAATAAGTACGCAGCTCCCGACAGGGTCTTTATCAATAGTAACATGCACATCTTCACAAGATCAGACTTATACCCAGCTCCCAACAAGGTATTTGTCATCAGAGGAAAAACTTCCCCATACACTCAGTTGCAGATGATACTCCCTTTCAACAGATGTTAGAACATTTGATATGACATCCTTCTTCTTCAAATATTAGCACAAGGGGATTCTTCACAACATTCCAAACTTGGTCAGAGACTAGGCTTCATAATCCATCATGGTCATTCATTCCAACTTAGGAATCCAATGGTGATCATTAATAATCACCCCTGTAATCTTTAGAGCAAGCTTCCTTCTGAAGCAACACACATCTGAGATGATGTTTTAACATCAATCCCATATCCATGGACATTTCCAAATAATATGGTTATGGAGATGATACCCATAGTAAGTCCAAATAGAAATCTTGAGCGAAAACACAAGAGGATCAACCATCATTAGTTGATCAACCTTTAATACTAGATCAAAAACACATGCATAATATGCATATAACACACCTCAAGAATGTCTCCTTAAGCACAAAATCTAGACAACTTGTCTGACTTTAAGGTGTTTGATTACAACTCTTATGCACCTAAAGAGGATACACAGGGTTTTGTATAATCATCAACTCTTCAAATAGACTGTCCAGGAGTACCTCTTCTTCTCTTAATTCTTCTAGAAAGCTCATCATGATTGTAATTTAATTTTATGAAATATTAACTTACCAGGTTGATGCATCTCCATTGCACACAACCCCTAGAATGTCTCTTAGAATCTAGCAGAACAAGAGTTCAATTTTCTCATAGACTTGATAAGTGATATCAAGTTTGAGTAAACAACCTTTATCATGTTTGAGAGAAACATCAGTCAAACCAAGTTGAGAAAAGTAAATCTCAACACAAACATGTCAAGACATTATATCTGATATCTCAAGAATCTCCAACTCCAGATTATGGATTCTTCTTCATCAACTGCTATAAACACCTTGAGAATCATACATTCTCCTCCTTAATAGCAGTACAACATCTCGTTAATGCACACCCACATAAATATCTCAATACAAACAAATTTGTTTCCTGGCCACAAACAAGATTCCAAAGTAAATATGGATCCTTGGATCAAAAGGATTTTCCAAAATTCAGAGAGAACTCCCTTCACATATGAACTTGACCTTCATATGTGAAAACAACCGACTGAGATAACAAACTTCCTCAGGACACTGAAGCTCAGCCTCTGCACTTTTACTAACTTGAATTAGAAATAAACTGAACCAATAAGCACACAATTGGTTGACCATAACTCAATCCACCAATGTAAGATGTGTTTTCTGGATAAAACACCTTAGAAGCACAACACAAACACCTCTTCTTCCAAATCAGGAGTAGGTTTCAAACATATATGATCACCTCACATTTTTCTGGAACCCATAGCATCTGTTATGCAATAGGAATCTGCACGCCTGCTGAAAAAATGTCCCAACATCTTGTAGGACATTAGTTCCCTTCTTCTGGAACTCACCACACAAAGCTTAGTTCTGAAGCCTAACGCCGCTTCCATAAAACAAATAACCCTTGATCACCTTTAAGGTCCATGAAAATATTCCAAGCTTCAGCAATACCAAACAACAGCAAGACTCAGAGTCACTTTCCTAATTAGGTCAAGTATTAGGAAGACTCTGCATGAAACCAAATTAAATGACTCTGATCTTTCTTCAACAACTCATCAAAAGTTCCTTTATGAATGGACTTGAGAGATAAAACTAATGTATCATTGGAAACTGCACATAGTCAATTGAGACTATCTTGCACACACTACAACATCACACACCAAACCTACAGAGGAGACTAAACTTTAATGCCCTTCCTTTACTTGCGACACAAGGAACCACCAGGATTACAACAGATACCATGCAACGGAATACACAACAACAAAAAACTCCTCAACATCCTTCAAGAACAACAAACCCTTGCACATAAACACCACACTCCAGGTGCAACAGGTCAACATAGGTTTAAAAATAAGTCAAACCCAAAAACAGCTACTCTCCACCAAAGCTACAAGGGTGATAACAACAGACAGGTCTAATACAACCCTGCCATGAATATTCTATCCTCCACTTATAGGGACCATTCAAAAACAATATAAACTATCCAACAGATCTCATCCAGAAACAGACAGAATGTCTGCTCTGATACCAATTGATATTCTGGTATAACAGAACTCACATGTCCTGTGACATGTTGAGACATCTGATTCGACATAAAAAAATAGACAAGGTATAAACATTAAAAAAGTACTGAAAAGCATAAATAAAACACCAGAATTGTTGACCCAGTTCAGAGAAACTCTCCTACTCTAGGGGCATACCAAGCCATAGACAAATCCACTATGATAATATCATTTCATAGACCCTACAACAAACCTCCAATTTACGGCCTAATCACTTAATCATTACCCATGCTATATTTCTATCTAAGACTCATCTAGATACGAGGCCCTCCTTAATCCCTCTTCAATCACAGACAATGATTGGACACAAAACAGGTAGACACACTTCCATGACAGCAAAACATAAGACATACTTCCATGACAATACTCAACCAAGAATCTTGACTAAGAATACAACTTAAAGTTGCTTACAAGCTTACTCTAAGAATTGTAGTCAACTCATTACTTCACAGCTTTTGAGTGAGAACACAGTGACCATCTCACAAGCTGAGTGGTTCACTTATACCAACTCTTCTAAAGAGTGGCTAACAGACTCAACCCTAATGAATTACATATTTACAATTCTCGGCTGGTACAAATCCTAGGTTACAAAGATTCTATTTATAACCTATACCCAACTGGATTTGGTCCTTCAAATTACAACTTTTTAGTTGTTACAAATCTATAGAAAATTCTGCTACAAAATAGGTCTTCAATCAAATCTTCCTAAATTATCTCCATATTAGAAATTCAACATTCTTCAATATTATTCTTGATTCTTCTTGACCTACAACTCAGATCCACATAGGATAGTATAATATCCTCAAAATATATTCTATCTTGTGACTTAACAGAATATAACAATCCAGTTTAGCTCAGGCGTGATGTCGTATACTCTTTCATACGAAATCTTATCAGACATGTTGTTCCAGATGATGAGAAATTCTCATCTCAACATGTATCAACATAATATAGGACTTCTTGCTCAACCTGTTCCTTCTAGCAAGTTAACATCTCATATCTAACATATTGCTGCTATATTAGTTTTACCAAACATAATACCAATCGCATAATTCAGAGAATTAACACATACTAGAATGTTTCTTTCTAGGTCATGATGTTTATCTTTGGGATTTAGTAGTCAGTGGCTATGAACATACTACAAATGCAAGTGGAAATAATCTTGAAATAAGAGCTATGAATGAATGATAAGTGCCAAAATTTCAATATTTTGAGTAGTAGTTTTGTAGCACTTATCAGTTCTTTTTATTAATATCCTTTGAATAATCCCCCAATTTGTTTGTAAATATGTATAAATTGTGTTTAATCGTGTTTTCGTGTATATAATGTATCATTTGATAGCTTTTATGTCTTTTTGTAGGTATTCGTGCATATTTGGAGCATGAGCAATAAAGTGTCGAAGGCACGACATCAAATTCAAGATTTTGGAAGAAAATTTCAGGGAAATCCCGCTAAGCGCAAGCTGTAGCGTGTAACACCCCAAAATAATTAGATTATATATTTAATTAATTAATTGACTTATGATGAGTATTTGTGAGTATTTGTGAGTATATGTGATGTCATGATGACTTATATGATGCATTGTGATGTTCGCTGATACTATGTGTTAGGGTAGTAGTGAGTTAAGGAGGTAATGTGAGATATTTAGATTTAAATAATTAGTTTGGAATTATATAGATTTAATAATAAATAGTTAGAATTATTTTATTGATTAAATGGAATGATATTGGTGTAGAAATAATAAGGTAAAAGAGGTAATTGGTGAAGTGATAAGTAAGGGTAATATAGGAAGACCATAGAAAGGGGTCCAAGGGTTTAAACAAGGAAAAGTGAGTGCCAGTATTCTTTCTGTGTAATTGTGAAATGAGAAGAACGATGTGGAGAACTAAGGCACAAAGAGGAAGAGAGAAAGAGAGAGAGAGAGAGAGAGAGAGAGAGAGAGAGAGAGAGAGAGAGAGAGAGAGAGAGAGAAGAGAAGAGAGAGAGAGAGAGAGAGAGAGAGAGAGAGAGAGAGAGAGAGGAGAGAGAGAGAGAGGAGAGGAGAGAGAGAGAGAGAGATAGGAGAAGAGAGAGAGAGAGAGAGAGAGTGAGAGAGATAGGGAGAGAGAACCATCTATCGAGCTTGGTGACAAGAGTCTATTATTATGATAATCTAAGGTAAGGGGAGTTATTGTTATTATTATAATCGATAGAAGGTTTAGATAATTGTAGGTTGTTTGTTTGGGATTTTGATTGATGATGAAAATATGATGGCGTTGTTGAAAAATGATGTATATGTGATGTTGTTATTACCATGAATTAATGCATATGAAATAAAATGAGTGTGTTGGTAATGTGTGATGAAAACATGAGTATTTGTGATGATTTGGAACATGTTCTGTGTTGGAACCGCAAGAAATTGGGACTGGTGTAGTGCAGAAAATGCACTGGAGAATTCTTGTTTAAGTTGCATCACCAGCTGAGAAGGAAGTGAAGGTCCTGGAAGAAAAAATAGAGCCCACTAGAAAATGTATGGGGAAGTGGACTCGTTCCAGCTTCGTCGGGCGAAGTAGGGCAAAATAAGTCTCGTCGGGAAACGAGATGTGTCGTCGTGAAAAAGTAGTAAAAAAAATACAATGCTCCTGGTATTTGTATGGGGGAAGGTCTTTCGGCCCCTTCCCTGCTGCGTGAACCTCAGGCGAGCAACCTACTTCGTCAGGCGAGCCTCCGGGCGAGGGACAACAACCATAATTTTGAAAGTGCCGAAACTTGAGTTTCAGAACTCCATTTGGCGCATCCTTTGAAGCGTTAGGAAGCTAACTTGATGGACTATAAGTGTGTAGGATGGAAATATAATATTATGTGTTTTCTAGTGCCTATTTATTAATTCATAGGATGATTTTGTGATTGGCTTATCATGATGTATGTGTATATGATGAATTATTGTTGCTATGATGATGCCATGTTGTATTATGAAGTAAATGATGTTGTTATGATGAATGAAGTGATGATTGCATGTTTGATGTGCATACATGGCATATGAAGATAATTATATGAATGATGATGCATTTTGACTAGCAGTGGTCGTGTTTTATTATGTTGTTGCGCATCATGCATTCATGGCATATGTTAGGACTTTGGTCCAGTCATGTCATTAGGAAGATTGGTCCAGTGATGGTGATAGGACCTTGGTCTCGTGATGACCTTAATCCCATAGTGTAGATTTAGTGCATTATTATGATGTGCTCTGGTTCCAAGCGAGAATCGATCATATTGGTGTAGATCTTTGGAGAAACAATGACTGAGTCATTAGTGAAGTTTTGGTACCACATGCATGAGTCTAATGAAGTTGCATTGCATTCTTTGTAGTATTGAATAATGATTGATTTAGTGATGCTTTGTGAATATTTTAACTAATGATGTTGGTGATTGTTGATTGATGATATGATGAAGCTATAAATGAATAATGAAGTGAAGGCGTGAATATAACACAAAGTTTGGATGATGTGTGATTTCTTACTAATGTGTTATAACTACTATATTTATTCCTTATATCTTTTATAATGATTATGATTACTCACCCTTTCTGCTTGGAAATGTTACCTCTTTACGTGGGTAACTTGTAGGTGATCAAGAATAGTTCCTCGAAGCTTAGAGGATAGATTCGGTGTGCGCTATTTTAATTCCATTAATTTAGAAGGTTTTTGCGCTGATATGTAACATCGGGGTTGGGAATGTTTTGTTTCGAACCTATTATGTTCTCTCGATTATTTTGAGATGATGAGTTTACCTTTCATGGTATTTAATTATTTGTTTTAAGAATCATGAATGATGAAGTGTGAGGAAGGCTCTATAAAGTATTTTCAATAAAGATGTTTTGAGACTATGATTCCACTACGATAATTTTGAATTTGATAATTGACGATATTAAAGGAATAATTGTTTTTAAATGTTTTGAAAATTCGTGTTACGGAGCAGGATGTTTTATATGATATTTATATGAAGATGTGACATCCTTGTTGTGATATTACTTGAATTATTCGCGGAAGTTATACGTGAAATATATGTGGATTTAAAAGGGTGTTATATAGCGCGCTACAAGACTTTTCCTAGTTTTGACAGAAGCATATTTTCAGAGCACGGTAAGTGCGATTAGCCCGCTTAGCGGAATTTAGGCGGTTTAATGTGTAATTTTAGGTGCAGCCCTCTTAGAACGCTGAGGCCGCTTAGAGTGGTCTGCTACTTTTGCTTTTATATTTTCATTTTATTCATTTGTTAGGGTTATGGAGTTTTGGGTATTTTTGTCCCAACTTCATCCTCTTCTATTTTTCTTAGAGATTAGCTTAGAAAACAACATTTGGGTCTTGCATATGGATGATTCAGAGGTGGATTTCTCATCAACCGACACTGACAACCAGCGAGATGTTTGGTTTTCCTCTCTTTCTCTCTATGTATTTCTATTTTGTTTGGTTTGTTTGTATATGTACTATGAAAATATGTATGTGTATATATATATATATATATATATATATATATATATATATATATATATATATATATATATATATATATATATATATATATATATATATATATATATATATATATATATATATATATATATATATATATATATATATATATATATATATATATATATATATATATATATATATATATATATATATATATATATATATATATATATATATATATATATATATATATATATATCATGGTGTTGTATAAAAGCTTGCTTTATAAATCATTTTTGTTGATTTCTTTGATCTTTTTGCATTTATGTTTGTGTTTTGTTGTTGTAGAGAAAGATACCACAAATCTTGATTAGGGAAGGAAATTTGTTAGGTTCTAAACTTTAGAAATAAATTTAGGCTTAAAAATCACTTGTGTATCAAAGCTTAATGCTTTAGTGTTTTTGTTTTGCGCGAGACATCGCCGATGCGAGAATACATTCACTACTACAAAATGCACAAACAACAACACCTAAGTCACCATGTCAAAGGATCCACCGTGGTAGAATCTATTCTACTAGGCACTTTTTTTTCAAAATTAAGCCACTTTTCACCACATTTGGAAGTTCCAATCATGGTAAAAAGTGGCGCATGGTCATGAGTTCGACTCTTGATGTTGTTGTTGTTCTACTGCTATATTTTTTATATTTTATTAAAAGACATACAACAATGGGTATTTAATACAACCGTTTTTATATGTAGAGTACATGGTCATGGGTTCAAATCTTGTTGTTGTTGCTTTTCTAGTGCTGCATTTTTTATATTTTATTAAAATACATAAAATAACGGTTATTTAATACAACCTTTGTAGTATGTAGCATAATTATTGAGTTTCTTCACCATCATTAAATGAATATCAATCGTCCATTGAAGTGACTATCAACGCTCAGGACACCACTGTTAACGATCCGCTTGAAACCTAAAACTCAGACAAACTTTCAACTTAAACGAACTTCATCTTCTACCTTCAAGCATCATCTTTCATTTACGACACTATATTTCTCCACTAAACCAAGCTCGAAAATACCATTTATTCCATAAGAAAAACTCAAAAGCATATATTCTCCATCTTGAATGAAACAAGGAAAGTATTGATTCAAGTTAGCAATGTTAGTTGTTGTTGTTGTTCTTATTGTTAATTTTTAGTTTTGTTGTTGTTCTTATTATTGTTATTCTTGTTGTTGTTCTTGTTATTGTTGTTGTACGTTGTTGTTGTTGTTGTTATTTTTGTTCTTCTTCTTCTTCTTGTTTTTGTGTTCTTGTTATTCTTCTTCTTGCTTTTGTTGTTCTTGTTATTGTCCTTCTTATTCTTGTTGTTCTTCTTGTTGTTGTCCATGTTATTCTTGTTGTTATTACTGATATTGTTGTTCTACTGCTATTTTATTTTATTTTATTAAAAGACATATAACAATGATTAAGTTAACTAAATGTTGTGATATCACGCAAACTTTCGAGTATACTACAATGGTTCCAGGACCGTGATTGTAAGTAACGTATTTACAACAACACTATACACAACAATGCCTAGACCCGCATGATTACATGGGTTTTTCAACCTTTATTAAATGTGTTTTTCGTAGTAGTGGGTTGTTCTCCCAATTTGGGTTAGACATAACCTTGGTTGTGATACGTCTCATTGGTGTTGCAGAAATGGACACTGATGTGAGAGATACGTGATGATATTTACGAGTACTGTAGGTTAAGTACAACTGATCAATAGGTTTAAGTTTGTGACGATTAGTGTAAATTAATGCCTGATAATTTTATCCTCTCTGAAGAATGTTTTTATTTTTCTGTTAATACCTTTTCCCTTTATATCTCCAACCTATTCTAACCCAAACTCATATGCGAGACTTTTCAAATGATAATTCAGTATGCACTGATCCCTGTGGAGACGACAAATGTCTCGAAAAAATACTTCCTTCCTTTTGTTCCTTACCGTTATACTGTAGTTCGAAAAAAATGGCACTGTTATCGAGGATTGGTGTTTGATATTGGATTGCATTGTGATGGTTTCTTTGTTTTTGAGTTTTTCACATAATGTATGTATTGTATATAATATGTAAATAAAAACTTGTTGATACTTGTATATGTTTACCATACTTTTATATGTGTGTTTGTTTCATACACTTGTTATGTATGTGTTTTTTTTTTGTGTTCAAGTGTGCATTACTATGTGTTGTATATCAATGTGTTCAAGTGTTGTTGTATATACTTGTTTTTGTTTATGTTTGCTCAAGTGTTGCCCAAGTTATTGGTTGATGCCAGTGAACGAAAAAACATGGAGGAGCATGTGTATGTAAATAAGGTGTCGAGCTAACGACATAAAACAAATGCTTGTTGGTAGGCACAAAACAATTGTAAATTTTGTATAGTATTGTTTTTGAGGTTGTGTAGGTGTTCATAGAGGTTCGCATGAAAATGCAGATGTTCTTCTATTTTTCTGTGCAAACCTGCTACCGCTTAGCACGGTCAAGCCCGCTTAACACAAACTATTTTTCTACATCCGCTTAGAACACTCTGTCTCAATCAGCGCTGTTATACCCCAAAATGTTTCCTCTTGTGTTTAATAATTTTTAAGCTTATGCTTCATCATCATACATATCATTAGCATTGCATTGATTCATCTGTGTATGATCAAGAGTTTTTGATTGTTTGAGTGTGTGATACTCAAAGAGGAAGATTGACCTATAAGGGTTATAAACTTGAAGTCTCATCATCATGAGCATCATCTCATTACACAAGTCATCATTATTCAAAAGTCTCTCAAGGTTCCTCAAGGGAATTAGGGTTTTGAGAATTGGCCATCGCCTCTTAATATTTGGCTCTAAGCTAGGGTTTTGGTCAAAATCAAGTTGAGATATACTTTTTGAGAAAAACATGTTTCCATGGTTCACCATTTGCTTCAAGGCATCTATATACACTTTATTGTTCATCATATTTCATCAGAAGAATCAAAATTAGATAGATAGGAGAGGAGTTGAATTCATCTGATCAAAAGTCAATAGAAAAGTCAAAGGTTGGCCAAGAGGGTTTTTGGTCAAAATTGAGGTCAAAGTTCAAAAGATGAGAAAGTTTGGTCATTGGTTGAGGAAAGTCAAGAGATATGGTCAAAATTTAAATTACTTGCAATAGAAGTCATCTTTGAGACTTAGAATTTTTTTCTAAGTATAAGAAATCATGTTCATCTTGCCATATTTCAAGCTCTATATCTCACTCAATTGTGATCAATAATTTGAAAACTTATGATCAAGACAAAGAGAAAACTTCTCTCTACAATTTTGTAGAAGAAATGAATTTCAAAAGAATCATGGATAAAAAGTTATGAGGTTTAGAATTCACATGTTCATTAACTTTTAAACTTTCAACACTTAGTGGAAATTTGAGATATCTAATCAGGTGCATGTGCATGACTTCATGGGTATTTATCTTCATGATCAAGGCTTCATCTCAATTTACTTTCGACATCAAAGTTATTCTTCCTTCTTCAAACTCTTCATTAAGATCAAGATTTCACCATTTGGTCCACACAATTACAAGCTATGATGCTTCAAAGTCAAGAGTTCATAATGACCATTTTGCTAAACACTTAGCATAATTTTTTATGCTTCTGATCAGTTATAAGATCCTGACTTTCGTGACTCTTTACAAGGTCTTCCAGGTCTCTACTCAATTTCATCTCAACATAAGATTTGTTCAGCTTCTTTTGCTCTTTTCAATGATCACAAGATTGTTTCATTTGGTGAAAGAGATTTCAAATTATGGTGGTGAGAAGTGGGTAATAAAATCACGGGTTCACTTTATGTCAATGTTATGGTTTTGGATATTTTGTGATTACATGTCATCTCCTTGCGGGCTTAGCAATATGTACACGCATATACCACCCTTTTACTTTACTTTAAAAAGCCAAACAATGGAAATAGTCATGCATACACATGTAAAGTTGGTTTAGCCAAAACAAGTAAAGTGTGATCTCACACAAATATGTTATCCACACTGTTGTACCCAAAAATTTGTCCTCTCATTTTTCAAGGCATTTTCTGACAAGGATTTTCAAAAGCTCAAAGTTTGCACAAGAACAAAGCAGACAAAAAGGGCAAAACAGATAAAAAAATTATTTTTGACAAAATTGAAGGAAAGCAAGATTGCTTCGAATCATTCATCATTAAACTGAAAATTCTGGCTCACACGCTTCAACTGAACATTTAGGCCTCCTTCGATGCAAGATTGGTTTTCATCCTTCAATTGAGCATCTGGATTCTTCGAGCGTGCTTTTATTTACACGCTTCAATTGAACATTTGGATTTCCTTCGAGAAAGCTTTCCACAAGCTTCGATTAAGCATATGGCCTTCTACATGTTTGATTTGATTCACAAAGCATGTGTCCTCCTGCATGCAAGCTTCAATTTAGGAAGCAATGAACTCCTGCAGGCAAGCTTCGATTGGGAAAGGATTACCTTATCACAAAGCTTCGATTGGAGTATGGTTTCCTTTCAAAGCAACATACTTCGAATCCAACTCTGGACCCCTTCATGCATCCTTTGGTCCACAAGCTTCATTCAACAGGGACGTCATGCACGCTGGTTTCGATTGCACCATTTGCTCCTTACGTGTTTGCTTTAATTGAAAAGGTAGGGGTTTTCCTCATGTTAGAGTGCACAAGGCATTATCACCTGCATGTCTCCTTCAAATACACCTACATGCTGGCTTCGAATCCACCTTCAAGATTGTTTTGAGTCACATTCATATAACCTTTGAATCCTCCTACAAACTTGCATGCACAAGGCAAGGGTTTCTCTCATGCTAGCACCCATAAAGCAATGATTCCCTTTTAAATTGCTTCGAATACACCTACATGCTGGCTTCGAATCCACCTTCAGGATTTTTTTGAGTCACATTCATATCACCTTCGAATCCATCTACAGACCCTTCAACACACATAGCGCTGCATTATGACATACAACTTGGTGGCCCATTCGAAAGACTTACCATGGTTGGGAAATAATTGGTTTTGCTTTCTTTTGAGTCTTATCAAAGGGTTGGGCCTAAGTGATTAAAAGCAAGAAGACTCAGTGGCATATTCAGCTGAAGAGGGCCAGTCGAAGAACTCACAGTTGGTCCATTTGAAGGACACACAACTGGCGGAAACGAATGCTGCTTTGTTAAGTCTGGTCGAAGGCAATGGAAAGATGAAGGATTAGATTCAAAGAGTCAAGTTGTCCATAGGTCAGGCTACATAGGCCTCCAACTTGTGCCTCACTCCATATTTAATTTCTCTCCAAGCCAACTTGCTCTTGATCGTATCACTACGTTTTTAGAATGTTCTTGAGCCTTGTGCCTTTCTCTTCTGTACACTTGCCCTCTACAAACTAGGAGCCACTCATATTAACCATTGATTTTAGTACTTTTATATTGGGATTATAAAAATATGACCCAAGTGGATGTTATCCTTTCAAAGAAACTATATTTCATTCCTTCACAAAGATGCTCATTCCAAATTTTCCTCTATAAATAGAGAGTTCATTTGCACATCAAGGGTGGGGGGAAAAAAGAAAAAGAAAGAAGAAGAACGTTGAAGAGGATTTTGGCTGTGTGGAAAGAATCTTCAAAAAATCTCAAAACTCTCAAACACTTAACACCCTCCTAAACCCTGAACTTGAAGAAGCACCACACTTGTTTCTTTAAAATCCAGAAATAAACAAACACAAATCAACTTTTCTTAGTTTACGAATCTAGCCAAAGAAACCACATTTGTTTCTTCCCCTTTGAATTCAAGAACACCCAGGGAAACAACTCAAGTCCAAGACCCACATTTCAGCCTCAAGCATGGTAAGTTCTCTTGACCTTAATATTTCATTTCAAGCATAACATGTGAATACTCTTTTCTTTTTGTTTCAAACATTATAATTACCTTTTTTGTTTGTCTTCGTTTTCACCATCTTTGTTTGCTTTATTTGCTAAGTCTTTTGGTTTTTTTTCTTTATTTATCAAACATATTTTTAAGAATTAATCTGGCCATGAAGCAATATTAGCATGGCCTCATCCCATGCTGCTACTTAGTCCCCAAATGAAAGAAAACATGAAGAAGGTTGCGCGAATCGAAGTATTGTAGGCTTCCACCCCATGCTGCTATCTAAAATGAAAGAGGTGTGGTCAAAGGATATATATTGTTTTTGCTTTTGCAGATCCAGTCGAAGTAAGCAGAAAAAGGGGTGTGGTTGAAGGATACATTCAATTTTGTTTTGCAGGTCCAGTCGAAGTAAGCAGAAAGAGGGGTGTGGTTGAAGGATACATTAATTTTTGTTTTACAGGTCCAATCGAAGTAAGTAGAGAAAAAGGGCATGAACGAAGGATACATATTCATACTGCTATACAGGCCCAATCGAAATAAGTTGAAATAGGGTGAACCGAAGGAGCATACTTCCTGGGTCGAAGGACACACTTTTCCTCTTTTTTTATTTTGTTTTTTTATGGTTACAATAGCTTAGGATTTATTCTTTTCATTTTTTTCTTTCTTATATGATTAGTAATTAGGCTATATGGCAAGATAAAATCAACAAATAGATAAATTTCAAATTCAAGAAAAAAATGCATGCAATCAAACACATTATTCACACACATGCACCTTTAGGGTAATCTCACTTGTTGCCTCAGAAAATAGTCATGTCCCTTGAATATGGGCGTTTTAACAAAAGTCCCTCGATAAAAAGATCGTAGTCCCTCGATGTCCCTCAATTTTGCCTTCGGTGACTATACTATTGACCCACGCTTGTCCCTTTACATCCAAAGATAAGGCTTCTTAGCAATCAATGGTAAGATAGAAATATCAAGGGAAGAGAGAAATGAGCAAAAGACTTTTGAGTAAGGTAGAACGTTCTTAGTTGCTTGCTCACAATCTATTCTTAAAAACAAAACATTTTTCAAACACACCAAACACTTTCAAAAACATGAAATATTTTCAAAAACTCCAACAGTTTGTATACATTCTTATAGAGACGGGAATCATTACAAAGTTTTCCTAAACGAAGGTGCCTTTTCAAAAATACTTTCAAAATCCACCACAATTACATTTTCAAACAAAGCAAGTAATCTAGCAAGCAACTAAGAGTCCGTAGTTAACTACAGATGAAAAGGGTGCTAACACCTTCCCTTTTCATAACCTATCCCCGAACTCAAGAAAACATCTCAAAGGTCTTTCATGTTCTTTTCACCCTTTCCTTATTGGATAAAAGAAAGTCGATGGCGACTCTTGCTATCCGTAACAATTGCGATCAAATACAAACAAATCAAGTCAGTTCTCCCACCGTATTACAGAATTGGCGACTCTGCTGCGGAAAGATCTTAAAAGTGGGGTTACCTTAGAGTTAGATCACATTTACTTGCTTTCATTGTTTGATTGGTCTTCTTTACATTATGGTTCCTTGTTTGGGCTTGTATTGATCCTCCACCCAGATCGGGGAACATCTTTTAGGTAAGTAGCAATAGATTATGGAAACTGTACGGCATAGGCCGATATTTTTGAAGAAATGGATAGGTTAGTGTGACGCATTTGTTGGTACCGGTATCCCTTGTGTTGAATCAAGGAGAATATGGGGCAGCTGAGTGGTGTCATGAAGCACTAACTGACCTTAGAACCTTAATTGTACAACTTTGCCATTAGGAAGTAGTGAGATAGCCGGTTTCGGTGGAAAACTGAAAATTGGTTGATACTACACTCATTGAGATCGGGCTTTTGGGATACCTTGGTCGCAAGAAAAGATTTATTGTGACGAGACAATGCCTAAAAGAATGGTCAGTGATATTGAGATCCCCTAGAACCCGGTTACTTTCTAGGACAGGTTGAGCCAACTAAACTTCAAGAGGGTACTTACCTACAAACCCCATTGCAAGCCTAAACGTAAGGACATGTCTAATTTGTGTGTATATGGTTTGTTTTCTTTGTTCACATATACATAACATCATAAACATCATAACATCATAAGCATTCTCACTAACCATTTCAAGGATTTAAGAATTTATCTTTTCTTTGTTTTGTAGGCCATGAATCCCATTCTAAAGAATACCATCCGAGTTAGCTTCGTGAAAGCACATCCTAACTCCAAGAATTAGCATCAAGGGTGCCTGGAGATTCTCCCTTCACCAAGAAATATGGTCGACTCCTCAGCTTGGCTACCTCTAATTTCCATGAAGAAATGATGTGTGTACTTTTCCAATTCTTTAATCCCATGCATCACTGCTTCACCTTTCCTGACTATCAGTTGGTGCCTACATTAGAAGAATTCTTCAATTGTTAGGATTACCTGTACTTAATCAAATACCATTCACCAGTTTAGAAGAGATTCCAAAACCTGAAGTTATTTCCAAAGCATTACATTTGAAGAGATCTGACATTGTGGAAACTTGGGAGATAAGAAGTGGAGTTAAAGGTTTCTTAGCCAAGTTTTTGTTCGAGAGGGCTCGTTCGTTCTGGGAGGATATGGATTTTCAAGCTTTTGAAGATGTCTTGGCTCTTCTAATTTATGGTTTGGTCCTATTTCCCAATCCAGATCAATTCATGGATGTGAATTCCATTAAGGTTTTTCTCTCTCGAAATCCTGTACCTACGCTGCTGGGAGACATTCTACATTGTTTTCACACTCGCACCATGAAGAAAAGAGGCACTCTTTCGTGTTGCATTCCATTACTCTCTAGGTGGTTTATTTCGCACCTACCTCGATCAACATTGAAAAACGAGCAAGGTATGACATGGTCTCAAAGGATGATGTCACTCACACATTCAGACATCCATTGGTGTTCTCGATCCTTGGAGGACATTACCATCATTGACCGTTGTGAGGAATTCCCTAACGTACCTTTACTTGTAATTAGGGGAGGTATCACTTACAATCCTTGTTTGGCTCTAAGAAAATTTGGATATGCTAGGAGAGATGGTCCCTATTATGCACTCATCCAAGGTTTGGTATTTGATAACGAGGGAAACAACCAAGGCTATCGTCAAAGGTTTATACGAGCTTGGAGAATGGTAAACAAGGTGGATAGTAAGACATTGGGGCATAAGAACTCCATTCCTTTGGAGCCTTATCTAAAGTGGGTATGAATTCGTGCTCAAAGTCTCTTTATGCCATACCCCACCATCTTACCTATCATCATGGAGCCTGTTGTCAAAGGAGATGTCCCATATACAGTCTTCTATCTAGATATGCCAATAAACTTCAAAGAATTGAAAAAGTCTTGGGTCCAGCTCAAAGAAGAACGAGATACCTTTAAGACCCAATTCTATGCCAGTGAGAATAAAGTTCTGGAGCTCACGAAATAGCTTCATGAAGAGCGAAGTTTGAACGCCTACGTCGCACCGAAGAGGATACGCTCGACCTTTTCGTCTTAAGAAGTTGTTTTATGTTTATTCCTTCCATTGTAAGCCCAAGAGGCATGTTTGTAATCGAATCGAACTTATTAATACAAATGATGTTTGTTCCTTTTGTCTAAACATATTTAAATATTATAATTCCTTGAAATCATTTACATACACATTTTCATGCATCATGACATAAACAGGTTCTCCAGAACATGCTTCCTTATCTCTCTACTTTTTATTTCAGTAAGATGGATAGCGAACAAACAGTGAAGGACTTGCAAGCGCAGAAAGCCCAATTCCAAGCAACTTTGTTGACCCTGGCCAAGGGATAACAAGATATGATGGCAATACTAACAACCAAAAATAAGACCAAAAAGAAGGCCCTCATCAACATGGGTAAGAGATTTGAAGGTTCGATTCGTCAAGTACAAGTAGTTGAAGATTCGTCTGAAGAGGATGAAGATCAAGACGAGGAGGTAAGGAGCACCCATGCTTAGGTTGAAAATAATCAAGCTTCTGAAAATGAAGACTAATTTGATGAGAAATACCCACCTGTCGATGATAGATACAAACAGTTGGAGGATAGGCTAAAAGCTATTGAAATTCAAGCCGTACCTGGTTTGGATTTTGGCGATTTGGGTTTAGTGCATGGGGTCGTCATTCCCCATAAATTCAAAATACTAGTCTTCGCCAAATATGGTGGGGTCTCCTGCCCAAAACTTCACCTAAGGTCTTACGTGTGCAAGATACAACCGCATACCACTGACAAAAGGCTCTGGAGCTACTTCTTCCAAGAGAGTCTGATTGGGACTCAAATAGAATGGTTCTATCAATTGGAGGGTTCCCGTATCCATACATGGGAAGATCTAGCCACCGCTTTCTATCATTAGTATTAATACAATGCCGATCTGGCACCAACCAGAGTCCAGCTTCAAGGCCTGGCAATGGGTGCACAAGAGGGGTTTAAGGAGTAAGCACAAAAATAGAGAGAGCTCGCTGGTAGGGTCGAACCACCGCTCACTGACAGAGAATTTATTGACATGTTCATGGGTACATTGACTGGCCCATTTTTCAACCTATTGATTGGAAGTTCCTCATCTGGTTTCACCGAGTTAATACTGACTGGTGAAAGGGTAGAAAGCGGCATTAAGAGCGGAAAAATCCCAATGACATATGCTTCCACCTCCAACACTATAAAGAAGCCTTTTATTGGAAATAAGGAAGAAAATGTTATTTATGGGGCAAGGGCCCATGCCAAGAAGGATCATCGACCCTCTGTTAATGATGTGTTAATATCCAACCCTTAGTCTGCTCAAAGAAAATCCTTCAACAATCAATGACCCGAAATTCCACGAAGGAAATTCATAAATATTAGCATGTCATTGTCCCAAGCCTTACAACATCTGTTGAAGGCCAATCTAGTGACACTGCATGATCCACCATCCAATCAAAACACCTCATCACCGAAATACAATCTAAACGCCTAGTGCGTGTATCATTTAAACAGTCATGGGTATGAAACCGATCAGTGTTGGGCTCTGAAGAATAAGATTCAATATCCGATAGACAACAAGACGATTGAATTTGATCCACCTGCTACTCCTAATGTGATAACCGCACTGATGCCAAACCATGGCAAAGGTGTTAATGCAGTTGATGATACCACTTTCGTTTCCTTCATTGAAGATTTAACAACTCCGTTGACTATTGTGAAGGTTAAATTTCTAAAAGTTGGGGTTTTCCCTGGCTGTTCTAAAGATTGTGTCTACTGTGATCAACAAGTGAGTAGGTGCAAGCGATTGAATGAAGGTGTGCAACTCTTGGTAAATAGTCGCAAGATTTTGTTTGAAAAGATTCTTGTCATCAAGAGTTTGAACAACAGAATTGAAGACCTATCTGTAATAATAATTTCCAATAAGCCTTTTAGGATCCCCTCAAAGGATCCTATTAGGATTTCAAATGAACCAACCATCGCCCCTTTAATAATAACTGCCGCTGGGCCCATCCCCTATTCCTCTGACAAAGCAATTCCATGGAACTATGGTGTTGAGGTTTATTACCACGGGATAAAACAAGATTCTTGGGTCAACAAAAATGAAGCGGATGTCACCAACATTGTCGGTTCTAGTAAAGTGACGAGAACAGGGAGGATCTTTTCCCCTGATATTTCACCACCCGTTACTACAACGATTCCCGCCCTCATAACACATAAGAAGTCTAGTACCAACACAAAAGACAAAGAGAGAGAAGGTGAGCCTGCTAGGATAGAGGCACCTACCAAAGAGGCTAATGTTGAAGAACCCTCCAATCAAGAGATGGAGGAAATCCTAAAAATCGTAAAGAAAAGTGACTTTAAAATAGTGGAGCAGCTGGGGAAAACCCCTTCCAAAATTTCCATGCTGTCATTATTACTTTATTCAGACATTCATGCCCAGGACTTGATCAAATTCTTGAAGAAGGCCCATCTGCCCCAGGAAACCACTGCTGACCAGTTTGAGAATTATGTGGAAATTTTAACGGTCAATAATGGATTAGGATTATCTGACTCCTATGGAAAGAAATCACAACAAAGCCTTACATATCTCTGTTGAATGCAAGGGAACCACTCTAGCTCATATCTTAATTGATACTGGCTCATCGTTAAATGTGCTACCCAAAGGTGCTTTGGATCGGCTGGATTGTGAAGGACTGGTTTTTAAGCCAAGCGATATTGTCGTGATGGCTTAGGACTAAGAGATTGGTTCATGGAGAGGTGGATCTCCCAATTAAAGTTGGCTCACCGACTTTCAAATCTACCTTTTGCATTATGGACATACGTCCCGCCTATTCTTCTCTTCTTGGACACCCTTGGATCCATGGGGCAGGGGCAGGGACGTCCACCCTTCATCAAAAACTAAAGTATCAAGTCAAAGGGAATATCGTTACTGTTAGCGGTGAAGAAGAATTTATGGTGAGCCTTCTCAATTCCTTCAAATATGTGGAAATGGATGAAGAATTCATAGAAACTCCATGCCAGTCCTTTGAAATTGTCCCTCCTATGGTTGCCGCCATAAAATCCTCCTCCAACGTGTCAAAAGCTAATAAAGTCGTACCAAGAATGATTTTGCTAAAGGATGCCTGTGCCGTGGTCGAGGAGGGAGATTGTACTATCTGGGGCCAGCTTCCCGATATCCCATTTAAAACATAAAAATTTAGATTGGGTTTCACCATTCAAGCTCAAAAAGAGGTTAGTCACGCTCGCGTGGGAAAGATACCTCTCTGCATCAAAAATCATGAAGTAAATGTTATCAAAGATTCTGATGATGAATGCCCTTTTGAAGAATGGATCTACCCTACTGTCAAAAGAAAGCTCACCAACTAGCAGGAAAAATACTTCACACCCATCTCCTTCATAGAGGAGTAATTATTGTTTACCATTTTCTGCCAATTCAAGAATTTCCGTTTGTAATCTTAAATCCCAAAGCAATGACTTTTAAGCCATGTGCCTTGCCCGGGGAACTTTGGTCTATTTTGTTAAGGGTTTTGTTCACGTTCATCTATCATATGATCATTTAATATAAACCATTGGACCTTTTGGCATTCAAATTTTTGCATCCATTTTCTTTCTTTCTCTTTATTTCATTTTTTCTCAAATAGCCATTTACCTTACATGCACACACACACACTTGCAGATCTTCACCCACTCCAGATCTCATTGCCCATGACTCTACTATTGCCAGTTATGATTTCGGACATCCAGTTAACCTAGCCGAAGACGAAGGCGTGGAAGAGTGTGAAATACCAGGAGTATTAGCCAGACTTCTAATGCAAGAAGAGAAAGCTATTCAACCTCACGAATAGTTGGTCGAAGTTATCAACTTAGGTACGGAGACAGATAAAAGAGAGGTCAAGATCGGTGCCAACCTAAAAAATGATATCAAGAGTAGATTGGTTCAGATGTTACATGATTATGTTGAAGTGTTTGATTGGTTGTATGAAGACATGCTCGGGTTGGATATCGAAATTGTGATGCATCGTCTGCCAACGAAGGAAGATTTACCTCCTATTAAGCAAAAGGTTCATCGCATGCGGCATGACATGTTCAAGAAGATAAAAACTGAGGTAATGAAGCAGTTTGATGTAGGTTTTCTGGCCGTCACATCTTATCTTTAATGGGTGGAAAACATGGTCCATGTGCCAAAGAAAGATGGAAAGGTTCGCATGTGTGTGGATTATAGAGATCTGAATAGGGAAAGCCCCAAGGATGATTTCCCTCTACCACATATTAACGTCTTGGTTGACAATACCGTTCAACACAAAGTCTTCTCCGTCATGGATGGATTTTCTAGCTACAACCAAATCAAGATGGCTCATGAAGACATGGAAAAGACCATTTTCGTTACACAATGGGGCACCTTTTGCTATAAAGTTATGCCATTCGGATTAAAGAATGCAGGGGCAACATATCAAATGGCTATGGTAGCTTTATTTCATGATATGATTCATCATGAAATAGAATTCTATATTGATGATATGATTTCAAGATATCAAACCGAAGAAGAGCATCTCGATCACCTACACAAGCTATTTGAGAGGCTAAAGAAGTACAAATTGAGGTTGAACCCTAATAAATGCATATTAGGATTAAGGTCTGGAAAGGTTCTAGGTTTCGTCGTCAGTGGCAAAGGTATCAAAGTTGATCCTACAAAAGTAAAGGCCATTCAAGAAATGCCAGTCCCTCATTCTGAAAAGGAGGTCAGGGGATTCTTGGGTCGTCTCAATTACATTGCTCGCTTCATCTCTCATTTAACTGCTACTTGTGAGCTAATCTTCAAACTCTTGAAGAAATATCAAGTAGTCAAATGGAACAACGACTGCCAAGTTGCCTTCAACAAAATCAAGGAATATTTGCAAGATCCTTCCATCCTCATGCCTCCAGTTGAAGGAAGACCTTTGATCATGTACTTGACTATTCTATAGAATTCTATGGGGTGTGTGTTAGGCCAACATGACGAGTCTGGCCAAAAAGAGCACGCAATTTACTACCTGAGCAAAAAGTTTACCGACTGTGAAACCATATATTCACTACTCGAGAAAACTTGTTGTGCTCTGGCATGGGCTGCTCGCCGGCTAAGACAGTATATGCTGACTCACACCACTCTATTGATCTCTAAAATGGACCATATCTAATACAACTTTGAAAATCCTGCTCTCTCCGGACGAATAGCTAGATGGGAAATGATTCTGACTGAATATGACATCCAGTATACAACATAAAAAGCCATTAAAGGAAGTATATTAGCATATCATTTGGATCACCAAGCTATTAATGACTATCAATCTATGAACTTTGAATTCCCGGATGAGAATATCATGTTAGTGACCGACTGTGCAAAACCTAGACCATATGAGGGACTTGAACAAGGATCCCGGTGGACTATGGTTTTTGATGGGGCTTCCAATGCTCTGGGAAATGGAATTGGTGTTGTTATAATCTATCCTGAAGGTTTCCAAACTCCTTTCATTGCTAGATTATGCTTCGATTGTACGAACAACATGGTTAAGTATGAAACATGCATCTTAGGTCTGAAGGCCGCCATTGACTTAAGGATCAAACACATGGATGTATTTGGATATTCCTCTCTAGTAATTAGACAAGTAAAGGGAGAATGGGATACCAAGCATCCTAACCTCATTCCATACAAAGAGCTTGTGTTAAATCTGACTCCATACTTCGAGGAGATCACTTTTGAGCATTTCCCTAGAGAGGAAAATCAGTTAGTCGACGCTTTGGCCAGAATGTATTCCATGTTCAAGGTCAAATGGGATAATGAAGATCCTATGATAACAATCAAAATATTCTACGAACCTGCACACTGCTATGAGCTTAACACTGACGAAGAGAAACCATGGTATCATGAGGTGAAAAGATATCTTGAAGCACAAGAATATCCTGAAGGTGCTTCTGTCAATGATAAGAAGTTTTTGCGAATATTCTCAGCCAAATTCTTTCTAAGAAACAGAACCCTATACAAGCGCAATCATGATTCTACTCTACTCCAATGTGTGGACCAGAAGGAGGCAGAGAAAATTATGGAAGACATGCACGGTGGCCTCTTTGGGACCCACTCTAGTGGACATACTAGGGCCAATAAAATCCTGAGGGCTGGTTACTATTGGTCCACAATGGAAACCAATTGTCATCATCACTCAATAACTTTCCATAAGTGTCAATGCTGACAAGGTCCATGTACCACCTATTCCCCTAAATGTCATGACTGCTCTGTGGCCCTTTGCAATGTGGGGCATTGATATGATCGGAGAAATCAAACCTACTGCCTCAAATTGACACCGTTTTATTCTTGTTGCCATTGATTATTTTACCAAGTGGGTCGAAGCTGCTTCATATGCCTCAGTTACCAAGAACGTTGTAGCCAGGTTTATTAAGCATAATCTCATATGCGGTTACGGCATCCCCGAAAGTATTATCACCGACAATGGAACTAATCTCAATAATGCTATGATTATAGAACTTTGTACTCAGTTCAAAATCAAGCATCACAATTCTTCTCCATATAAACCCAAGATGAATGGCGCAGTGGAAGCTGCCAACAAAAATATCAAGGAGATTATGTAAAAGATGGTGGTAACCTACAAAGATTGGCATGAGATGTTACCATTTTCTCTCCATGGCTATCGTACCTCGGCTCGCACGTCAACTGGGGAAACTCCTTTCTCTTTGGTTTATGGCATGGAAGTTGTCTTGCCCATAGAAGTTCAAATTCCTTCTTTAAGGATAATGAAAGAAGCAGGTCTAGGCGATGATGAATGGATTCAGACTAGATTGGATCAACTGAACTTGATTGACGAGAAACGGCTGGCTGGTGTTTGCCATGGTCAGATGTATCAAAGGCGTATGAGCAAAGCGTTCAACAAAAATATCAAGCCTCGAGTGTATCAAGCTGGCGAATTGGTAATAAAACGCATCATTCTTCCACAAAGTGACCCCAGGGGAAAATGGACTCCCACTTACGAAGGACCATTTGTTGTAAAGAAAGTCTTCTCTGGTGGTGCCATGATGCTGACTACTATGGATGGAAAAGATTTCCCACATCCCGTAAATGCGGACATAGTTTAAAAAATACTACGCATAAAATGACCCGCTAGGTTGACACACATAGGAAAAGATATGGGCATCCCGGTGAACCAAAGAGGTTCGGGAAAAAATTAGGAATATATGCAAAAGATTATACACCCGGCAAGTCGAAAACCTGAAAGGGCGATTTGGGAAAAACTGGATATCCTGGTGGGCTGAAAACCCGAAAGGGCGGTCCAGGAAAAATTTAAGAATTAAAGCATATGATTATGTCCCGTGGAATCCCTACAGCCAGTTTTATTACCAAAAATCCAAAAGTTCAAATGATCCAAAATCAATCCAATCGACTTCGTTCAACGGAAAAGGTTTATTCGAAGACATAAAGTCAATATTAGTGTGGGAACAACAAGATCACTTTCACATGGCTATTATTTTTGTTTTCACTTTGTACACTTTTCATTTCTTTTGTAAATTTCCTCTTACTAGGATATCTGTCTCTTTGTACAAAAAGCATATTCATGGGAAAAACATCAATATAAATATACTTTGAAGTACAAACGTTTTGTTTTTTCTGTTTTGAATGCCAAGAGGTCCAATGACTAAAATTGAATGAACATATGCATATGAACATGATTAAACTTTTAGCAAAAAATATGCTTCAAAACAGTGACAAACATCTCCCCAGTTGCATTCCAGACATCCCCACAGAGTTTCCTTTAGCATTATTCTCACAAATTTGGATTCATAAACTCTTCATCCAGAGTTTCAATCTCTGGAAAAACCTCTTCCCACCTGAGTTGGTCATAAGAAGAAGTCTTAAGGTGTTCTGTACAAAGAATACATTTCTCCCAGCAGCTCGTCAAAAATTCCTCAATAGGGTTTATTTCCCCAACAAATAGCAAAACTCCTTAGCTGAGTCTGTCTTCCTCGACTGAGTTTGTCCTCTCTAGCTTGAGTTTACCTCTCAGACTATTATGAATCAAGGGACCACAACACCTAATCCCCAGTTAAGTCGCCAACAGAGTCTTCGTTATTTCCGAAAGTTGCTGAAAATCCTGGAACCCGACCAGATAACAGTCAACTTCATCCTATCAAGCAAGTTACTATGAAACCTGGACCCAACCAGATACTAGTTCAACTTCACCCTACCCTTAACTTACTGTGAAGACTGGATCCGACCAAATAATAATAAAACCATCTTGCCAAGTTATTGAAGCCTGGACCCGACCAGATAACAGTTAACCACCAGTCCAAGTTACTGTGAAGACCGGGTCCGATCGGATAACAGTAAAGCACAATTCCAAGTTACTAAAGCCTGGACCTGACGAGATGATAGTTTAACTTCTCCATTTTCTGAAACCCGGATCCGACCGGATAACAGTCAATCCCCTTTTGAGTTGCTGAAGCCTGGACCCGACCAGATAACAGTTAACCACCAGTTCAACTTACTATGAAACTCGGATCCGACCAGACAACAGTAAACCACAATTCCAAGTTACTGGAGCCTGGACCCGACCAGATAACAGTTAACCTCCAGCTCAAGTTACTGAAACCCAAACCCGACCGAATAACAGTAAACCATAATTTTAAGTTGTTGAAGCTTGAACCCGACCAAATAACAGTTAACCTCTAGTTCATGTTTCTAAAACCTGGACTCTACCAGATAACAGTATTACTTTTACAAATGACTAAACAAAACTCCTCTTCCCCAGTAGACTTTTCTACAATCCCTGGTGAGTTGCTACAAAACCTGGAAAATAACCAGATAACTATCAACTTCTTTATCCCCAATAAGTCGTTGTGAAGCCTGGATTCTGACCAGATAACAAATGACTTTCAAGAGATAACTCCCTAGTAGAATAATGGACAACTAAGACCCCTGATATCTTTTCCTCAAGCAGGAGATCAACACTCTCCTTAGATTCTTCTCAAATAAAACAACATTCCCCGGCAGAAACATCCTAAAACAAAGTTTGAGAGGAGTGTGCTCTTCATCCCCAACAGCAGTCCAGGATTCAGCTTCCCAAGGCTCCCCAGCATTTGTCAAGGATTTATTTTCCCAGACAAGGATTCACTTCAAACATATTTCATCTTCATACATCATATAGCATACACATATAACATAATCTCATTTATTTTGAGAACATCATTACGCCATGCATACTTCTGCATGAAACTAACCCTCTCCCTTGCAGGAAAAGACAAGCGAAACAAATACCTTTTCTATCACTATGGATGGAATCTGTAAGCCCATTTATAACAACTCTCCATCGTCTCTCCAAATGACATCCATAAGCCCATTCCCAATTCAACACGTCAAGGGAAAATTTCTGGGCACTTTAGTGTTCAATCATCTTTCACCTTCAAGTCAGGAAAGGCAGATCTGCCAATCTCACTCTTCAGGTTCAAGAAGATTGAACAGGGGCAGCTATTGTACCCCAAAATTTTCCCTCTCATTTCTCAAGGAATTTTCTCACAAGGATTTTCAAAAGCTCAAAGTTTGCACAAGCACAAAGTAGAAAAAAAGGGCAAAACAGATAAAAAAATGATTTTTGACAAAATTGAAATAAAGCAAGCTTGCTTTGACTCAGTCATCCTTCGACTGAACATTATGGCTCACACGCTTCGATTGAACATTTAGGCCTCCTTTGATGCAAGCTTGGTTTTCATCCTTCGATTGAGCATCTAGATTCTTCGAGTGAGCTTTGATTTACATGCTTCGATTGAACATTTGGCTTTCCTTCGAGCAAGCTTTCCACAAGCTTAGATTAAGCATATGGCCCTCTACATGTTTGCTTTGATTCACAAATCAAGTGGCCTCCTGCATGCAAGCTTCAATTCAGGGAGCAATGACCTCCTGCAAGCAAGCTTTGATTGGGAAAGGATTACCTTATCACAAAGCTTCGATTGGAGTATGGTTTCCTTTCAAAGAAACATACGTCAAATCCAACTCTGGACCCCTTCATGCATCCTTTGGTCCACGAGCTTCATTCAAGCAAGGACCTCCTGCATTCTGGTTTCGATTGCACCATTGGCTCCTTACGTGTTTGCTTTGATTCACAAGGCAGGGGTTTTCCTCATGTTAGCATGCACAAGGCATTGTCACCTACATTTCTCCTTCGAATACACCTACACGCTGGCTTCGAATCCACCTTCAAGATTGTTTTGAGTCACATTCATATAACCTTCGAATCCTCCTACAAACTTGTATGCACAAGGCAGGGGTTTCTCTCACGCTAGCACCCACAAAGAAATTATTCCCTTTTAAATTGCTTCAAATACACCTACATGATGGTTTCGAATCCACCTTCAGGACTGTTTTGAGTCACATTCATGTCACCTTCGAATCCATATGTAGACCCTTCAACACACAGAGTGCTGCATTATGACACACAACTTAGTGGCCCATTCAAAAGACTTGCCATGGTTGGGAAATAATTGGTTTTGCTTACTTTTGAGTCTGGTTGAATGGTTGGGCCTAAGTGATCAAAATCAAGAAGACTCAGTGGCATGTCCAGCTGAAGAGGGCCAGTCGAAGAACACACAGTTGGTCCATTCGAAGGACACACAACTGGTGGAAACGAATGCTGCTTTGTTAAGTCTGGTCGAAGGCAATGGAAAGATGAAGGATTCGATTCAAAGAGTCAAGTTGTCCATAGGTTAGGCTACATAGGCCTCTAACTTGTGCCTCACTCTATATTTAATTGTTCTCTAAGCCAATTTGCTCTTGATGGCATCACTACCTTTTTAGAAAGTTCTTGAGCCTTGTGCCTGCCTCTTCTGCACACTTGCCCCATACAAACTAGGAGCCACTCATCTCAACCATTGATTTTAGTACTTTTATCTTAGGATTATAAAAAGTTGACACAAGTGGATGTTGGCCTTTCAAAGAAACTATACTTTATTCCTTCATAAAGCTGCTCATTCCAAATTTTTTCTCTATAAATAGAGAGTTCATTTGCACATCAAGGGTGGGGAAAATGAAAAAGAAAGAAGAAGAACGTTGAAGTGGATTTTGGCTGTGTGGAAAGAATCTTAAAAAACTCTAAAAAATCTAAAACACTTAACACCCTCCTAAACCCAGAACTTGAAGAAGCACTACACTTGTTTCTTTAAAATCCAGAAATAAACAAACAAAAATAAACTTTTCTTAGTTTTCGAGTCTAGCCAAAGAAACCATGTTTGTTTCTTCCCCTTCGAATTCAAGAACACACAGGGAAAAAACTCAAGTCCAAGACCCACATTCCAGATTCAAGCAAGGTAAGTTCTCTTGACCTTAACCTTTTGTTTCAAGCATAACATGTGAATACTCATTTCTTTTCGTTTCAAACATTATCATTACCTTTTTTGTTTGTCTTCGTTTTCACCTTCTTCGTTTGCTTTCTTTGCTAAGTATTTTGGTTTGTTTTCTTTATTTATCAAACATATTTTTAATAATTAATCTGGCCATAAATAAATATTAGCACGACCTCACCCCATGCTGATACTTAGTCCCCAAACGAAAGAAAACGGGAAGAAGGTTGCTTGAATCGAAGCATTATAGGCTTCCACCCCATGCTGCTATCTAAAACGAAAGAGGTGGGGTCGAAGGATATATATTCATTTTGCTTTTGCAGGTCCAGTCAAAGTAAGCAGAAAAAGGGGTGTGGTCGAAGGATACATTCATTTTTGTTTTGCAGGTTCAGTCGAAGTAAGCAGAAAAAGGGGTGTGGTCGATGGATACATTCATTTTTGTTTTGCATGTCCAATCGAAGTAAGCAGAGAAAAAGGGCATGATCGAAGGATACATACTCATACTGCCTTACAGGCCCAATCAAAAGAAGCTGAAATAAGATGAATCGAGGGAGCATACTGCAATAGCTTAGGATATATTCTTTGCATTTTTTTCTTTCTTACATGATTAGTAATTAGGCTATATGGCAAGATAAAATCAACAAATAGATAACTTTCAAATTCAAGACAAAAATTCATGCAATCAAACACATTGTTCACACACATGCACCTTTAGGGTAATCTCACTTGTTACCTCGGAAAATAGTCATGTCCCTCAAATATCGGCGTTTTAGAAAAATTCCCTCGATAAAAAGATCGTAGTCTCTCGATGTCCCTCAATGTTTCCTTCGGTAAACGATCTAGTCGCTAAATGAAAATTGCTAAAACGTCTCATAGGTTTCCTTCTATGACTATACAATTGACCCACGCATGTCCCTTTACATCCAAAGATAAGCCTTCTTACCAATCAATGGTAAGACAACAATATCAAAGGAAGAGAGAAATGAAAAAAAATGACTTTTGAGTAAGGTAGAACGTTCTTAGTTGCTTTCTCACAATCTATTGTCAAAAACAAAACATTTTTCAAACACACCAAACACTTTCAAAAACATGAAATATTTTCAAAAAGTACAACACTTTGTATACATTCTTATAGAGACGAGAATCATTACAAAGTTTTCCTAAACGAAGGCGCCTTTTCAAAAATACTTTTAAGATCCACCACAAACACATTTTCCAACAAAGCAAGTGATCTAGCAAGCAACTACGGATGAAAAGGGTGCTAACACCTTCTCTTTTCATAACCTACCCCCCGAACTCAAGAAAACATCTCAAAGGTCTTTCCTGTTATTTTCACATTTTCCTTATTGGATAAAATAAAAGTTGGTGGCGACTCTTGCTATTTGCAACAATTGCAATCAAACACAAACAAATCAAGTCAGTTCTCCCACTGTATTACACACTCACTCTCTCACATGCCTGGATTTTTTACATTCTTTTCTCACTCCTCTTATTCTTCAAAACGACACAAAGATGCATCCATCACACATCAAAACACACATGACTCTCTTTATTTCTAATTTTTGATCACGCAAGCCCTAACAGTTTTCCAACTCAAGTTAAGCCTTTTAACCTCACCCTACCCATACTATATAAGGCTCTTATTACCTCATTAACAAGAGAAACAACTTTGTACGCAGAAAATAAAATGTAGAAATCGGTTCCTCTTGATGAAGCCTTCATTTCTAAAGGATTTATGCTTGTTTCTTGCTTCCATTAGACACAGTGAAGCTCTTTGAAGTTCATAGCATCTCGTCCTTCTATTTTTACTCGAGAAATCAAAATGTAGTGGATGTTCTCCACTGAGTAAGTTTCTTAAACCCTTTCATACTCAACACGCCATCATTTATATGCATTTAGTTCTGGAATGGGCCTGCACTTGGCCCAACTTCATACGAGGCCCAATCCAACTATGCTGCTCAAGAAGGCCTGCTGCCTGAGCAGCAACCACCTATGTCGGGCAGCAACCTCACCCTTCAGGAAAACGTGGCTTCGCCATACGGGGATAAATCCAGGAGTTGCAAGGAGGCTCGTCACCGGTCTCGAGGAACTCGCGATCATCCTCCACTCTTCTCATCGATCAAGACGAGTCCTTCGGGGACAACTTCACAGCTGGCGGGGAGGGTCCACGATGGAAAGAAGTACCTCACGAGCGTCCCCCTCGTAGGGTTGACTCTCAACACCCGCGAATATCAGTGTCCTATTAATCTCGAAAAGACCGCATCCATATCCTCCTAATAGTTCAGAGGTGTCCATCCAGGTTGGGGACTACGTGTTGGCCCCCACTGCACATGTAGGACCTGACAGTCTCCATTTTGGGCCTGCTTGCCCAACCAAGCGATAGGGACCTTAGCCCAGCGTTGGGGGCTATAAATACTCTCTCACTTGAGAGCATCAAGTATTTATTATTTCATACTCACTCTCATAATTTCTCGCACTGCTCTGAACCTTACTTTGGTACAAGAGTGTCTTGCAGGTACCCCCCCCCTACTTCACCTTCAATTGCTGCTCAAATCACAGCTCGTAGGCTTTGACTATCCATTCTGGTCAGGTACGATTAGTGGCGCCGTCTATGGGAAATAAGTTTCGCTATCTTTCGTTTACCTAAGACTTCGTGATTGTCATGGCGGACCCAGCTGCCAACAACAACCTAGACACCCATCTCACTGATACTAACAACAAAATCATCGATAACATGGGCAACAACAACAACAGGAACGACGTCGAGATGGCCAATCTCGTGAAAAATTCCAGAGATGGCATAACCGCCTCTTTATCATCCCGCTCTGGGCCATACGAGGGTGCACATCCGCCCCAAAAATATGAGCCAAACATTTTTAGGAGGTCCCCATCCTCGCTGGCGTTGACCCCATGACCAGGGCTCTGTTTGCAGCCATTAACCAAACAAATTACTTAATCTTCTCTCAAGGTGAGCGACTAAGGGTGCTCAAGTACTCTCGTCGAGCCACTATAAGACACAGAAGACCTGACACTCCTTGTTAGAATGAAGATTGTCCTCATTCTCCCCCACCGATACCCAGACGAGATAGGTTATGAAGCCTCTCTCCCCGACGGACTGGGCGACGCCCCACATTGGAGAGAACAATGCCCGAGGCTACCAGGAGACGCCCCCTCCCCCCCCCCCCCCCTGCAGAGGGAATAACGATCCCCTGAAAACAAAAATAGGGGCAACATATAATTACATCCTTGACTAAGGGATTCTCCCTGAGGCAAATGCCATCACTACGGCCGCCACTATAACTGGCCTCTTTCCCACTCCCCCTACAGGAGCGACTTAGACAAACCCCGCAGTCCCTTATCACAAGAAATCATGGAGGCGCTCATTCCCAGGGGAATGGAGAAACCTCCCCAACTGAAGGAATATGACGGCATTGCGGATCCAGTCGACCACATCGACAGGTTCGAGGCAATGCTCCACTATCATATCATCGGGGGACCGATAATATGTCGGTTGTTCCCCATGACCTTGAGAAAGACTGTAATGGACGGGTACAAGAATCTTCCCCAAGGTCAATCACCTCCTAGAGAAACCCAAAGAGCTAACTCATCAGCTCACTCATTAAATCTTTTCGACATCCAAATACTGAGGCCGCTCTCGAGTCTATCGTCCAAAGTAGCGAGGAAACCCTCAGGGAGTACATCGATCGGTTCAACTGCGAGGCCATTCAGGTCCTCTATACCAATCACATGAAGAGATATTTGCTCGAGAGAGGACTCCTCCCAGGCATGGAGTTCAGGAAGACCGTTGGCATCGAACCACCCTAAACTTTTGATGCTCTCCTCGAAAAAGATAGGCCTATATGGACAACAAGGAGAGGGAAGCGGCCAATAAAGCCCGCGACCTAAGGAATCATCGACCAACCAACACCTTGTGACACCAGGATGCAGGCCCTCCTCAATGAATGGGAGAGAAGAGAAGTGACGACAAACCACGTGATCCCCGCGAGCATAGAGGACCCGCAGGGTGATTCACCGAATACCTTTCGCTGACCGCTTCCTGCAAGCGCACCTGTGTAGAGTGAATTAATAATGACTTCAAGAAAGGCAGCTTCATATGTTCTCGATCTTCTCCTACAAACCCTGGAACTAACAGGAGAAAATACTGTCAGTACCATCAGAGTCACGGGCACCTGACTGAAGACTGTGTCAACTTCAAAGACGCCATCGAAACCCTCATCAAGAGTGGCAGACTCGGGCAATACCGAAGCAATGACGCCCCTCGTCGAGATGCCCGCGATATAAAAGAGGTCGAGGAGGAAACCCGACCATCAGATGGGGGCCCCCCGTCCAGATAGCTTTCTCTGTAACAAGGTTGGAGGACTTCTACGTCTCCGACAGATACGAGGAAGAACCTCTGTCTATGAACAACAGGTGGGAGAAATTCCCCTATGCCATGGTTATAACCAAAGGGGGGTTCAACGACATATCCATAAACTCTGCAAAAAGAAAGCCCAACCAGTTGGTTGATGCAGCCCCGAATCAAGTGGTGACATTCGAGAAGGTCAAGGAAAGATTATAACCAATCATTTTCTACCTCGAGGAATTGCCTGGAGGGACCCCTAACTCAAGCATCCCTCTGCTGGTAAGGGCAAGAATGGCTAATTTCGACTTACACCATGTCCTGGTTGATGAGGGGAGTTCCATCAGCGTTATGTACATCCATCTGTTATGAACCTTACAGCTCGATGACACCCACCTTTCACCATACCCGGGGTCCGACCTATAAGGCTTCAATGGCTCGACCTCCAAACCATTGGGGTACGTTGAGCTTTTCGTAACCTTCGAGGAAGAAACCTCCTCCCGGCAGATCAAGGTGTTATTTCTGCTCATCGACTGCCCGTCTCTCTACAACTGCATCCTAGGGGGACCAACATTGTTCGAATTAACCGTTGTACCCTGCATTGTCCATTTAAAGATGAAATTCTACACAAGGAGGGTATGCGTCGCCACCATCCACGAGACATCATCTGCCCAAAGATTTTTCAATGGGGCTTCTAAGGGACAAAGTACAGTCGACACCAGGGCACGACCTGCCAAGAGAGCTACTACTGCTTGACCTGAACCACAATTTGCTCCGACAGAAGAACAAAGGCTTCCGCCAAAGGTCGACTATATCTCGCTCGACACCTGCTTCGACAAGGATGAAGCCCCTAACACCAAACAGGAACTCCTACGACCCATCCCAGACAGAGACTTCGAGTTCATCCCCCTCGGTAAAGACCCTCAGAAAGGCGTGAAGATCGACACTAGACCTCCCGACTTGGCGAGGAAGCAGATCAAAGCTTGCCTGAGGGAGAATGATGACCTTTTCACATGGACCGGCACGGAGATGCCCAGACTCGACCCCGAGGTTGCCTGACACCAATTAACCATTGATCTAGCCGCTAGGACAGTAGTACAACATAGACGTAGGCAGTCTCTCGAGAAAGCGGAAGCTGCTGAAAATACTACAAAAGTCCTCCTAGAGGCTAATTTTGTTTTCGAGGCCCAGTATTCAACCTGGCTCTTAAACATTGTACTAGTTAAAAAGAATAATGGAAAATGGAGAATGTATGTTGACTATACTGATCTTAACTGGGCATATCCCAAAGATGTTTTTCCTTTACCTAATATTGACATGCTGGTCGGCAATTCGGATGGCTACAAAATTTTATTGTTTATGGATTCCTACTCGGGCAATTACACTGCTTTCATGACCAGCTCTGACAATTACTACTAGAACGTAATGCCCTTCGGCCTGAAAAACGCACGGGCAACATACCAGCGGATGATAAATAGAGTCTTCCACGACGATATTAGTGATATACTCGAGGTATACATTGACGAAATGATCGTAAAATCTTGAACAGATACGGACCATGTTGCCCACCTCAAAAAGGTCTTTACCCAAGCGAGATAATGCAGAATGAGATACAACCTTGAGAAATTTACCTTTGGGTTTAAGGCGGGAAAATTCCTCGGTTTTTATCTCACAGAACGGGGAATGGAAGCCAACCCCAACAAGTATCGGGCATTCTCTGATCTTCCTACTCCTAGCTTGAAGAAATCCATACAAGTCCTAAACCGCATGCTCACCTTGCTCTCCCATTTCATGGCGAAGTTCGCGCAACACGCTATACCATTTTTCAAACTTCTACGCAAAGAGGAAACCTTCGAGTGGAACGAGGATTGCGAGCAAGACCTCCTCCATCTCAATTAATGTCTTTCACAACTGCCTCTACTATCGCAACTTGAGAACGGTGAAACCCTGTTCCTTTACCTGGTCGTCTCTGCCGAGGCCATAAGTGTGGCTCTTGTTTGTGAGACTCCAGATAGGCAAAAGCCAGTGTATTTCACGAGAAAAGAGCTACAAGGGCCCAAGCTCATATATCAACAAATTGAGAAGGTGGCCTTGGCCCTCTTCATCAAGGCGAGGAGGCTTAGACATTACTTTCTGGAACACATGATCATCGTACAAACAAACCAACCCGTAAGACAACTCCTATGCCGACCAGACATGGTCGGTCGAAAGCTAAAATGGTCCTTGGAGCTCTTGGAGTTCGACATCTAGTACGATAGGAGGAACGCCCTTAAGGCCCAAGCACTGGCCGACTTTGTCGCAGAGATGACCACTCACGACCCCTCCATAGGGAAGAAGCATAAGTGGATCATCTTTGTGGATGGAGCTTCCAGCTCGACTTAGAGCGGAGTGGGAATACTCCTCGAGAACGAGGAAGGATTCATGATCGAACAATCCCTCACCCTTTCTTTTCCAATGTCAAACAATCAGGCTGAATACGAGGTCCTGCTCGCAGGATTAAGACTGGCTGAGGATTTGGGTTCTTGAGAGATACAAATTTTCACGGACTCCCAACTTGTTGCATCTCAAGTTCAAGGGGGATACTAGGATAAGAACAATAGCCTCATCGAATATTTAAACCTTGTCAGAGAACATATGAAGAAGTTTGACCGATCAGAGATCAAGCATGTGCCTCGCGAATAGAACACGCGAGAAGACATACTCTCAAAGATCGAGAGTACAAAGAAGAAAGGCGGGAACAAATACATCATCCAAGAAACCCTTTCTTACCCGAGCATTGAAAAGTACACTATTCCACCCGAGATAAATTCCATCGGGGATAACTCATGTTGGATGATCCTGGTGTTCAACTTTCTAACAAAGGTGGAACTTCCCATGGACCAAACATAAGCAACTGCGACCAAATGACGAGCATGTCCGTACGTGGTACTCGAGAACAAACTTTACCGTCAAGGATTCTCCATCCCGCTTGTTATACCCAAAATTTTTCCCTCTCATTTATCAAGTAATCTCTTACAAGATCTCCGTTGGTTCAAGACTGCACAAGGCTTGATCAGCTCAAGGCACCTCCTCTAGCACTAATGACTGAAAATTAGGGTTTGAGTTTGCACAAGGACAATTGGAATTTTAATTCCTCATATGACTTTCATGGATCAGTTTGGATCCTCAAGATTGCTCATGACAAGTTTCAAGTCTTGGATCACATTTTTGCCCAATCAATTGATTAGTTGACCTAAAATCAGATGTATTGGGGAAAAAGTCAATTGTGATCAATTTAAAGTCAAACTTCATAATTTTTGGTCCATATCAACATCATGAACTCATATATGTCATTGGATCAAGTTTTGATCATAATTCCTCAATAAATTTGATCAGATCAACAAAAGGGCAAAATGGTCAAAATTAGGGTTTTAACTAAGAAGGTGCAATTTCTGATTTTTGACCTAGAAAATGACTTATTGGTTTGAGACATGATCTCAAGGATTAAAATGCTTCATTTTGACCTAATGTCATGGCTCAAAACATTCCTCAAGTTCAATTGATTGACAGTTGAATTTAAGTCAACTAATGAAATGTCAACTGTACACGAAAAAGTCAAACTTTGACTTTTTGGTGAAAATCAAGTATCAAAGATCACAATTCATCAAAACATATCAAAATATTAAACTTGTTCATCAAGAAATCAAAAAGTCAAGATTTCATTTTGAAATGTCAAAATTTCTAAACTTAGAATTTTTTCTAAGTGTTGCAAAATTCATGTTTTTTCATAACTTTGAGCCAACTTTCAACCATGATGAAAGATGATTCAAAAGAAACTTACAACATGAAAGTTGTAGATATCAATGAGATATAAAACATTGTAGAACAAAACATTTTTCGATAAATGCATGTATTTCAAGTTATGATTTTAAGAAGACATGTTCATGAAACTTACAAACTTAGTGAAATTTTGTCCTAGTTTAGGTAGGATTTTGACCTAACTTCATGGCAATTTTTCACATAGTTCCAAGATGAATCTTCAAAAATGTCCAACATAGAGGTTGTATAGGATCTTACAAGCTTTCCATGCTGTCTAAGAACTCATTGAGATCATACTTAAGCAAGGAGAATCGAAGCCAAGAATTAGGGTTTCATTCTTGAATTACAAGTCATTTCTTGATGAACACATAACTCAATTTCAATGTTAGGCTGCATAATCTTGCTTTGCAGGCCTTCTAAATTGTGTATCTATCCATCATTAATGGATTACGCAAACTTTTGAGCTATAATCCAAGTGGTTTAAGCTTTATCCAATTCACATTGCCATTTTGGGAAGAAAGTGAAGAATGCCATTCTAGAAAAGCAAGCTTTATGCACAAAGTCAATTCTTGAGCCTCTAACTTGTTCCCTCTGATCACACTCCATCTACAGAGTCAAAAGTAAGTTTATTTAAAGCATAACCACTCTACATTAGCAAGTACATAAGACTTTGAAACTTGGATTTCTAAAAAAATCACATGTTGAGCTTAAACATTTGTTTTTGAATTCTGATCAACAATAAGTCTCTAAACTTGTTGCTTATAAATAGAGGCACTATTTGTGAGCTAAAACACGAGCATTAACACCCTGAAACACTCCCAAACTCCCTCTAGCCATAAATTGCCTCAAAACACAATTGTTGTGAAAGTTCTGACTTTACATATCAAACTTCTATTTCCCTCGTGCATTTCTTGGGCTTTCACTTCCAAAAGCTCCTACATATCAAATATAACTCATCCCCATCCTTATTCCAGAACTGTAACACCATTTTCACCATTGTCCAAGCTCAAAAAACAGAGTCTGTAACTTGACTTCTCCAGGCCATTTCAGCCACTCTCAACTCAAGCTAAGCCTTGCATTAGCTTCCTAGAGACTCAAGGAAGCTAACATGATCATTGCAGCACCTTGAATCAAGCTCAAACTCATTTCACGATTTCCAGTTTTGAGGTATATTTTTTGAACTTCTATCTTCTCATTTAGGCATTGTTACGCTTGCATTTGTGAAGATAAAATGTAGACATCATTGTCCTGAAACTATACAGGTCCATAGATTTCATTTATATTGCTTGAGTAGTGAGAATTTTGAGTTTGAACTTCCTGAAATAATTAAGTCAGAATTTGGTACTTTTAGAAATACTCATTATTCTTTAATTTATAGCTTTAGTTATTTACATGGTTGGATTCGTATGGAAAAATAGAGAAATTCTAATGTTTGCATATTTTATTTTTGTTGAGAAATTGTGAAGTTACAGGATCCATGGCTAAAGGTTGAAGATGAAGTTCATTTTTAAAACTTGTTTTGTATTATGTATTTATTATTTCAGTTAAGTTAACGTATGTACAGTCACCCCAGTGGCAAAGGTATCGCGCGTGTATGTATGAGGTCAGAGGTTCAACACCCAACGCTATCTTTTTTCCTTATTTTTCACATTTTCACTCTTTTCTTATCACAAACACAGCGCCTGGGCCTCTCCTTTGGGCTTCTTTGTATTTTTTGCTAGCTTCTAACCCCCTGTTTACTTATGCATGCTAACCCAAACTTTTTTATATTTTCATTTTTTATTTATTTTCTTTTTCTTATTTCATTTTTATTTTCAATTTTCTTCTTATTATTATTATTATTATTATTATTATTATAATTTTTATTAATAAAAAATCCAAAAAGATTTTATTTATTATTTTTACACTTATTTATTTTGTTTTCTTCATAAAACAAAAAGACTAAAAAACATTTTTCTTAAACAAATTAATTTCTTTTTTTAATTAATTAATATTTAGACTTAGGTTTAATTATTAGTTTTATATTATTTTAAATTAAAATTAATTGAGAACTTAGGTTTCTTTTAATTAATTAATTTTCATCTTTATTTTATTAATTTAAAATTTCACAAAAAACACTAAAAATGCTTTTTTAGCACAATTTCTTTCTTAGTTAATTTAAAGTTAATTTATTTCTTATTTATTTTAAATATAATTTTGTTTAATTTTTAATTAATCATCTTCTTTAATTAGGTTAAAACCCTTTCATGAAAACCAAACAAAAATCATTTCTTTTTTCATTTACATTCTTGCATCATTTTCAATTATTTGTACAATATTCAATATGGTTGTAATAGATAATTAGGTTTAATTTTCTTGCAAAATCCCTATTTGTAAATTTGTATACCCCTCCCCTAATGATGTAATATCTTAGTAATTTTATTATTCGTAATTTATCGCTTTATAAATGCTAGTAATTAGGGTTTGTATGGAAAGACTAAAATCAACAAGTTAGCAAACCCTAATTCAAGACAAAATAATGCATGTAAATCAAGCACACTTGCACACTTACACCCTTAGGGTAATTCCACTTTGTTTCCTTACAAAAATGGCCATGTTATGCATGTGAGATATCTTAGCAAAAAAACAAATAAAAAATACAATATCATAGTCCCTCGATGACGCTATCAATGTTGCCTTTAAAAATTATATTAGTCCCTCAAAGAGAAAATGCTAAGATATCTCACAACATTTCTATCATGGCTATACAATGACCCACGCCCGTCCCTTTACATCTAAAGAAAGGCTTATTACCAATCAATGGTAAGATAACAATATCAAACGAAAGGACGAAATGAACTAAGACTTTTGAGTAGGTATTTTGTTCCTAGTTGCTTGCTAATTTTCAAATCAAACATCCTTGCTAATTTTCAAAACAAACACCAACACTTTAAAAGCACTTTCAAAACCTTTTACAAACATGAAATATTTTCAAAAACTCAACACTTTGTATACGTTCTTACGAACGAGAACTATTACAAAGTTTGCCTAAACGAATGAGCCTTTTCAAAATACTTTCACAAACCACTACAAAGCACATTTTTAAACAAAGCAAGTGATCTAGCAAGCAACTAAGAGCCGATAGATAACTATGGATGAAAAGGGTGCTAACACCTTCCCTTTTCATAATCTACCCCCCTGAACTCAAGAAATAATCTCAAAGGTCTTTCCTGTTCTTTTCAGCCTTTCCTTTTGGATAAAAGAAAAGTTCGTGGCGACTCTTTCTAACCGCAACATTTGCGATAAGATGAAAAACACCCAAGTTAGTTCTCCCACCGCATCACAGAACTGGCGACTCTGCTGGGGAGTAACTTAAAAGTGGGGTTACCTTAAGGCTAGATCACCTTTATTTGCTTTCATTGTTTGATTTGTTTGCTTTACATTTTGGTTCCTTGTATGGGCTTATTCTAATCCTCTACCCGGATTTAGGGTACCTTATATGTAAGTAGAAATACATTGTGGAAACTTTGCGGGGTATACCGACATGGTCTAAGCAATATCTATGTTAGTGTGACACATTTGTGGGTACCGGAAGCCCTTGAATCGTCAAGGAGAATATGGGGCCGCTGTGTGGTGTCATGAAGCACTAACTAACTTTAGAACCTTTACTTGACCAACTTTGGCCATTAGGAATTAGTGAGATAACTGGCGTGCAGTATGAAGTTAGTTCATACTTGATCTTACACTCATTGAGGTTTGAATTCTCGGGATATTTTAGTCGCCGTGAAAGAGGCTTGCGTTGAAACCATGCCCGACAAGAAAAATCAATGATATTGAGATCCCTTAGAACCCAGTTACTATTTCTAGGACAGGTTTTGAGCCAACTAAACTTTAAGAGGGTACTTACCTATGAGACTTCATGCAAGCCTAAACCTAAGGACTTGTTTGTCTTGTGTGTATATTCTTACTTATACATAACATCATAAACATTATAGCATCATACTCATTCTTACTGACCATTTTAAGGATTTTTGGGATTTATCTTTGTTCTGTTTTATAGGACATGTCTTATATTCGCAGGAAAAACATTTAAATCAAACTCGTAAGAATTCCTTCTCAACTCAAAGAGCTAGCATCAAGGGTCCCTGAGAATTATTCATTCACCGAAAGACATGGTTGCCTCCTAAACTTGGTTACCTCTATCACAAATGAAGATATGATGAAGGTGCTTTTCTAGTTCTTTGATCCTCTACACCATTGCTTCACCTTTCCCGACTATGAACTTGTGCCTACTATGGAGGAATTCTCTCAACACTTGAGGATTTCTATTCTCAATCAACTATCTTTCAACGGTATGCAAAGAGATTCAAGACCTGAGGAGATTGCCCAAGAACTACACTTGCAACAATCTGATGTCACAACTAATTGGGAAACAAGGAGTGGTGTCAAAGGTTTCTTAGCCAAGTTCTTGTTTGAGAAAGCTCAAGATTGTTGGAACTCTTTGGAGTTACAAGCTTTTGAAGAGATCTTAGCCCTCCTCATCTATAGGATGGTTTTGTTTCCTAACCCTGACCAACTCATAGATGTCAATGCTGTCAAAATCCTCATGTCTCACAACCCGATGCCTACTTTGTTGGGAGATATCCTACATTCTCTCCACACTCGAACTATGAGGAAGAGAGGATCCCTCGTGTGTTGCACTCCTCTCTTGGCCAGATGGTTTATTTCACATCTTCCCCGATCTATGTTGAAGAACGAGCAAGGTTTGAGGTGGTCCCATAGGTTGATGACGCTCATACATTCAGATATCCATTGGTGTTCTCGATCCTTGGAAAATGTTACTATCATCGACCATTGTGGAGAATTCCCTAATGTCCCTTTTCTTTGCATTAGGGGAGGTATCACTTATAACCCCTTCTTAGCCTTACGACAGTTTGGTTACACTCGAAGAGATGGTCCACGTGATATGCTCATCCAATGAGTGGTATTCAACTATGAGAGCGACGATCAAGGTTATCGCCAGAGGTTTATACGAGCTTGGAAGATGGTAAACAAGGTGGATAACAAGATGTTAGGTCACGAGAATTCCATTCCCCTCGAGCCTTACCTTAAGTGGGTACGAACTCGTGCTCAGAAACTTGTGATGCCTTATCCCTCCGTCTTACCAATTATCATAGAACATGTGGTTGAAGGAGATGTCCCATACACCGTTCTCCATCCCGACATGCCTACCTCTCTCGAAGACTTGCAAAAAGGTTTTATTCAGCTAAAGGAAGAATGAGATACTTTCAAAGCTCAATTCTGTGCTAGTGAGAAGAGGGTCTTGGAGCTTACAAAGCAGCTACAAGAAGAGCAAAGTGTGAACGCCTACCTTGCACCAAAGAGGATGAGTTTAGTCTTTTTATCTTAAAGAGTTATTTTGTAAGCCCAAGTGGCATATTGTAATCCTTTTGATCTAATTAATGAAAATTGACGTTTGTTCATTATTTTGTCTATACAAATTTAAATTTCTGAAATCCTTGAAATAATTTGCATATACATTCCATGCATCATAACATGACAGGTCTTCACACAACAGGTTTCCTTATCTTTCTGCCGTTTATTTCAGCAAGATAGATCTAGAGAAAACTGTGAAGGATCTTCAGGTACAAAACTCTCAATTCCAAGAGACTCTACTCGCCCTAGCCAAGGGGAAACCCAAGAAGAGAGCCCTGGTCAACATAGGCAGAAGGTTCAAAGAGCAAGTCCGTCTGATCCCGGTAGTGGTAGACTCGTCTGAAGAAGACGAGAATCAAATTGGTAAGGTTAAGAGTACCCAGGATGACTGTATTAATGATCAAGTGTCTGATGATGATTATTTTGACGAGCAGTATCCACCCGCCGATGCCAAGTATAAGAATTAAAAGACAGATTGAAACTCGTCGAGATCCAAGCCGTTCCCGGTTTAGATTTTGATGATTTGGGTTTGATCTCTGGGGTTGTTATTCCCCACAAATTCAAAATACCAGTCTTTGCAAAGTACGGTGGAGTTTCTTGTCCAAAACATCATTTGAAATCTTATGTGTGTAAGATACAGCCGCACACTACTGATAAGAAACTCTGGGTTCACTTTTTCAATAAAGCTTGGTCGGGACGCAACTAGAATGGTTTTATCAGTTAGACGGTTCCCGTATCAATACCTGGGAAGACTTAGCCACCGTATTCTACCATCAGGACCAGTATAACGCCAACTTGGCGCTGACAAGAGTTCAGTTGCAAGATATGACAATGGGGAAGAATGAAGGATTTAAAAAATATGCACAAAATTTGAGAGATCTCGCCAGTAGGGTTCAACCACCTTTGAATGATAGGGAGCACATTGACATGTTTATGGTCACTTTATCTGGTCCATTCTTTAATCTATTGGTTGGCTGCTCTTCTTCTAGTTTCACCGAGCTAATCTTGACCGGTGAAAGAGTTGAAAGCGGCATAAAAAGCAGAAATATTTCCATGGCATCTGCCTCCACTTCCAATCCTGTCAAGAAACCTTTTGCTGGAAAGAAGGAAATTAATATTGTGTATGGGGAAAGGGCCCGTACCAAGAAGAATGATTATTCGTCTGTTAATGTTGTCTGAATCTCCAATCCAACTCCTACTCAAAGACCATCTTCTAATCACCAACGGTTTGAAACTCCGAGAAGACAATTTAAGAGGTTAGGAATGTCATTATCTCAAGCCTTACAACACTTGCTTAAGGATAATTTGGTGACATTATGCGATCCTCCTTCCAACCATGATACCTCTTCACCAAAGTATAATCCGAACGCCAAATGTGCTTACCACTCAAGTAGCCCCGAGTATGAGACTGACCAATGCTGGGCCTTAAAGAACGAAATTCGGGATTTGACCCATAACAAGACTATTGACTTTGATCCTCCTCCGACTCCGAATGTAATCACCATGCCTATTCCAAATCATGGCAAGGGTGTTAATGTTATTAAAGATACCATTTTTGTTACTTCTATCAAAGAATTGACTACTCGGCTGAATATCATCAAAAAGAATCTGTTGAAAGCTGGGATCTTCCCTGGCTGTGTAAAAGATTGTGTTTGTTGTACTAAACAACTCAATGGGTGCGAAGGGCTGAAGAAAGGCATTCAACGCCTGATGGATAGCCACAAAATTATATTTGAGAAAACCCTGTTTTCCAAAAGAGTGACTAACAAATATGGAGATCTCTCCATAATAACCATCTCAAACAAGACTCTTAGGATCTCCTCTAAAGGTCCTATCAGGATTTCAAATGAACCAACTATTGCTCCCTTCATAATATCCAATCTCGGACCAGTTCCCTATTCTTCAAACAAGACAGTGCCATGGAACTATGGTGCTGAGGTGTTTTACCATGGGATAAAACTAGACACTTGGATCGAAGAAGAAAAAGTTGGTGATGTTGGTAACATAACTGGCTCAAGTAAGGTAACTCGAACTAGGAGAATATTTTCACCCAATATCTCACCACCAGTTGTTACAAAGGCGCCCATCCGCATCACTGCTACTAAGCCAAGTACTGATACAAGAGGGAAGAAGGTTGTTGAGCCCGTCGTGACAGAAGTACCCACAAAGGACATCATTGATGAAGAACCTTTCGCTCGTGATATGGACGAGATCTGGAAGATAATAAAAAGGAGTGACTTCAAGATTTTGGAACAGTTGGGGCAAACCCCTTCTAAAATTTCTATATTGTCATTGCTTCTCTGTTTCGATGCCCATGCTCGGACATTAATCAAATTCTTGAAAAAGTCTCATGTCCCCCATGAGACTACAACGGACCAGTTTGAGAATTATGTGGCGAGCTTGACTGCTGATAATGGCTTGGGATTTTCAGATGCTGACCTAACACCGCTCGAGAAGAACCACAATAAAACTCTACATGTCACTATCGAGTGCAAGGGGACCACCTTAGCACATGTTCTAGTCGACACTGGTTCTTCTTTGAACGTACTATCCAAGGGGCGCTAGACCGCTTATACTGTGAAGGTTTAGTCTTGAAACCAAGTGATTTCATCGTAAGGGCCTTCGATGGATCAAAAAGGATAGTTCAAGGGGAAGTAGATCTTCCAATCAAGGTAGGCTCACGAATCTTCAACTCCACCTTCTACATCATGGATATCCGTCATGCCTATTCCTATTTGTTGGGTCGCCCGTGGATCCATAAAGCTGGGTCAGTAACCTCAACTCTCCACCAAAAGCTTAAGTACCTTGTCAAAGGAAGAATTATCACCGTCTGTGGAGAGAAAGAGTTTATGATAAGCAACCTTAACTCGTTCAAATACATAGAGATGTATGGAGAATTCATTGAGACCTTGTGTTAAGCCTTTGAAGTTGTGCCACCAATGGTTGTTGCTACCTGTGATACGGTGGGAGAACTGACTTGAGGTTTCGCGTTTGTGTTCGCAGTTGTTCGGTTTAGCAAGAGTCGCCACCGACTTTTTAATTTATCCAAAGGAAAGGTCAAAAAGCACAAGAAATACCTTTGAGATGTTTTCTTGGGTTCGGGGGGTAGATTATGAAAAGGAAAGGTGCTAGCACCCTTTTCATCCATGGTTTTCCATGGGCTCTTAGTTTCTTGTTTTTAGACCACTTGCCTTTGCTTTTCAATTGTTTGAAATGGTGCTTTGTGCGTATGGTTTTGAAAATGCTTTGAAAAAGAGGCCTTGTCTAGGCAACCTTTGTAATGATTCTTGTTTGAATATATACAAAGGTGTGTGTCTTTTTGAAAAGATATTTCAATGTTTTGAAAGTTTATTTTGAAATTATGTTATGAGGTGTGTTTGAAAATGGCAAGGATGTTTTGCAAGCTTTTGATCAAGTAACTAAGAGTTGTCTACCCTATTTTACTCAAAGATCTTTTCTTATGTTTTTAACCCTTTTGACAGTGTTATTTCACCATTGTATTTGGTGAATAACCTTGCGTTACAATGTTAAACGGGACAGGCGTGGGTCATCACATACAATCATTGAAAGCAACTTGTGAGGCGCTCTAGCAATTTTGTAAGGGACGAGATCGTTTTATCGAAGGCAACATCGAGGGTCATTGAAGGACTACGATCTTTGTTTATCGAAGGGGCATTTGCTAGAGTGTCTCATATTCGAGGGACATGATTGAATTTTCCGAAGCAACAAGGGAGGTTACCCTATAGGTGCAAGTGTGCATTGTGTTTGTCAATTTCATGCATTTGGATCTTGTATTAGGCTATCTAGCGATTGATTTTGAATCTTGCCATACACGCCTAATTACTATACAGTATATTGAAAGCAATAAATTGCGGGAATTAAAGTCTAAGTTATTACAAAAAAGTATTCAGGGATGGGGGTACAATTATTCGCAAATGGGGATGAACCTCACAAGGATAACAATGTCCAAATATTATATGTTATAACCAAATCGAATCGTCGCAATTCAAATATAAAGCTATAACGAACCATAAAAATAAAGAGAATTAAAAATATTATGAGATGCATGTATTTATTTAAAAAATAAACAACTAAAATCTAACCTAAGAAAGATCAAGTATTATTATTATTTTTTGTGTTTTATGAATTATGAAAAGAAAAGGTTTTAAAAAAAGAAAATTTATTTAAATTAACGATTCCATTATTTTTGTATTTTTTATTAGTGTAACAATTATTAATAATAAAAAAAGACAAATTAGTTTAAGAAAATAAATACTACTAGTATTATTATTAACAAAATAAAAACAAATTATTCTAAAATGAAACAATAAAAAAAGTTAGTATTTGATAAATCAAAAAGAAATGAAATTAAAATAAAACAAGGATGATGGGCTTGGGATCATTGTTGGGCCTAAGTAAAAAATGGAAAAAGAACAAAAAAAAGGAAGAATGGAGAAAAGAGGGGGGTGCGCTGGCCAAACGTATGTTGGGCTTAAGCACTTTGTTTGGGGCGAAGGCCCAGATGACAAGTTGTACAACGTTTTTGGCTTAGGGGTTCGTTCATTAGGGTTTGTTGTTTGGCTATGCAGCGGCGCCCCTTTTGCTCGCTTCTTCATCTCTTCATCTTTCTCAAGCGAAGGCTTATGATCCCTCCTTTCCCTAAGCCGTCGGAGTGCCACCCATACTCTTTGTTCTCTATGCAATGATCTCGCGTTTGACTTAAGCGATACGATTTGCTTCTTGTCTTTTAGGGTTTTTACAATTTTTCATTTTTCTTGATTTTTGCTTGCATGTTTTAATCCATGGCGTTTATGTGTTTGATATGCAGTAAAGGTTTGAGAAAATCATACCTTGAGAGATTTGTTTCTGAAAAAAATGGAAGGAGAGAGAGGTTGGACCGGAGGAGCTTCTGTGGCGGCTAGAGGCGGGGGCGGAGGTGATGCACGTTTTTCCGGTATCTCTGTCTTCTTCCTTGATTTGTTGGTTATTGATGTTGATGATGACGAACTTCTGAAACACTATGTTGGTTTTTTTGTTGATGATGAAACTCTATTTGCTTTGCTTCTGAACCTCTTCCTCTTTTTTGGCTTGTTAATCATGATTGATAATCTCTGAAACTTGCTTTGAAACTTTTGTTGATGTTGAGATTTGGTTGATGATGAAGCTTGTTACAAGCTTCTGAAACCTTATTGCCTTTGAAGCTTCTTTCCTCTCTTCTTTTCTCTTGGAATGTTGATGTTGATGATGAGCACCACTATGAAACTTTATTGGTTTGTACTTGTTTATGATAGTTGATGAGACTTTTCTTCTGAAATTTGATGATGGTTTGAACTGAGTTTACAGTTTATGCAGTTTTGCAGTTTGTTTTAGCAAGCTGGTTACAGTTTGTGGTTTATTTTGTTTGGTTTTGGAATTGCTGGCCTGTTATGCATGTTTTGGTTGCTAGCTTGGCTTTGCAGGCTTGCAGGTTTTTTGAGTTTGTAGTTTGGGCAAGCTTGCAGGTTTGGCCAGTTTGTTTTAACAGTTTTGCTGTAGTTTGTAGTTTGAACTGCAGGCTTGGCAAGCAGGTTGGGAAGTTTTGTTTAGTTTGTGGATTTGCAGTTTGAATTGCAGGCTTGGCAAGCAGATTGAGAAGCTTGGTTGGTTGTTTACTGTTATGCAGGGTTTGGCTTGATGTTATGTAGGTTTTGGCTTGCTGTTATGTAGCTAGCTTGGTTGATCTTGTTTTTTTAGCAGGTTGGCTATTTGATTTTGATAGAAGGTTTGCAAGTTTTCAAGTTATTCAGGCTTTGGCAACAGGTTGCTAGGCTTTGGAGAGTTTTTGTGTTTTCTGGTGTTTTTGTTTAGGATTATGCAGGTTCTAATGTTCTCTCTTCTAGACTGTTATGCAGTCCTTTGTTTTATATCTTTTTTTCTTTGGTTACTTATGCCAACCTGCCTTAGACAAACTGCAAACTTTTCACCAGGTCCTCTCTCTCTCTCTCTCTCTCTCTCTCTCTCTCTCTCTCTCTCTCTCTCTCTCTCTCTCTCTCTCTCTCTCTCAAATAAGCACTTTTGCTTATTATATTATTTTCTGAAAAGTTGCTTATGCCTTGGAACATGATGACAGCTATGACAAGCCTTTGGCTTGTCAATTGGTTTTCCCTTTGCATTATATTTGCCTGCTGCATTGTGTACTTTTCTGACTGCATACTTTCTGCATTGTACTTTTGCCTTGACAGTTTGCATTTGGTTTGGGTTTGCCATGCTTAGTTTGATAGTTTTGGCACCTTGTTGCATTTGGTTTGGTTACTGCAGTTGGTATTCAGTTTGGTATAATTTTGCTGCAAGTTTGCTTTGTATGCAGCCTTGTGCCTTAATTTGTACAGCATGGCCCATGTTTTTGCATTTGAACCAATTGTATGCTTGCACTTTTTATCTTTTACATTTCTCTTTGTGAACCAAGAAGAGCAATCTTCTTGTGATTTGAAAAGAGAAAAATAAAATCATGATGAACAAATAGCATTCTGATTCCGGCCGACAAACTTTAACGATGACCGTCTCCTTTCTTTTTTGCTTGAAAAATTAACTGTACTAATTTCTTTTTCTTCTTCTTTTTCAGGTGAATGCAACTTGGACGGCGATAAAGCAGTAGGAACCAAAGACCTTGAGCATGGGAGCACTTGAAGCTTAGGAGATTTAGGCTTAGATTAGATAGGCTCTTTTTCGTTTATTGTAAACATTTATTTCTTTTTAAAATATTATAAGTTTTAAGAACTTACAATATTCAAAAATAATAAATTATTCTTTTGTAACAATATTTGAAAATGAATAAAAAGAGTCTTTATCCAAAAGAAACATTTCTACTGTCAGATATCTTTCAATTTCCCTTTGCCTCTTCACTTTTTTTATTTAAGATTCTTGATTAAAAATAACTGAAATTGCATTCCAGCATTTCCAATACAGATAACTTAAAATCCAAGTAATCTTAAAAAAACTATGCAATCTCATAACTTGCGACAGCATTCCAATCAACACACGCGTTGTGTATTCAAATAAGCAAACAAGCATTCCATTAATCGGCAAACCTTTCACTCCATCAATAAGCAGATGTTCTAACAGACGCACATTATCTGGTTAATCTGGATTAGACAGTTTCAGCTCCTATCTCTTATCCCACATAAATAAAACTTGAGGACAATCAGCAATCTTTCAGTAGGCTTAAAAAGCGTGAAAACAATGTAACATGAAACTGAATATTTATGGATTCAATTTCTTCTGAGAAATGGAAGAGAAACCCCGATTCTTGATTTACTGCCAAAGAAAAGTTTATTTGATCGATTGCTGAGCCAATCCTAAAAATCAGAGAAAAACCCTAGGGTTGTGATTTCTTGTGAAAATGGGAGGGCAAATTTTGGGGTACAACAGTTGCCCCTGTTCAATCTTCTTGAACCTGAAGAGTTAGATTGGCAATTTTTCCATTCGCGACTCGAAGGTAAAAATATGATTGGACACTAGAGTGCCCATAAATTTGCACTCGTCAAAGCATAGTTGAGGGAATGGGCTTAAAGATGCCATTTGGAGATGTGACGGAATCTTGTCGGAGATGGGCTTAAAGATGCCATCCAAGAATGTTTGTTGAACTGTATGTTGTAGGTGAAAGAATGAGTATCAGAAAGGTATCCATGTTTGGAACATCTCTGAGTTAGGGGTTTGAATAAGCAATAGATTAGCATCAGTGTTTGGAGCCTCCGTAAACTATTTTCAATGAGCCGAATCTGAACAAGCGATAGATTAACATCCATGTTTGGAAGCGTCCGTAAACTGTTTTCAGAAGTTGAATCTGAACAAGCGATAGATTAACATCCATGTTTGGAAGCGTCCGTAAACTGTTTTCAAGATTCTTGAATTCGAAGCTTGCTGATCTTATCCTGAAAAGGGTAAAATATTAGTTGAAACACAAAGTTATGTTGCATGAAATGTATGATGCAATATATGTGTTTTATCAATGTTTATGATATATGAATGCAATGAATGCGCATGTAAGCTGATTAGCCGTCTTGCCGAGGAAGATAAATCCTGGATAGCTGGAGATAATAAAATCTTTGACCACTGTCGGGGAAAATAAATCCTTGACTGCTGCTGGGGATTGAAAATCCTTGGTGACTTGTGAGGATTAAGAAGTCCTGGGACCACTGCTGGGGATTGAAAATCCTTGGTGACTTGTGAGGATTAACAAGATCTTTGACAACTTCTTCGGGTAATGAGAACCCTTCATGACTTTCCTGGGGAATAACGAAAACTTTGAAGACCTCCACCGGGGAATTAAAACCTGGGAGGCTTCAACTTGGAGAAGTGAGAACAAGAATCTTTGTTTTACTGGGAAATAACTCTGTGGGGAGAGTGTTTATTCTGCTGGGAAAATCAGGGATTTGGGTTGTATGCCGATCTACTGGGGATTCCTGTTTTGTCGTTTGAGGAAAACTCTGTGGAGAATTGAGAATAAGAATCTTCATTCTGCCAGGGGAATTGGTGATGAGGAGTCAAGAACGAGAATCTTTGATCTGCAGGGGGTTAAAAACTTTGACAAATTCATGCTGAGAGTAAAGAAAGCTCTGGAGAATCAAGGATGAGAATCTTGATTTTGTTGGGGAGTAAGAACTCTATGGGGAATAGCTATACTGCTGGAGAGTAGCTATCCTGCTGGAGAATAAGCTCGGGATTCTGGGAAAAGCTTATTCCTGTTTGGAAGAAGTTCATAAATTAAGTCGTATGCCACTTTGAGAATGAGAATCTTCATTCTGTCGGGAATATCGGGGATTCAAGTTATATACCACTTTGAGAATGAGAATCTTCATTTTGTCGGGAATATCAGGAATTCAGGTTATATACCACTTTGAGAATGAGAATCTTCATTCTGTCAGGAATATCAGGGATTCAAGTTATATACCACTTTGAGAATGAGAATCTTCATTCTGTCGAGAATATCAGGAATTCAGGTTATATACCACTTTGAGAATGAGAATATTCATTCTGTCGGGAATATCAGGAATTCAGGTTATATGCCACTTTGAGAATGAGAATCTTCATTCTGTCGGGAATATCAGGAATCCAGGTTATATACCACTTTGAGAATGAGAATCTTCATTCTGTCGGGAATATCAGGAGCTTGGGAGTATACCAATCTACTGGGGAAGCAAGAATGAGAATCTTCATCCAGGCGTTTGGGTCAGGAGGTTGGGAGTATACCAATCTACTGGGGAATCAAGAATGAGAATCATCATTCAGGCGTTTGGGTCAGGAGGTTGGGAGTATACCAATCTTCTGAGGTAGCAAGAATGAGAATCTTCATTCTGTTAAGGGTATCAGGAGCTTGGGAGTATACCAATCTTCTGAGATTTCAAGGATGAGAGTCTTCATTCTATTAGAGAAACAGAATTTTAGGAGCTTCATTTGTCCATTATTCTGTTGGTGGGTTGTTTCTGTTGATATTTAGGAACTCGTCTGTAATTCAACTGAATTAAAAGCTTTTTCGCTCGAATTTGATTGCACCTTTCCTGAAAGGTAAAGGTTAGTGGCATATATCAAACAATGATGTTCTCAAATTAAATGAGATTGTGTTGCATGATGTCCTGATGCACGGAGGTGTAATGTATTTCAAGACGACCTTTCGCTGGGGAAAATAAATACCAAGCTGACGATGGAGAAGAGAGTTGGATTCTTTGTTTCTGATAATGAAAAATCAGAATAAATCGCTCGGAGATTTATCTGAAACAGCAAAAACCCGGAATATCTTCCACTGGAATAAGAATCAGGGAGATCTTAGTGTCGATCTGACCAAAACAGAGAGGGTCTTGGATTAACTTTGACTCAACCGAATGATGGAGGAATCTTGGACGACCGTAACTCCAACAGGTGATGAAGGAATCTTTGACGATTGTAACTCCAACAAGTGATAAAGGAATCTTCGATGATCGTAACAATTTGTGTATGTTATGAATGTTATTGAAATGTAATTTTGTTTTGGAGAATAAATCCTTCACAAGTATTAGGGAAATAAACCCATGACTGCTGGTCTTCTAGAGAGGTGATGAACTTCTCGAGGATGCTTGAATTCCTTTTCGGAAGGACTTTGGAGAGATTCGTCATTGCCCCTAGTATCAGATGTTTGCGGCACTGCTAGGAAACTTGGACTGTACGTAACCCTTTGATGAGATTGACGTTTTAATGCCCCAAGTGATGGTGATGGAGAATTGCCCCAGGTTAATCTGTAATTGAGAGATTTCTTGAAATCTTGACTGGACTGCCCCAGGTTTACTGGACTTTGAAAGATTTTTTGAAATCTTGACTGGACTGCCCCAGGTTTACTGGACAATACCATATCAAGTCCCCTTTTGTTGATAGGAGATTTTTGCAACGGGAGTGTCATCCCACTTGAAGTGATTTTATTCATTGAGAGAGCTTTCGTTCATCCGAACATTCACTGTATGAGTTTCGTTGCTGTCAAACAAATAACCATGTGCAAACAACAATATTCAAATAATGCAAAGTTCATGCTTGTCTCGAAGTTTTGAAAAAATGCGTTTTTTTTTAGCAGAAAACTTTTATAAGACAAATTCAACACAAGATTTAGAGCAAAGCCTTACAGGAGTCAGGATATATTTTGGTAACAGTGTGCTTTCGAACTAACCCATGCTTCAATTAGGACTTTTGAAGGGTTGTAACTTGGCTTGGTTCAAGGTTTAAGAAACAAAGGATAAAGGCTCAAAGTATATTTGTACCCACCCGCTCTTCGTGATGTTCTTCAATCCTACACTCAATTAATTGTACATTTTGAACTCCAAAGGGGTCTGGATGACGTTTTGGTGATGGTTCACACAAGTTGAATTTGTTGGAAGGCCGTCATTTTTTTTGCAACATTTTTCATGTTGTTAAGGATTTGTAATGACCTCTTTCTTTTGATTCATTATCCCTAATTTTTGCTTGACTGTTCCTGTTTTCGAGATTACAGTCAGCGGGATGCCCCAGCTTTCTTAAGCCTCCTTTGTAGGTTTTGGCTCAGTGGGCTTTTCTTTTTTTATGAGGTAATGACTGCCTATGAGATAAGGGACCATCACTGTCTTTTGGTTCGAAAGGAATGTTTTTGATGTCATTCATTATATCATGAACTGAGAGTTTGCGACTTCAATGCGTATTTTGAATTAACCGAGAGACTACCCTTCCCCAGGTTTGATTAAAGGTTTCAATTTATGTTTAAAACAGAAAACTTCTACTTCTTTGGCTCAAAGGGGTTGACTAGGGATTATCTTCCTTATAACTCATGTGTTTTAGGATTTGAAAGAAACGCCTGTACATTGTCAGCAAAGTCTGTCCAAAAAGCATATTGTATTAGATTATGGCATTGTTTTCGTCATCCTCCCTCTAAAGACTTGTAACTTTTAGCAAGAGTTAAATATCATAAAGAAAGTAGGAAACATAGTTCAAGAATGGTGAAAACGAATGGATGAATTCAAGACAAACATATGCAATGCATTAATGAAATAGAGTTTGACATCAACAGATAATTGTTTAAATAACAAAAGAAATTACAAATTGAAAATTCAAATGAAACAAAAGTCTCTTAGTTCTAACTTGTTATTTCAGGTGGAGAACCCTCAGCGGAAGATTTTCATCTGTCCATCCGGCATGAATTTCAGCACTCCTCTGTCAACCAAGTCTTGGATCTTGTTTTTCAAAGCCCAACAGTCGTCGGTGTCATGTCCAGGACTATATGAGTGGTATACACAAAATGCATTGGGGTGATAGCCAGGAGAAGAGGTATTGGGATTCCGAAGAGGATCCTTTAAAATAGTCAGATTGACCTCCAACAAGAGTTCCAATACTAGAGATAATGGTATGTCAATCTTAGTGAAATGTCTTCCCGATGTATTTTGCTTATGCCGATTACCCCGTTGACGCTGGCAAGGTTGTTGTTGGGCTTGTGATCCTGAAGCAAGCTGGGGAGCCTTTCCCTTGTCTTCTTGTCTCAAGGGAAGTTGAATGATGACTTGATCTTCAACCCTAGTTGTTTGCCCCACTTGGTTATCTTGAAGCAGTTTGTTGATGAGGACCCTTAGCTCCTCTTGTCCTTGAGCCAGGTTTTGAATGAGAGCCATCTGGCCCACCAGTTGTCCCATCATCTGGATCTTCATTATTGCCAACTCAATCTGTAGCCCTTCCAACTGATCATTTCTGAGGCCGCTTGGATTCCCTAGGACCATGCCCCTTGTGAGGTGAGCTTTCACCTCTTCCTGCCCCTGGGACAGGTTCAAGAACATTTCTTGAAGTTGAGCATTTTGAGCCTGGATTTCTTTGACAGTCCTCTCTAGAGTCATCTCTACTGAAATAAACAGTAGGAAAATAAGGAGACCTGAAAGGGAAAACCTGTCATGATGCGATGTATAATATGTGGATTCATGTTTTTTCTCAAGAATCCCATGGGGTAAACACAAGATAATGTTAGAGGTTGAACTTCGATCAACATCTTTGATTGGAGAACTTTGTATCGGTGGATGTCTTTCCACGAGAATCAAGCTCACATGTCAAGTGGGTCATAGCCCTAAATTCAAGTTGTTGTACTTGATCTTTAACGGCATTTGTTTAGAGGAAAATTAATCCTCTTTCCCTTTGGTAGGCGTCTGGTTCAACGTGATCCTACATCAAAGACCCTCGAGATCCTTGAAATGGTTATTGAAAATGCTATGGTATGATGTTATGATGTTATGTACAAGTATGCAAAAGTAAGCAAGTGTATATACAGATAATCACATTCGTACAAACCAGACAAGTCCTTAGGTTTAGGCTTGCATGGGGTTCATAGGTAAGTACCCTCTTGAAGTTAGTCGGCTCAACCTGTCCTATAAATATTAACTGGGTTCTAAGGAGCTCAATATCACTTGATTATTTTCTGTGTTCATTGTTTCAGTTTAGCCACTTTACTGGCGACCAAAATATTCCAAGAAAACAACCCTCAATGAGTGTAGTATCGAGTATCTACCAACTTCGGACTGCACCAAAGCCGGTCATCTCACTACCCCTAAAAAGGCGAAGATGGTCAAGTAAGGTTCTAAGAGTTCGTTAGTGCTTCATGGCATCGCTCAGCCGCCCCGTATTCTCTTTGATTGACTCAAAGGCTACTATTACTCACAAATATGTCGCACTAACTTAGCCACTGCTTCAACCATGTCGGTATACCCTGCACAGTTCCCTCGCAGTTTATTGCTACTTACCTAAAAGGTGTCCCCAAATCCAGGTGTAGGATTTAAAATAACCCAAACAATGAACCCAAAAAGTAAAGTAATCAAAGCAATCAAGATAAGCATGTAAAGGTGATCTAAAACCCTAAGGTAACCCCACTACTAGAAATATTTCTCCAGCAGAGTTGCCAGTTCTGTGATACGGTGGGAGAACTGACTTGAGGTTTCGTGTTTGTGTTCGCAGTTTTTCGGTTTAGCAAGAGTCGCCACCGACTTTCTAATTTATCCAAAGGAAAGGTCAAAAAGCACAGGAAATACCTTTGAGATGTTTTCTTGGGTTCAGGGGGTAGATTATGAAAAGGGAAGGTGCTAGCACCCTTTTCATCCATGGTTTTCCATGGGCTCTTAGTTTCTTGTTTTTAGACCACTTGCCTTTGCTTTTCAATTGTTTAAAATGGTGCTTTGTGCGTATGGTTTTGAAAATGCTTTGAAAAAGAGGCCTTGTCTAGGCAACCTTTGTAATGATTCTTGTTTGAATATATACAAAGGTGTGTGTCTTTTTGAAAAGATATTTCAATGTTTTGAAAGTTTATTTTGAAATTATGTTGTGAGGTGTGTTTGAAAATGGCAAGGATGTTTTGCAAGCTTTTGATCAAGTAACTAAGAGTTGTCTACCCTATTTTACTAAAAGATATTTTCTTATGTTTTTAACCCTTTTGACAGTGTTATTTCACCATTGTATTTGGTGAATAACCTTATGTTAGGATGTTAAACGGGACAGGCGCGGGTCATCGCATACAATCATTGAAAGCAACTTGTGAGACGCTCTAGCAATTTTGTAAGGGACGAGATCGTTTTATCGAAGGCAACATCGAGGGTCATTGAAGGACTACGATCTTTGTTTATCAAAGGGGAATTTGCTAGAGTTTCTCATATTCGAGGGACATGATTGCATTTTCCGAAGCAACAAGCGAGGTTACCCTAGAGGTGCAAGTGTGCATTATGTTTGTCAATTTCATGCATTTGGATCTTGTATTAGGCTATCTAGCGATTGATTTTGAATCTTGCCATGCACGCCTAATTATTATACAGTATATTGAAAGCAATAAATTGTGGGAATTAAAGTCTAAGTTATTACAAAAAAGTATCCGGGGATGGGGGTACAATTATTCACAAATGGGGATGAATCTCACAAGGATAACAATGTCCAAATATTATGTGTTACAACCAAATCGAATCTCCGTAATTCAAATATAAAGCTATAACGAAACATAAAAATAAAGAGAATCAAAAATATTATGAGATGCATGTATTTATTTAAAAAATAAACAAATAAAATCTAACCTAAGAAAGATCAAGTATTATTATTATTTTTTGTGTTTTATGAATTATGAAAAGAAAAAGTTTTAAAGAAAGAAAATTTATTTAAATTAATGATTTCATTATTTTTGTGTTTTTTATTAGTGTAACACTTATTAATAATAAAAAAAGACAAATTAGTTTAAGAAAATAAATACTACTAGTATTATTATTAACAAAATAAAAGCAAATTATTCTAAAATGAAACAATAAAAAAGTTAGTATTTGTTAAATCAAAAAGAAATGAAATTAAAATAAAACAAGGATGATGGGCTTGGGATCATTGTTGGGCCTAAGTAAAAAATGGAAAAAGAACAAAAAAAGGGCAGAATGGAGAAAAGAGGGGGGTGCACTGGCCAAATGTATATTGAGCTTAAGCATTTTGTTTGGGGCGAAGGCCCAGATGACAAGTTGTACAATGTTTTTGGCTTAGGGGTTTGTTCATTAGGGTTTGTTGTTTGGCTTTGCAGCGGCGCCCCTATAGCTCGCTTCTTCGTCTCTTCATCTTTCTCAAGCGAAGGCTTCTGATCCCTCCTTTGCCCTAAGCCGCCGGAGCGCCACCCATACTCTCTGTTCTTTTTGCAACGATCTCGCGTTTGACTTGAGCGGTACAATTTGCTTTTGTTCTTTTAGGGTTTTTACAATTTTTCGTTTTGCTTGCATATTTTAATCCATGGCGTTTATGTGTTTGATATGCAGTAAAGGTTTGAGAAAATCATACCTTGAGAGATTTGTTTCTGAAAAAAATGGAAGGAGAGAGAGGTTGGACCGGCAACACTTCTGTGGCGGCTAGAGGCGGGGGCGGAGGTGATGCGCGTTTTTCCGGTATCTCTGTCTTCTTCCTTGATTTGTTGGTTATTAATGTTGATGATGATGAACTTCTGAAACACTATGTTGTTTTTTTTGTTGTTGATGAAACTCTATTTGCTTTGCTTCTGAACCTCTTCCTCTTTTTTGGCTTGTTAATCATGATTGATAATCTCTGAAACTTGTTTTGAAACTTTTGTTGATGTTGAGATTTGGTTGATGATGAAGCTTGTTACAAGCTTCTGAAACCTTATTGCCTTTGAAGCTTCTTTCCTCTCTTCTTTTCTCTTGGAATGTTGATGTTGATGATGAGCACCACTATGAAACTTTATTGGTTTGTACTTGTTTATGATAGTTGATGAGACTTTTCTTCTGAAATTTGATGATGGTTTGAACTGAGTTTACAGTTTATGCAGTTTTGCAGTTTGTTTTAGCAAGCTGGTTACAGTTTGTGGTTTATTTTGTTTGGTTTTGGAATTGCTGGCCTGTTATGCAAGTTTTGGTTGCTAGCTTGGCTTTGCAGGCTTGCAGGTTTTTTGAGTTTGTAGTTTGGGCAAGCTTACAAAAGTCTCTTAGTTCGAACTTGTTATTTCAGGTGGAGAACCCTCAGCGGAAGATTTTCATCTGGCCATCCGGCATGAATTTCAGCACTCCTCTGTCAACCAAGTCTTGGATCTTGTTTTCAAAGCCCAACAGTCGTCGGTGTCATGTCCAGGACTATATGAGTGGTATACACAAAATGCGTTGGGGTGATAGCCAGGAGAAGAGGTATTGGGATTCCGAAGAGGATCCTTTAAAACAGTCAGATTGACCTCCAACAAGCGTTCCAATACTATAGATAATGGTATGTCAATCTCAGTGAAATGTCTTGCCGATGTATTTTGCTTATGCCGATTACCCTGTTGATGCTGGCGAGGTTGTTGTTGGGCTTGTGATCCTGAAGCAAGTTGGGGAGCCTTTCCCTTGTCTTCTTGTCTCAAAGGAAGTTGAATGATGACATGATCTTCGACCCTAGTTGTTTTCCCCACTTGGTTATCTTGACGCAGTTTGTTGATAAGGACCCTTATCTCCTCTTGTCCTTGAGCCAGGTTTTGAATGAGAGCCATCTGGCCCACCAGTTGTCCCATCATCTAGATCTTCATTGTTGCCAACTCAGTTTGTAGCCCTTCGAACTGATCATATCTGACTCCGCCTGGATTCCCTAGGACCATGCCCCATGTGAGGAGAGCTTTCACCTCTTCCTGCCACTGGGACAGGTTCAAGAATATTTCTTGAAGTTGAGCGTTTTGAGCTTGGATTTCTTTGACAGTCCTCTCTAGAGTCACCTCTACTGAAATAAACAGTAGGAAAATAAGGATACCTGAAAGGGAAAACCTTTCATGATGCGATGCATAATATGTGGATTCATATTTTTTTTCAAGAATCCCATGGGGTAAACACAAGATAATGTTAGAGGTTGAACTTCGATCAACATCTTTGATTGGAGAACTTTGTATCGGTGGATGTATTTCCACGAGAATCAAGCTCATCGTGTCAAGTGGGTCATAGCCCTCAATTTAAGTTGTTGTACTTGATCTTTAACGGCATTTGTTTAGAGGAAAATTAATCCTCTTTCCCTTTGGTAGACGCCTGGTTCAACCTGATCCTGCATCAAAGACCCTCGAGATCCTTGAAATGGTTATTGAAAATGCTATGGTATGATGTTATGATGTTATGTACAAGTATGAAAAAGTAAGCAAGTGTATATACAGATAATCACATTCGCACAAAGCAGACAAGTCCTTAGGTTTAGGATTGCATGGGGTTCATAGGTAAGTACCCTCTTGAAGTTAGTCAGCTCAACCTGTCCTATAAATATTAACCGGGTTCTAAGGAGCTCAATATCACTGGATTATTTTATGTGTTCATTGTTTCAGTTTAGCCACTTTACTGGCGACCGAAATATTCCAAGAAAACAACCCTCAATGAGTGTAGTATCGAGTATCTACCAACTTCGGACTGCACCAAAGTCGGTCATCTCACTACCCCTAAAAAGGCGAAGATGGTCAAGTAAGGTTCTAAGAGTTCGTTAGTGCTTCATGACATTGCTCAGCGGCCCCGTATTTTCTTTGATTGACTCAAAGGCTACCGGTACTCACAAATATGTCGCACTAACTTAGCCACTGTTTCAACCATGTCGGTATACCCTGCACAGTTCCCTCGCAGTTTATTGCTACTTACCTAAAAGGTGTCCCCAAATCCATGTGTAGGATTTAAAACAAACCCAAACAATGAACCCAAAATGTAAAGCAATCAAAGCAATCAAGATAAGCATGTAAAGGTGATCTAAAACCCTAAGGTAACCCCACTACTAGAAATATTTCTCCAGCAGAGTCGCCAGTTCTGTGATACGGTGGGAGAACTGACTTGAGGTTTCACGTTTGTGTTCGCAGTTGTTCGGTTTAGCAAAAGTCGCCACCGACTTTTTATTTTATCCAAAGGAAAGGTCAAAAAGCATAGGAAATACCTTTAGATGTTTTCTTGGGTTCGGGGGGTAGATTATGAAAAGGGAAGGTGCTAGCACCCTTTTCATCCATGGTTTTCCATGGGCTCTTAGTTACTTGTTTTTAGATCACTTGCCTTTGCTTTTCAATTGTTTAAAATGGTGCTTTGTGTGTATGATTTTGAAAATGCTTTGAAAAAGAGGCCTTGTCTAGGCAACCTTTGTAATGATTCTTGTTTGAATATATACAAAGGTGTGTGTCTTTTTGAAAAGATATTTCAATGTTTTGAAAGTTTATTTTGAAATTATGTTGTGAGGTGTGTTTGAAAATGGAAAGGATGTTTTGCAAGCTTTTGATCAAGTAACTAAGAGTTGTCTACCCTATTTTACTAAAAGATCTTTTCTTATGTTTTTAACCCTTTTGACAGTGTTATTTCACCATTGTATTTGGTGAATAACCTTGTGTTAGGATGTTAAACGGGACAGGCACGGGTCATCGCATACAATCATTGAAAGCAACTTGTGAGACGCTCTAGCAATTTTGTAAGGGACAAGATCGTTTTATCGAAGGCAACATCGAGGGTCATTGAAGGACTACGATCTTTGTTTATCGAAGGGTAATTTGCTAGAGTTTCTCATATTCGAGGGACATGATTGCATTTTCGGAAGCAACAAGCGAGGTTACCCTAGAGGTGCAAGTGTGCATTGTGTTTGTCAATTTCATGCATTTGGATCTTGTATTAGGCTATCTAGCGATTGATTTTGAATCTTGCCATGCACGCCTAATTATTCTACAGTATATTGAAAGCAATAAATTGCGACAATTAAAGTCTAAGTTATTACAAAAAAGTATCCGGGGATAGGGGTACAATTATTCACAAATGGGGATGAATCTCACAAGGATAACAATGTCCAAATATTATGTGTTACAACCAAATCGAATCGCCGTAATTCAAATATAAAGCTATAACGAAACATAAAAATAAAGAGAATCAAAAATATTATGAGATGCATGTATTTATTTAAAAAATAAACAAATAAAATCTAACTTAAGAAAGATCAAGTATTATTATTATTTTTTGTGTTTTATGAATTATGAAAAGAAAAAGTTTTAAAGAAAGAAAATTTATTTAAATTAACGATTCCATTATTTTTGTGTTTTTTATTAGTGTAACAATTATTAATAATAAAATAAGACAAATTAGTTTAAGAAAATAAATACTACTTGTATTATTATTAACAAAATAAAAACAAATTATTCTAAAATGAAACAATAAAAAAAGTTAGTATTTGTAAATCAAAAAGAAATGAAATTAAAATAAAACAAGGATGATGGGCTTGGGATCATTGTTGGGCCTAAGTAAAAAATGGAAAAAGAACAAAAAAAGGGCAGAATGGAGAAAAGACGGGTGGTGCACTGGCCAAATGTATATTGGGCTTAAGCACTTTGTTTGGGGCGAAGGCCCAGATGACAAGTTGTACAATGTTTTTGGCTTAGGGGTTCGTTCATTAGGATTTGTTGTTTGGCTTTGCAGCGGCGCCCCTATAGCTCGCTTCTTCGTCTCTTCATCTTTCTCAAGCGAAGGCTTCTGATCCCTCCTTTGCCCTAAGCCGCCGAAGCGCCACCCATACTCTCCGTTCTCTTTGCAACGATCTTGCGTTTGACTTGAGCGGTACGATTTGCTTCTTGTCTTTTAGGGTTTTTACAATTTTTCGTTTTGCTTGATTTTTTCTTGCATGTTTTAATCCATGGCGTTTATGTGTTTGATATGCAGTAAAGGTTTGAGAAAATTATACCTTGAGAGATTTGTTTCTGAAAAAAATGGAAGGGGAGAGAGGTTGGACCGGCAGCGCTTCTGTGGCGGCTAGAGGCGGGGGCGGAGGTGATGCGTGTTTTTTCGGTATCTTTGTCTTCTTCCTTGATTTGTTGGTTATTGATGTTGATCATGATGAACTTCTGAAACACTATGTTGTTTTTTTTGTTGATGATGAAACTCTATTTGCTTTGCTTCTGAATCTCTTTCTCTTTTTTGGCTTGTTAATGATGATTGATATTCTCTGAAACTTATTTTGAAACTTTTGTTGATGTTGATATTTGGTTGATGATGAAGCTTGTTACAAGCTTCTGAAACCTTATTGCCTTTGAAGCTTCTTTCCTCTCTTCTTTTCTCTTGGAATGTTGATGTTGATGATGAGCACCACTCTGAAACTTTATTGGTTTGTACTTGTTTATGATAGTTGATGAAACTTTGCTTCTGAAATTTGATGATGGTTTGAACTGAGTTTACAATTTATGCAGTTTTGCAGTTTGTTTTAGCAAGCTGGTTACAGTTTGTGGTTTATTTTTGTTTGGTTTTGGAATTGCTGGCCTGTTATGCAAGTTTTGGTTGCTAGCTTGGCTTTGCAGGCTTGCAGGTTTTTTGAGTTTGTAGTTTGAGCAAGCTTGCAGGTTTGGCCGGTTTGTTTTAACAGTTTTGCTGTAGTTTGTAGTTTGAACTGCAGGCTTGGCAAGCAGGTTGGGAAGTTTTGTTTAGTTTGTGGATTTGCAGTTTGAATTGCAGGCTTGGCAAGCAGGTTGAGAAGCTTGGTTGGTTGTTTACTGTTATACAGGGTTTGGCTTGCTGTTATGTAGGGTTTGGCTTGCTGTTATGCAGCTAGCTTGGTTAATCTTGTTTTTTTAGCAGGTTGGTTGTTTGATTTTGATAGCAGGTTTGCAAGTTTTCAAGTTATGCAGGCTTTGGCAACAGGTTGCTAGGCTTTGGAGAGTTTTTCTGTTTTCTGGTGTTTTTGTTTAGGCTTATGCAGGTTCTAATGTTCTCTGTTCTGGACTGTTATGCAGTCCTTTATTTTATATCTTTTTTTCTTTGTTTACTTATGCCAGCCTGCCTTAGCCAAACTGCAAACTTTTCACCAAGTCCTCTCTTTCTCTCTCTCTCTCTCAAATAAGCACTTTTGCTTATTATATTATTTTCTGAAAAGTTGCCTATGCCTTTTAACATGATGACAGCTATGACAAGCCTTTGGCTTGTCAATTGGTTTTCCCTCTGCATTATATTTTCCTGCTGCATTGTGTACTTTTCTGACTGCATACTTTCTGCATTGTACTTTTGCCTTGACAGTTTGCATCTGGTTTGGGTTTGCCATGCATAGTTTGATAGTTTTGACACCTTGTTGCATTTGGTTTGGTTACTGCAATTGGTATTCAGTTTGGCATAGTTTTGCTGCAAGTTTGCTTTGTATGCAGCCTTGTGCCTTACTTTGTACAGCATGGCCCATGTTTTTGCATTTGAACCAATTGTATGCTTGCACTTTTTATCTTTTACTTTTCTCTTTGTGAACCAAGAAGAGCAATTTTCTTGTGATTTGCAAAGAGAAAAATAAAAACATGATGAACAAATAGCATTCTGATTCCGGCCGGCAAACTTTAATGATGACCTTCTCCTTTCTTTTTTGCTTGAAAAATTAACTATACTAATTTCTTTCTCTTCTTCTTTTTCAGGTGAATGCAACTTGGATGGAGATAAAGCAGTAGGAACCAAATACCTTGAGCATGGGAGCACTTAAAGCTTAGGATATTTAGGCTTAGATTAGATAGGCTCTTTTTCGTTTATTGTAAACATTTATTTCTTTTTAAAATATTATAAGTTGTAAAAACTTACAATATTTAAAAATAATAAATTATTCTTTTGTAACAATATTTGAAAATGAATAAAAAGAGTCTTTATCCAAAAGAAACATTTCTACTGTCAGATATCTTTCAATTTCCCTTTGCCTCTTCACTTTTTTTTATTTAAGATTCCTGATTTAAAATAACTGAAATTGCATTCCAGCATTTCCAATACAGATGACTTAAAATCCAAGTAATCTTAAAAAACTCTGCAATCTCATAACTTGCGACATCATTCCAATCAACACACGCGTTGTGTATTCAAATAAGCAAACAAGCATTCCATTAACCGGAAAACCTTTCACTCCATCAATAAGCAGATGTTCTAACAGACGCACATTATCTGGTTAATCTGGATTAGACAGTTTCAGCTCCTATCTCTTATCCCAGATAAACAAAACTTGAGGACAATCAGCAATCATTCAGTAGGCTTAAAAAGCGTGAAAACAATGTAACATGAAACTGAATTTCTATGGATTCAATTTCTTCTGAGAAATGCGAGAGGAACCCTGATTCTTGATTTACTGCCAAAGAAAAGTTTATTTGATCGATTCCTGAGCCAATCCTAAAAATCAGAGAAAAACCCTAGGGTTATGATTTCTTGTGAAAAAGGGAGGGAAAATTTTGGGGTACAACACTACCAAATGTTCCTCTGATGAATCCCAAGCCGTTAAGGTCGTGCCGAAGATGGTTTCAGTAAAAGATGATCGTGCGACAATTGAAGAAGGAAGTTATGATGCTTAGGGGAAACTCCTCGATATACCATTCAAAGTGGACAAGTTTGGTTTGGATTTCACCGTCAAGGCCCAGAAGGAAGTGAGGCGCGCTCGTGCAGGAAAGCCACCTCTCTGCATTGGAAGCCATGAAGTCAACATTGTGGTTGATTCTGATAAAGAAGTTGCATTTGAAGATTGGGTGTATCCCACTACGACGGAGCTGAAGAATTGGCATGCAAAGGACTTCGTGCACATCTCCTTCATTGAGGAGTAATCTACTTGTTTATTGCTTTTCTTTCAATTCAAGAGCATTTTGTTTGTAATATTTAAACAATGACTTTTATGCCATGTGCCTGGCCCGGGGAATTTTGGTCCATTTGTCAAGGGTTTTATTTATGTTCATCTAATCATATTATCATTAAATACAAATTATTGGACTCTTTTTCATTCAAATCTTTGTGTTCATTGTCTTTCTTTCAAATACATTTTTCAAAATAGCCATGTATCTTACATGCACACACACACTCTTGCAGGTCCTCATCCACTCTGGAACTTATTGCCAATGACTCTAATATTACCGACTATGACTTCGAATGTCCAATTAACCAAGCCGAACACGAAGGCGGGGAAGATTGTGAATACCGGGAGAATTAGCCAGACTTCTATTCCAAGAGGAAAAAGCTATTCAGCCGCACGAAGAATCAGTTGAAGTCATCAATTTGGGTACTAAGACATATAAGAGAGAGGTTAAGATCAGGGCTGACTTAGAAGACAGTGTGAAGAGCAGGTTGGTTCAGATGTTACATGATTATGTGGAAGTGTTTGCTTGGTCGTATGAAGATATGCCAGGGTTGGATACCGACATCGTAGTTCATCGTCTGCCGACAAAAGAAGATTGTCCTCCTGTCAAAGAGAAAGTTCTTCGCATGAGGCCTGATATGTCTAAGAAGATAAAAGTTGAAGTGATGAAACAATGTGACACAGGTTTCTTAGCTATGACATCTTATCCCCAATGTGTCGCAAATGTGATGCCAGTGCCAAAGAAGGACGGAAAAGTTCACATGTGTGTAGACTATAGGGATCTGAATAGGGAAAGCCCCAAGGATTACTTCCCCCTACCAACCATTTATGTCTTGGTCTATAATATTTCTCAGCATAAAGTCTTCTATTTCATGGACGGTTTCTCTGGCTACAATCAGATAAGTATTGCTCCCGAAGACATGGAGAAGACTACTTTCGTTACGCAATGGGGTACCTTTTGCTATAAGGTCATGTCGTTCGGACTAAAGAATGCAGGGGCAACATATCAAAGAGTTATGGTAGCTTTGTTTCATGATATGATTCATCATGAAATAGAGGTATATGTGGATGATATGATTTCCAGATTACAAACTGAGGAGGAACATCTCGATCATTGTACAAAATTTTCGAAAGGCTGAAAAAGTACAACTTAAGGTTGAACCCTAACAAGTGCACATTTGGAGTACGATATGGAAAGCTTATAGGTTTTGTTGTAAGCAATAAAGGCATCGAAGTTGATCCTGCCAAGGTAAAGGCCATCCAATAAATGCCAGTCCCCCACTCAGAAAAGGAAGTTAGAGGATTCTTAGGCTGTCTCAATTACATTGCCCGTTTCATATCTCATTTGACTGCTACTAGTGAGCCAATATTCAAACTCTTGAAGAAAGATCAGGTAGTCAGATGGAATGATGAATGCCAGGATGCCTTCGACAAAATCAAAGAATATCTATAAGAACCTCATATTCTCATGCCTCCAATTGAAGGGAGACCATTGATCATGTACTTGACAGTACTAGAGAACTCTATGGGGTGTGTTTTGGGCCAACATGACGAGTCTGGCCGAAAAGAGCGTGCTATTTATTACCTGAGCAAAAAGTTTACCGACTGTGAAACCAAATATTCACTACTCGAGAAAACTTGTTGCGCTCTGGCATGGGCTGCTCGCCGGCTAATACAATATATGTTGACTCGTACCACTCTATTGATTTCTAAGATGGACCCAATCAAGTACATCTTCGAGAAACCTACCCTCTCCAAACGGATAGCCAGATGGAAAATGATCTTGATTGAGTACGACATTCAAAACACAACACAAAAATCCATCAAAGGAAGCATACTAGCAGATCATTTGGCCCATCAAGCTGTCAATGATTATCAGTCCATGAACTTTAACTTCCCAGATTAGAACATCATGCTGGTGACCGACTATGCGAAACTTGGACCATATGACGAACCTGAGTAAGGATCCCGATGGACTATGGTCTTCGATGGGGCTTCCAACGCTTTGGGTAACGGAATTGATGTTGTAATCATCTCCCCTGAAGGTTTCCACACTCCTTTCACTACCAGATTATGTTTTGATTACACGAACAACATGGCCGAATACGAAGCATGCATTTTGGGTCTGAAAGCTACCATTGACTTGAGGATCAAGCATTTGAATATGTTTGGAGATTCCGCTTTGGTGATTATCCAAGTAAAAGGAGATTGGGACACTAAGCACCCTAATCTCATCCCTTACAATGAACTTGTGCTATCCCTGATTCCTTAATTTGAAGAGATCACCTTTGAGCACTTTCCTAGGGAAGAAAATCAGCTAGCCGACGCCTTTGCAACCATGTCTTCAATGTTGAAGGTCAGATGGGACAACGATGTCCCTATCATTACCATTGAAAGATTCGATGAACCTGCACACTGCTGTGAGCTTGACACTGATATAGAAAATTCGTGGTACCATGAGGTGATGAGATATCTTGAAACACAAGAGTATCCCGAGGGAGCATCCATCAATGACAGAAAGTTCTTACGAAGATTTTCAGCCAAATTCTTCCTAAGCAACGGAATATTGTACAAGTGCAACCATGACTCTACTCTACTCCGATGTATGGACAAGAAAGAGGCTGAGGAAATTATGGAAGACATGCACAATGGTCTCTTTGGTACTCACTCAGGTGGACATACCATGGATAAGAAAATCTTGAGAGTTGGCTACTGTTGGTCAATGATGGAGACTGGTTGCCATCAACACTCTAGGACTTGTCACAAATTCCAAATTTATGCTCACAAGGTCCATGTGCCTCCTATCCCTCTAAACATAATGACTGCTCCGTGGCCATTTGCAATGTGGGGCATTGACATGATTGGAGAGATCAAGCCCACCGCTTCCAATGGACATCGCTTCATCTGGTCGCTATTGATTATTTTACCAAATGGGTCAAAGCCGCCTCGTTTTCCTTAGTCACGAAGAGCGTGATAGCCAGATTCATCAAACATAACCTCATCTACCGTAATGGTATCCCCGAAAGGATCATCACCAACAATGAGACTAACCTCAACAATGCTATGATTACTGAGCTTTTCACTCAGTTCAAGATCAAGCATCACAATTCTTCTCCATATAGACCTAAAATGAATGGTGCAGTCGAAGCGGCCAACAAAAATATTAAGAAGATTGTGCAAAAGATGGTAGTAACCTATAAGGACTGGCATGAGATGTTACCATTTTCTCTTCATGGCTACTGTACTTCAGCTAGGACATCAACTGGGGCAACTCCTTTTTCTTTGGTCTATGGCATGGAAGTTGTTTTACCAGTAGAAGTTCAAATTCCCTCATTAAGGATTATGAATGAGGCAAGCCTAGGCGAAGACGAGTTGATTCAGGCGAGATTGGATCAGTTGAACTTGATCGATGAAAAATGACTAGTTGCAGTTTGTCATGGTCAGACGTACCAAAAGCGTATGATCAAGGCTTTCAACAACAAGATTAAGCCTCGAGTATAGCAAGCTGGTGACTTGGTGATAAAGTGCATCATTTTTCCACAAGGCGACCCCAGAGGAAAATGGACTCCCACCTATGAAGGGCCATTTGTTGTCAAAAGAGTTTTTTATGGTGGTGCCATGATGCTGACTACCATGGATGGTTAAGACTTCCCACATCCTATAAATGCGGACATAGTTAAAACATACTACGCATAAGAAACCCGCTAGGTTGACACACCTAGGAAAAATAAGGGCATCCCGGCAAAACAAAAGGTTTGGGTAAAAATTAGGGATATATGCAAAAGATTGTACACCCGGAAAGTTGAAAACCCGAAAGGGCGACTTGGGCAAAAATGGGTATCCTGGTGAGCTGAAAACCTGGAAGGGCAGTCCAGGCAAAAATTAAGGATTGAAAGCATATGACTATGTCCCGTGAAATCACCACAGTCAACTTTATCACCAAGATCCGAGTTCAAATGGTCCAAGATCAATCCAATCAACTTCTGTCAACGGCAAGGGGCATTCAAAGATATTTGGGAAATAGTAGAGTTGGAATGCAATGAGATTATTTCACATGGCTATTTGTTTTTGTTTTCAATTTTTTGTTTTCCTTTCGACGATTTCCTCTTACTAGGATCTCTGTTTCTTTATACAAAAATGCCTATTCATGGGAAAAATATCAATACAAATATACTTTGAAGTGCAAACTTTCATTGTTTTGAATGCAAAATTATCCAATGACTAAAACTGAACGAACATATGCATATGAACATAATTAAAACTATTGGCACATGTGTCCTGCTAAACACTAAAAAGAATCTCTTTAATGTATATGGAATATCCCCACAGAGTTATTTCATTAGCATTATCCCTACAAGAACGGCTACAATAAACCAATCTTCAACAAAGTTGCCCATGAAGTCTCCTTGCATAGGCTAATCTCCAGTCAGAGTCTCAATCTCTTGACAGCTCTCTCCCAACTAAGTTGATCCTACAAGAAGAAGCCTTATGGATCTCTTCCTCAAAGAACTCACCTCATCAGTAGTTCATCGAGTACTCATCAACAGGGTTTATTTCCCCAACAGGGTTTATTTCCCCAACAAACAATGAGTAACATAACTCCCCAGTTGAGTTCAAATTTCCCCGGCATAGTCTATTTTCCCCAGCTGAGTATATCCTCCCTAAGCTGAGTATATCTTCCCCAGCTGAGGTTGTTATCCCCAAACGGAGTCTATCCTCCCCAGCTGAGCCTGTCTTCCCCAACTGAGTTTATCCTCTCCAGCTTGAATTTACCTTTCAGATTATTGCAAATCATAGGGCCACAACCCCTAATCCCCAGTAAAGTCGTCAACGAAGCCTTTACTATCTCCAAAAGATACTATGAAGCCTGGAACCGACCATATGATAGTACAATTTTCAATGCTATTAAACATGTACCCGACCAGATAATAGTTTAACCCTTCGAGACATTGAAGAACCTGGACTCAACCAGACCAAGGTTTAACTTCTTTTCCCTAGTAAAGTTTGTATATACCCCAATAAGTTACTGTGAAGCCTGGATCCGACCAAATATCAGTTTTCAACTTCATAATCTCAAGAAAATTATTGTGAAGCTTGGATCCGACCAGATAGCAATTCCCCTCAGAAGTTTGTTGTGAAGCTTGGAATCCGACCAGATAACAACTAAGTTCCCCAAGGGAGTTACTATGAAGCCTGGACCCGACCAGATATCATTTCAATTCTATCTCTTCAGACAAGTTAATTGTGAAACCTGGACTCGACCAGATAAAAATTAACTTCATCCACCTCAAAATCTATAAAGCCTGGACCCGATCAGATATCAGTACAATTTCATCCTTTCTAGCAAGTTACTGCGAAGCCTGGAATCCGACCAGATAACAACTAACTTCCTTATCCCCAGCAAATTATTGTAAAGCCTGGACCCGACCAGATAACAATTAGCTACAATCCCCAGCAAGACACCATGAAGCCTTGACCCAACCAGATAATAGTATAACTTTTCAAAAACTATGAAGCCTGAACCCGACCAGATAGTAGTTACCACTTCAAGTTTATTGTGAAGCCTGGATCCGACCAGATAACAGTTCAATTTCAAGAAATCTTTTATGAAGCCTGGAATTCGACCAGATAATAGTTAATTTATTCTCCCCCAGTACGTTACCGTGAAGCCTGGATCTGACCAGATAGCAGTTGACTTCCCCATCTTCAGCAAATTGTGAAGCCTGGGCCCGACCAGATAACAGCTGACATTCAAGAGATATTCCCCAACGGAAGCATCCTTTTAACAAAGTTTGAATATATGTTTACTCTCCATCCCCAACAGCTTCCCAAAATTCCTTAGTAGTAGTCAGGGATTTATTTTCTCGGAAAAATATGCATCCCACATTCATACATCATAGCATATACATAAAAAATACATTTAGCATAATATCACATCTTGTTAACATCACGCATACATCTGCATTTAACTAACCCTTTTTCTATTGGTAAAACATCAAATTTTAGTATAAATCGACCAAAGATTTATGTTGATACTTCTTCCAGTATTTACCATCATTCCTCCAAATGGCATCTATAAGCCCATTCCCAATCCATCTTCGAGTGCAAATTTCTGGGCACTCTAGTGTTCAATCATCTTCCACCTTCAAGTCACGAATGGCGGATCTGCCAATCTAACTCTTCGGGTTTAACAAGATTTAACAAGGGTAGATATTTTATCCCAAAATTTTCCCTCTCATTTCTCAAGTAATCTCTCACAAGAACTCCTTTGGTTCAGGACTACACAAGGCTTGATCAGCTCAATGCACCTCCTCTAGCACTGATGACTGAAAATTAGGGTTTGAGTTTACTCAAGGACAATTGGACTTTTAATGCCTCATATTACTTTCATGGATCATTTTGGACCCTCAATATTTCTCATGACAATTTTCAAGTCTTGGATCACATTTTTGCCCAGTTAATTGATCAGTTGACCTAAAATCAGTTGTATTGGGGAAAAAGTCAGTTGTGATCAATTTACAGTCAAACTTAAAATATTTTGGTCCATATCATTATCATGAACTCATATATGTTATTTGATCAATTATAGATCACAATTCCTCGAGAAATTTGATCAGATCATCAAAAGGGCAAAATGGTCAAAATTAGTGTTTTGACTAAGAAGGTGCAATTTCTGATTTTTGACCTAGCAAATCACTTATTGGTTTGAGACATGATCTCAAGGATTCAAATGATTAATTTTTACCTAATGGAATGGTTCAAAACATTCCTCAACTTCAATTGATTGACAGTTGAATTTCAGTCAACTGATGAAAAGTCAACAGTATACTAAAAAGTCAAACTTTGAGTTTTTGGTCAAAATCAAGTATCAAAGATCACAATTCATCAAAACATGTCAAAATATGAAACTTTTTCATCAAGAAATCAAAAAGTCAAGATTTCATTTTGAAAAGTCAAAATTTCTAAACTTAGAATTTTTTCTAAGTGTTGGAAAATTCATATTTTTTTCATAACTTTGAGCCAAATTTCCACCATGATGCAAGATGATTCAAAAGAAACTTCAAAAATGAAAGTTGTAGATCTAAATGAGACCTAAAACATTGTATAACACAACATTTTCTAGAAATTCATGGATTTCAACTTATGATTTTAAGAAGACATGTTCATAAAACTTGGAAACTTAGTGAAATTTTGCCCTAGTTTAGGCAGGATTTTGACCTAACTTCATGGCAATTTTTCACATAGTTCCAAGATGAATCTTAAAAAATGCCCAACATAGAGGTTATATAGGATGTTACAAGGTTTCCAAAATATGAAATAACTCATTGAGATCATACTTGAGCAAGGAGAATCGAAGGCAAGAAGTTATGGTTTCATTCTTGAATTACAAGTCATTTATTGATGAACACATAACTCAATTTCAATGGTAGGCTGCATAATCTTTCTTTGAAGGCCTTCTAACTTGTGTATCTATCCATCATTAATGGATTACACAAACTTTTGAGCTATAATCCAAGTGGTTTAAGCTTTATCCAATTCACATTGCCATTTTGGGAAGAAAGGGAAGAATGTCATTCTTGAAAAGCAAGCTTTATGCACAAAGTCAATTCTTGAGCCTCTAACTTGTTCCCTATGATCACACTCCATCTACAGAGTCAAAAGCAAGTGTATTTAAAGCATAACCACTCTACATTAGCAAGTACATAAGACTTTGAAACTTGGATTTCTAAAAAAATCACATGTTGAGCTTAAACATTTGTTTTTGAATTATGATCAACAACAAGTCTCCAAACTTGTTGCTTATAAATTGAGGCACTATTCGTGAGCTAAGACACGAGCATTAACACCCTGAAACACTCCTAAACTCCCTCTAGCCAGAAATTGCCTCAAAACACCATTGTTGTGCAAGTTCTAACTTTACATATCAAACTTCCATTTCCCTCGTCCATTTCTTGGCCTTTCACTTCCAAAAGCTCCTACATATCAAATAAAACTCATCCCCATCCTTATTCCAGAACTATAACACAATTTTCACCATTGTCCAAGCTCAAAAAATAGAGTCTGCAACTTGACTTCTCTAGGCCATTTCATCCACTCTCAACTCAAGCTAAGAATTGCATTAGCTTCCTAGAGACTCAAGGAAGGTAACCTGATCATTGCAGCACCTTGAATCAAGCTCAAACTCATTTCACGATTTCCAGTTTTGAGGTATATTTTTTGAACTTATATCTTTTCATTTAGGCATTGTTGGCTTGCATTTGAGAAGATAAAATATAGACATCATTATCCTGAAACTATACATGTCCATAAATTTCATTTATATTGCTTGAGTAGTGAGAATTTTGAGTTTGAACTTCCTGAAATAATTAGGTAAGAATTAGGTACTTTTAGAATTTCTCATTCATCTTTGATTTATAGCTTTAGTTATTTACATGGTTGGATTCGTATGGAAAAATGAAGCAACTTTCATGTTTGCATATTTCATTTTTATTGAGAAATGGTGAAGTTAAAGGATCCATGGCTAGAGGTTGAAGATGAAGTTCATTTTAGAACTTTTTTGTATTATGTATTTATTATTTCAGTTAAGTTAACGGATGTACAGCCACCCCAGTGGCAAAGGTAGCGTGCGTGTATATATGAGACCAGGGGTTCAACACCTAGCGCTACCTTTTTTCCTTATTTTTCACATTTTCACTCTTTTTTTGTCACAAACACAGCGCCTGGGCTTCTCCTTTGGGCTTCTTTGTTTTTTTTGCTAGCTTCTAACCCCCTGTTTACTTATGCATGATGGCCCAATCTTTTTTATATTTTCATTTTTTATTTATTTTCTTTTTCTTATTTCATTTTTATTTTAAATTTTCTTCTTCTTCTTCTTCTTATTATTATTATTATTATTATTAATAATAAAAATTCCAAAAATATTTTATTTATTATTTTTACACTTATTTATTTTGTTTTCTTCATAAAACAAAAAGACTAAAAAACATTTTTCTGAAACAAATTTATTTATTTTTTTAATTAATTAATATTTAGACTTAGGTTTAATTATTATTTTATTTTATTTTAAATTAAAATTAATTTAGAACTTAGGTTTCTTTTAATTAATTAATTTTCATCTTTATTTTATTAATTTAAAATCTTTCACAAAAAACCCTAAAAATACTTTTTTAGCTCAATTTCTTTCTTAGTTAATTTAAACTTAATTTATTTCTTATTTAGTTTAAATATAATTTTGTTTAATTTTTAATTAATTATCTTCTTTAATTAGGTTAAAACCCTTTTATGAAAACCAAACAAAAATCATTTCTTTTATCATTTACATTCTTGCATCATTTTCAATTATTTGTACAATATTCAATATGGTTGTAATAGATAATTAGGTTTAATTTTCTTGCAAAATCCCCATTTGTAAATTTGTATACGCCCTCCCCTAATGATGTAATAGCTTAGTAATTTTATTTTCCGCAATTTATCGCTTTATAAATGCTAGTAATTAGGGTTTGTATGGAAAAACTAAAATCAACAAGTTAGCAAACCCTAATTCAAGACAAAATAATGGATGTAAATCAAGCACACTTGCACACTTACACCCTTAGGGTAATTCCACTTTGTTTCCTTACAAAAATGGCCATGTTATGCATGTGAGATATCTTAGCAAAAAAAACAAATCAAAAACACAAGATCATAGTCCGTCGATGACGCTATCAATGTTGCCTTTCAAAATGGTCTTAGTCCCTCAAAGAGAAAATGCTAAGATATCTCACAACATTGTTATCATGGCTATACAATTACCAATGCCCGTCCCTTTACATCTAAAGATAAGGCTTCTTACCAATTAATGGTAAGATAGCAATATCAAAGGAAATGAATAAATGAACTAAGACTTTTTTGTAGGTAGATTGTTCCTAGTTGCTTGCTCATTTTCAAATCAAACATCCTTGCAATTTTTCAAAACAAACACCAAGACTTTTAAATCACTTTCAAAATCTTTTCCAAACATGAAATATTTTCAAAAACTCAACACTTTGTATACGTTCTTACGAACGAGAACTATTACAAAGTTTGCCTAAACGAAGGCGCCTTTTCAAAATACTTTCAAAAACCACTACAAAGCACATTTTCAAACAAAGCACATTTTCAACCAAAGAAAGTGATCTAGCAAGCAACTAAGAGCCCATAGAAAACTATGGATGAAAAGGGTGCTAACACCTTCCCTTTTCATAATCTACCCCCCCAACCGAACTCAAGAAATAATCTCAAAGGTCTTTCCTGTTCTTTTCAGCCTTTCCTTTTGGATAAAAGAAAAGTCGGTGGCGACTCTTGCTAACCCTAACATTTGCGATAAAATGCAAAACACCAAAGTTAGTTCTCCCACCATATCACACCGCTCCTAAAATGTGTAGAGAAATGCACAATCCTTGAGATACCGCGAGAAATCCACGAAGGAATCAACACCCAACACATAGCCGGAAGGTCCCTGGCACGAAAGACGCTGAGAGCAGGCTACTACTGGCCGACCATGCAACAAGAATCCAAGCAGCATGTCAAGAAATGCGACAAGTGTCAGAGGCATATTGTGATGCGGGGGGAGAACTGACTTGAGGTTTTGCGTTTGTGTTTGCAAATGTTGCGGTTAGCAAGAGTCGCCACTGACTTTTATTTTATCCAAAAGGACAGGTGAAAAAGCATAGGAAAGACCTTTGAGATTGTTTCTTGAGTTCGGGGGGTAGATTATGAAAAGGGAAGGTATTAGCACCCTTTTCATCCATGGTTTTCCATGGGCTCTTAGTTACTTGCTAGATCACTTGCTTTTTATTTTGAAATGTGTTTGGTGTGGTTTTGAAAGTATTTTGTAAAAGAGGCCATTCATTTAGGCAATCTTTGTAATGATTCTCGTTCGTAAGAATGTATAGAAAGATGTTTGTCTTTTTTGAAAATGTTTTTAATGTTTTTGGAAATATGAGTGTATTTGTTTGGAAAATAGGAAGGATATTTGTTTGAAAATAGAGCAAGTAACTAGAAGTAATCTACCTACTCAAAATGTGTTTCTTATGCCTTTTTTATTCCTTTGATATTATTGTCTTACCATTGATTCGGTAAGCAACCCTATCTTTGGATGTAAACGGGACGGGCGTGGGTCATCGTATAACAATGATTAGAAATGTTGCAAAGTATCTTAGCATTTTTGAGGGACTAAGATCATTTTGTAAGGCAACTTTGAATAGCGTCATCGAGGGACTATAATCTTTTGATTTCGTTTGTTTTACCAAGATACTTTGCATGCGTAATATGGCTATTTTTGTATAAGGCAACCAAGTGGAGAAACCCTAAGGGTGTTTGTGTGCAAAGTGTGTTTGATTTCATGCTTTTGTCTTTGATTTTCTTTTGGTGGTCTATTTATTGATTTTATCTTTCATTTACATTTGAAAGCAATAAATTACAGAAATGTAAAGTCCTACGCTATTACAATATTTAGGGGGTGGGGTACAAATTTATGAATGGGGAGTACCAGCGAGAAAAATAAAGAAAATAACAAAGGGAAAAAAGAAAGAAAAAAGAAAAGAATCAGCGTGTTGCTGAAAGGAAGTCAGAAGTTCTGACCCTGGCCTGCTGCAGAACAGCAACCTGTTAGTGAAAATGTATAGGTCAGAGGTTCTGACTCTGGTACGCTGCAAAACAGAAACCTGTTAGTGAAAATGTATAGGTCAGAGGTTCTGACCCTAGTACGCTGCAAAACAGAAACCTGTTAGTGAAAATGTATGGGGTTAGAGGTTCTGACCCTGTTGGGAACACAGTAATTTTCAGAAGTTCTGATATTACTGATAACAAAACAGGTTCCAGAAGCACTGGTGCCAATGTCAGAACTTGGTCTCCCTCTATGCTAGTCAGAACATCTGCAATTTGGTTATTTCTCCACAAAACAGAAGACATGTCTAGGATAGTTTCATCAGGTGTCATAGTGTTTCAGAAGTCAGAACCAAAAATCAGAGGAAACTTCTGAACTGATTCATTCTCTACTTAAGCATACAGATGCGTGAAAATCTCATAACATGCACAACATTAGAAGCATGATATCTACGTTGTGTTTTTGAGCATGCAAATCTTGTGATGCTTAAGCAATATGGTGAGGGTAAGCAAGTGCTTACCTTGCAGCTGGAAGAAGTTCTGTGAACTGGAGTTAGCCTCAACTCTGATGATGTTCTGAACAGCTTCTTTGAATGGATGGATGAAGGGTATATAGTAGTATGAACACATAAGTTATGGCAGTTTCTAACGTGTGGGTCAGAAACTGTATGGGTGTTTTTTGGTCAATAAATATTTTGAGAACAAATGGAGTTTGAACGCAAGGGATCCAAAGTTAATGGTTTGTATGTTGTGTTTACAGTTTTTTGAAACTCTGGGAATTTTAGGGACAGAGGTTCAAGACTTTTCTTTCTCAAAATTTTGATTTATTTCACAAATTTTTCTGTCTCGGTCTTCTCAGGGATTAATGGTATTCTATTTATAGGCAAATCTTAGTGGGTTTTAAAATGTCAAGTGGCGCCAATATCATGCACTAGATGCTGACTTACTCTTGCAGAAAGTAAAAAAGGTTGTGATGATTGACAGTCTTTAGCCTAGGCTGGGTTAGTAAGCGAGGATTAAAGAAAAGTGACACCCATGAACGAAAAGTAGGGCATGAACCCATACCTAAATATGTATAAAGGGATTTTTATGCTACACGTGGAGAGATTATGTGGACAAAGACTCAAAAGTGGTTGTGAGCATTAATGAGCATTAAATGGTGATGGGATTTGTCAAAATAAAAAATCTTATAATAGCGGATTTTGCATCATTGCATAAATCTAGGCCAGAAGTTCCATTTAAATGTAGTCTTGAACAACGCACCCAGGTTCTGATCTTGGCATTCTGTTGTCTCAGCAAGTTCTGAGGGTTCTCCAGGCTTTCCAGTAACTTTCTTTGATTTGCCTCTGAAGACTCTGAACTTAGAGATTCTGCTTCAGTGCAGCACCCAATCTTCTGATTCCAGCATGTTCTGAAGGGACATTCAGATTTTTTATCACATTTTATAATCTTCTGACTGAGTTGGCGTAGATGCTGAAGAGCTACATTCTGACTGAATGTTATGTGCTGAGCAAAGTTTGCATCTTCTGACTGCTCCTGTCTGGAGGTTGGTTCAGAAGTTCTGAAATATCATTTTTCTTAAATACTTTAGAAAAAATCTAAGTATTTAGAATATAATTTTTCCAAGGTAAAATTTGACTTTTGAGCTTGCAAATGACCATTTTGCCCTTGTAAATGGCTTGCTTGAAAAGAAATGATAATTCAAGGCTTGGATTTGTTTAAGAGAAAACTTTGAGAATCCAGGGTGATTTCTTGAGAAATGAGAGAGAAAATTTTGGGGTACAACACATACGAACATGCACCTCGCACTTCCCCACGAGCTCAAAATATTGTCCTTCCTTTGGTTGTTCGTCTGGTGGGAAAAGGACATCCTCGGACCTTTCGCATAAGGTTCGTATCAAAATAAATTCCTGATTATGGCCGTTAACTATTTCACGAAGTGGGTAGAAGCTGAAGCTATGGCTAAAATCACTTCGCACAATATCCTCTGTTTCTACAAGCAAAATGTGTTTTCCTGATTTAAGATACCACAAGCGCTCGTCATCAACAACGGGACACAATTCATCGATTAAGGTTTCCAAAACTCCATCTCTAAACTCGGCACTAAGCAGCACTTCACCTCAGTCAAACACCCCCAAACTAACGGGAAAGTCGAGGCCGCAAATAGAGTCATCTCACGAGGCCTCAAGTGCAGGCTGGGCGAGGCCTAGAGAGGATGGGTCGAGGAACTGCACAACATCTTATAGGCATACCAAACAACACTCACTCGACGATAGGCGATACCCCATTCCGGCTAACCTATAGCATTGAGGTTGTCATCCTTGTAGAAATCATGGAACCGTCCAGACGAACTGAAGCCCCTCTAGACGAGGAACTAAACGATGAAGCCCTAAGAGATAAGCTCGATCTAGTCGAAGAAATTTGTTTAGGAGCAGCACTTCGCGAGGCCACACTGAAACAATAGATATCCCTTCGCCATGACAACAAAGTCATAAAGCGCGATTCTAGCTCGGCAGCATAGTTTTACGGAGAAATTAGAAAGATTCCCGTGAAACGAAGTGGGTTGTGAACTAGGAGGGACCATACCGCATCCACAGAGCTACGTGAACCAGGGCATACTACCTCGAACATTTAAATGGAGAACCATTACCTCGACCATGTAATGCTACGAAACTGAAACAATATTACAGTTGAGTCCTTATCCTACTACGAGCATTAGCAATCGACAAGTCCTCTCCAACCGATGACACGATGAGCTCGACCATGTAGGTATGTTAAGGTACGGACATGGCCTCAAAACATCAAAGAAAGGTGGGTTGCTATTTATTTCTAGAGCAGGACCTTAGCCTGTCAGGGACACCTCAATCGAGCTCTTCTCTCGAAGTACCCAACAGGTAGTACACGCAACTCATGATGGGCAGTTCACGCCACGAGCTTAAGATCCCGACCGCAATCTTGAGCTCATTCTAAGGATCCCTACCCCACCCCCTCGACACATCCCAACATGTGTCATCCACAACCAAGGTTGAGCTTAAACCTCCACTCATGAAAATTACAAATTTTCATAAAATAGATAAGTAAAAAACAACGACGAGCAGATAGTTAGCAAGAATCAACAAAATTGTAAAGGCATAAAAACAAAGTAAAAAATTTATAAATATCTACAATGAGGGTCGATGTTGTCTGAATATTACAAAAAGTACATGCACGTAGGCCCTAAATATAAACAACCAAGAAATCTCAGAAATGCTAATCACTCCACTGAGTGCTCACTTCGACCTCCACCGTGGGGGAATCAGGAGGAGGAACCACCCGACCATCAATTACTTAAGATAATACCCTGGCACTGTCAGTGTTCAACCCCAGATTTAGCAGGGACAGTTGTGCTAATGCGGTCTCGAAGCCGTCGGTCAAAGCGCCGATGCAATCTGACTCGAGGATTTGGATCCGAGCAACTAGCTCTGCCTTGGAATGCAAATCAGCGACTCCTTCAGGTTCTCCTTCCACAGGCAGCATGGAAGCCTTTAAATCGGCGACCTCCTTTTCCAGCCATTCCCTCTCGAGCAATTGGGAATCCCTTTCCTCATAAGCTTTGGCAAAATTTTCCTTCTCCCTCGCTAACTCCTCGGCTTGTCCCTGAAACTTCTCCTTGCTTCGCTCGAGGGCGGTTTTTAACTTTTGCATTTTCTTCTGAAGATTCGCCTTCTCCGAATCCAATTCCCTCACCAGTGCAGAAGATTCGTCTCTTTCACCTACAAGGACAACGACCATATCTACGACCTTCATCAGACCGACCATCCTGGAAGCCAGGCGCTTCCTTCAACCCTCCTTGTCGAGGCGTCTAATAATATCAACATCAGACACTGTCAGAGGGAAACCCTCGAAGAAATCCTTTTCCAAGAAACAATGGCGAAGGTTGAAGACCCTGGCAGTCACCCCCTCCTCAGTCACATTTGCAAGTGCACCTTCGGGATGACTTCTCTTCTTACTCAACACAACAGCATGCTGTGAAACGTCGTAGGTACCTGATGACCCACTCGAACCATCCATGGTCGGCTCTGAGTATGAACTAAGGCATGTGGGCTAGTGCGGCTTCACCAACCTCTTGTGATTCTTCTTTTCTTGGGTCAACTTCAACAGTCGTTCACGATGCTCAGCCATGTCACCTGTGAAAACAAAAACAATATCCCCGGGTTAGCCTCGTTAGAAGTACATAAACAAATAGATAAAGTTGTAAAAATACAATAAATCACGCAACAGGAACCTAGAAGATTCACGGCTTGCCCGTAGGTGCGATACTCAACGAGCGCCTTGGTGTTGATCGGGAACGCCTCAAACGTTGGTTCGCCATCTTCGTCAAGGATGTCATGTCCTTCCCTCGTGACCCACCTCGAGGGAAAGAACCCGTCGATAAATCGATTAAGGACACCGAAGGAATCTTCATCCTCGACACTTATACTGCCGGAATGGGTATGGTAATGGCCTGGACTATGCTTGTAGTGGTCCGAACACCAGTGGATAAGGAATTTTGAAAGTCGCCCAATCTCTGAATTTCCCTCCCCGTCATAGCATACCTCTCTGTCTTCATCTACTATTTCAACCGGGTCGAACACAGCATCCACGGCCACTTGAGACGAAGGTTGCACGACGTGCCATCTATCCTTAAAGTCACAAACAGAATTCATATACATCCTAAACAGTCTCTTCGATGGTTTCAAAGAAACCCAACTATGTTTCCCACCCCTAGATTGCTGTTGGAGGTGGAAAACCCTGAAGAAAAAAGGAATGGTCGCCCAGAGCCTTAGGAACTAGCAAGTGATTTCAAAATCCCGGAGGAAGGCGATCACATTAGGGTGTAATTGAGAGGGTGTCGGGTTAAGGTGGTTAAACACACCCATCTGAAAACTAATAAAGGGCAGACAAAGCCCCAAGTCTTTGAAGAGAACCTCATTACATAGGGAAACGGTCCTCCTCGAATTTTATGCATATCCTTGCCGTGGGAGTCGGTCGCAGGATCGTGAAGTTCCAACGAAAACCTTCTTGATCACCACCATGCTCGACAATGGTATATGCTTCCATTCTACTATAATTATAGACCAAAGCTATCCCCCAAGGCTCTAGCCCAACCTAGGATAGCGCAGGGTCATCGACCGTGTCGACCAAAGTGAGCCCTTCCTCAGCTGTGCTTGTCTATTCGACATCTATGTGCTCGGATGACTCGAGGGTATCGGCCATTTCACTTTTAAAGTAGAGGAAACTAGTGAATTCGACAGCAAAATCACATCCGCCCTTCCACTACAGCACAAGTGAAAGGGGATAGTTACGCCTAGACTAGGTCGACGATCATTCGTGCAATGGGGAACATACACGACCCACGATCAACACATGGATCTTATGTAAATCTCGTAAGACTGCACAACGATGATAACAACAAAATGCATATTTCATGGGTACCACAGGCACATCGTAAATATTACGAGCATATCCATGAATGCCACGAGGAATATACGAATTTTACGGACAAATTCATAAATTCACCATGGAGTATATAAATTCCTTGGGCAAAATTCACGAATTTTGTGGGGAATAGATGAATGTCACGGATAAATTCATGAGTTTTGAGGAGAAGAAATGAATATCACGAGCCCACTCGCAAATATTACGCATGAATGTATGAACACCCCGAGCAAAAAAACCTCGGTAGCAAAATTATATAAAGAATCATCAATAAAGCCAATCATAAACAACATTCAGTATGGAAAACACTTACTTGATCAGAGTAGGTGGAGAATCTGCGACAGATCTTATGGCGGTGTTGACAGTGGGAAGACTGAGAAACGGTACAGGCGACAGAGAAAGTGGAGAGACCAAAAAGTTAAAATATGGGAAATGGGCCTTAAGGAACTATATATAGGGCTGACGTGGAATACGAAGCATCACGTCGGGCAGCCCATCGATCGCCCTTCTCCTTGCCGCCTAAGCGCTCAGGTAATAATGACCCCTACTCCCTAGGCCATCATTTCTATCCCAAAGGTCATGCCACGTGCCCACACCCTATGAGGTTTCTTCTCCCCGCGAGTTGAGGAACAACTGAAACATTGCCCATCAAGCCAATTCCAACCTCTGCTCGAGTAACTGCATATCCTAACGACCCTCTCTCTCGGTGCAGTAAAAGATCCCCAGCGAAATTATGCTCGCCGTAAGAAGAAGTTGGACTTAAGTCATAACTCCTTCATCAAGAGAAATGACTGGGGAGGTTCCTACTCTGGATTGGGCCTGCACTTGGCCCAACTTCATACGAGGCCCAATCCAACTATGTTTCTCAAGGAGGCCTATTGCCCGAGCGACAATCTCATATGTCGGGCAGCAACCTCGCCCATTAAGAAAACACGGTTTTATCATACAGGGATAAATCCAGGAATTGTGAGGAGGCTCGTTGCCAATCTGGAGGACCTCGCTGAAGATGTGAAAAACACAAGAAGGGGGGGGGGGTTAAATTGAAAACTTGAAATTAAAATCTCAATGACACAGTATTTTTATCCTGGTTCCTTTGATCTGAAACTACTCCAGTCCACCCGTCAAGGTGATTTCGCCTCTCTCCAACGAGGTCTTAATCCACTAATCTCAAAAGGATTACAATCACTACTTTAACAACTATTAAAGTCTTATTGACTACAACCATAATCCGGTTAATCTCAAGGAACATTGTTTCAAAACTATTATACAAGATGCGTGTTATTGTTTTTCTTACAAAAACTGTTTATCACAACTGTGATAATTTACACAAGATTATAGCTTGGAAATGTAAAGAATATTGCTTGCAGCTTTGAATATGCGTGAGTGGTTATGTTGCAAATCGTCTTTGATTTTCAATACTGACTTTGTTTATATAGCTAGTGGAATAACGTTGATCATCAAGCATGTTTAATGTCATTAACACACTTTCCATTTGGAGAAGATCTTGTCTGAAAGAAGCCGTTGGAATTGATACTTTCTTGAATGATCAGTAACGCTTCAGAATCTTATCTCCTTACTTGTTGATGACGCTTCAGAATATTGATGACTTGGATTAATATGTTCTGTTTAGAATCAGAGTTTACTTTGCTTAAGCGCAGGTTCTGGTCATCAATCTTCAGCGCATGTTCTGATTGCTACATCGTGTAGCTCTTATGGCTTATCTTCTGATGCTGCTTTGGTCAGAACTTCTGCATACATAAAACATAATTTTTAGGGTGCATATTTGTTCTTTGTATTTGTCATTAGTTATTTTTATTTGTTATCATCAAAACTCTAACTAAGAGTTGTATAATCAAACTATGTTCTAACAATCTCCCCCTTTTTGATGATGACAAAAACTAGATTTTTCAATTAAAAATAAAGAACAAAAGTTTAAGAGAAACTCCCCCTGAGTTGATTACTTCCCTTAAGTTCCTTGAGCATCAGAGTTTAGCTATATCTTTCATCAGAATTTGTACCTGTTCAAACTTTTCAGAAGATAGAGGTTAAGTAATTCAGAATGTTTGAGACTTCTGTCTCAGTAAACCATTATTGAAAATATCTTACTTTCTCCCCCTTTTTTTCAGTTATCAAAAAGGAAATATAATCAAAGCCAAAATAGTTGAATTATATTAAAAAACATGATGCAATGATAAGTTCCAGAACAGAAGAGGTAAAAAATTAAGTGTTACAGATAAACAGATTTAAAATAGAAATCTAAGAAGGAGGGGGAAGACGTGTGAAAAAGCTTCCAGCAAGCTCTTGATCTGAGTATTAGACTCTTCTTGCTTTCCCAGAAATGCTTTTAATCTCTTTGTTCGTGTCCTCCTTCTTATCCAACCTTGCATGGAATAGGGCATTTTCTTTCTTCAACTCTTCCAGAGTTTGCATGACTAAGGAAGGTGTTGGAGTTTCTTTAGAAGTTAGACGTTGCTCAGAGCATTCTGCAGCTTGTTCAGAGTGAACCATTTCTTCTACTGTGATCATGTCTTCTGGAGCAGCAATTATGGAGAGACTTTTTTATTCTAGTTGAACTTCTTCTGAGGGATGATGCTCTTTCCAAGGAGCATTATCCAGCGAGAGGATATCTTTCTTGAGCAATTGGCTCAGAACTTGGTCTTGAAAATCCTTCAGCTTAGCATTAAAGTTCTACTGAGCCTGTTCATAACTCTTTTCCTTCAGCTTCAGCATTTCAGAACTAAGCCAGTTTTTGTATTTTGTCCACATATAATCAGACGCAACAGGATTGGTCATCTCTTGACTAGCATGCTTCAAAGAATTTATCCATTCCTGCATCCTTGTTTCAAAAATCAACAAATTTGTACCAACATCTGATGTGGTTTCAGTTGGTTTAGGTATGGGAATGGCAGTTTTGTGAGAGATAGAAACTAGTCTTTCCAGCACAATTGGATCAATAACAAGTCTTACATTGTCAACTGGACTGTTAGTTGGTGAAGGAGTGGGAGAGTCAGGTATGATGATTGGTCTAGTGGGGGTGTTTGGAGGAGTGGATTCCAGAGATGAAGGGATTTCTGGAATATCGTGGATGGTGAGAGGCATGCGAATAGCAAGTGGTTCAATGGTTCCAGGTATTGGGATTGTATCAGAATCTGAATGAGGTTCTTCAGATTGGTTTGTTGAAACATGGTGAGGTTGTAGTTCATGGATATCAGAAGATTAATTCTCAAAAGGTTGAGCTTCTGGTTGTTGTTAGATGGAGTTCAGATCTTCTGGTTGTGGTATTTCAAGTTGAGGTGATTGTGGATGAGGAATTTCTTGTTATGGAGTGTGATGTTACGGAATTTCTGGTATGGTATCAGAGTTTGGATTTTCAGGGAGTTGAGAATTTGGATTTTGAGAAAGGGAGTGAGGTTCATTCAGACCTAGAGTTTCTGATGGATCAAACCCTATGTCCAAGTCTTCAAATGTTTATGGAGTTGGATGTTCTGGTTGAGTAGGCACGGCTTCAGATGTTGATACATTTATTGATTCTATAACAGAAACAGAGGAAGGATTACCTTTCTTTTTGGAAGCTTTTGGAGTCTTCTGAGATGGTCTTTTTGCTTCCGCTTTCCTCTTCTTGGTCTTCTTTAAAGCAACTTCTAGAGCAGCCTTGTGTAAGTCCTGGATATTGATTTCTGGTGCAGTACCATCTTTCTTGCAAGCGTCCAGATATCTGACTATTATTTCTGGTTTAGAGTCAATCTCAGAAAATAGAGGAAAATCATCCAAAGGTATCCTTCTTGAAGTGATGGTTGCATGAGAAGTAATTGTAGGTTACTTCTTGATATTCTCAATGATTTTCATCTTCTTCAGATTTTTTGCGTTCAGAGGCTTCCCAACAGTTGCTTCCAATGTGCTGATTTCCTAAGCTTCAGTCAAATGTTCTATCAGCCTATTCTCTGTCAGAATATCTGATATGAGTCTTCCTAAGGGTATCCAGTCCCTCTTGGTCCGTTCATCTTCTCTTGTTTCTTTCACACTAGTTCTAAGATAATTAAACAGCAAGTGTGGTAGGTTTACCTTAGTTCTCTTGGCAATGAAGTAGATCGGAAACTGCTGATCAATGTTGATGTAATCAGGAGAGCTAGTTGGCTTCCTGTGGTTGATACACCCCAAATAATTCTTGCCCAAATTCTGTGGTGATCCTTCAGATCTCTGATTTTGCTAGAGGTTACTCCATGAGTAAATATTTCCTTTGCAATAGAATTTACGTCAGAGCATCTCTCAGCCATGTCAATGCATCTGACACCTCCACCATTGTAACCAAGAAGCTTTGCAATTAGGTCTTCTGTAATAAAAAATTTCTTCCCCATGACATGAGAAGTAACCTGATGATTTGAAGAAGAAGCATGTATCTAGAATTATTTGACAAGAATGGGAAATGTTGGATCAACCAGATAGTCAAAGTACATGTTCCATCCTTGAGCAGTAACATCTTCATACAGATTGAAGCCATTTTCTTGAAGGCTCCCAAAATCAACAATCAGTTCAGAGAGAACTTCCAGATTATTAATAGGAGTGAGGAGCGTTCTGTAGGGTTCTTCATACTGTTCCATTGAAGCAGATTCCTGAGCACTGACATTTGTGACACTTGAAGAGGCCATTGTTCACACGGGATTTTGAGGAAGATGAAAGGGGTTTTTAAAAACAAGAGCTTGAAACAATAGAAAATATTGAGAGAGTAAAAGTGAAAGAATGTAAAGAGTGAAATTTGAGTTTAAGTAGTTTTTCTTGAAAGTGTAAACAGTAAGAGAGAGAAATAATTAGTCATGATTATAAGCATTAATGACAGCTGAAATTAGGGGATTCAGAAAGATTTTGGAACGGTTACCCATGACATGTGTCTCAATGCACCCAATCAGCGCTTTTCACCTTTCAGAAAAGTGAACGCGTGTTCATCCTCAGAAAGTAGCTGATGAATGGATGACAACAGTTTGATTATGTGAACTGCACGCTTCTATCCTTGAAATGAAACGCTCAGATCTTCATGGATAGATTCTGATGCAATATGTACTTTCTAAACTCTAAATACAGGTTGATCAGTAGTTCACAGAAAATAATAAAGATCTGATGGTTAAGATATGTAAATAAAACAATTTATTCTGGGCATAAATTCATGCTGAGATGTTTCAGAATGAAGTTAAACCTATCTTTAGAAAGAGGTTTTGTAAGGACATCAGCCCATTGATGGTCTGTGTCAATAAATTTTAAGCTAAAAATCCCTTTCTGAATATAGTCCCTAATAAAATGATGTTTTATTTCTATATGATTAGCCCTAGAATGCAAAATTGGATTTTTACTGAGACAAATAGCAGAAGTATTGTCATAGAGGATAGGAATGTTACTCTCAAATATGTTGAAGTCTTCAAGTTGACTTTTCATCCAGAGTATTTGTGCGCTACATCCAGCAGCTGCTATGTATTCAGCTTCTACTGTTGATAGTGCTATTGTGGACTGTCTCTTGCTGGTCCATGAGATCAGATTTTCTCCTAGAAACTAGCAGCTTCCAGAAGTGCTTTTACGTTCTACTCTATCTCCAGCAAATTCAGCGTCACAATATCCTACTAAGCTGTAATCATTTGATTTTCTATAAAACAAACCCAGATTAGTAGTACCTTTCAGATACTTGAAAATTCTCTTAACTGCTGTTAAGTGAGTTTCTCTAGGATTTGATTGGAATCTAGCACATAAGCAAACACTAAATAAAATGTCAGGCCTTGAAGCCGTCAGATAGAGAAGAGAATCAATCATACCTCTGTATACCTTCTGTTCTACCTTTTTACTTACCTCTTCCTTTTCAAGAATGCACGTGGGATGCATTGGAATCTTTGAGGGCTTACATTCTGAGAGATCAAATTTCTTCATAAGTTATCTGACATATTTGCTCTGATGAATGTAAGTTCCTTCTGGAGTTTGGTTTATCTGAATGCCCAGAAAGAATTTGAGTTCCCCCATTAAGCTCATCTCAAACTCTGCCTGCATACATTTAGCAAACTCTCTTCCCAGAGAGGGTTTAGTAGATCCAAAGATGATGTCATCAACATAAATCTGACATACTAACATGTCATTATTAACTGTCTTACAGAATAAGGTTGTGTCCACTTTCCCTCTGGTGAATTCCTTTTCTAACAGGAAGTTACTTAGTCTTTCATACCAAGCTCTGGGAGCTTGTTTCAGACCATAGAATGACTTCTTTAGTTTGAAAACATATTCTGGATTTTTGGAATTCTCAAACCCAGGGGGTTGGTGCATATATACCTCTTCATCTATATAGCCTTTTAAGAATGCACTTTTGACATCCATCTGATACAGAGTGATGCCATTATTTACAGCAAATGATATTAAAAGTCTGATAGATTCTAACCTGGCGACTGGAGCAAAGGTTTATGTATAGTCTATCCCCTCTTGCTTACTATAAGCTTATGCTACCAATCGTGCTTTGTTTCTGATGACTTCTCCTTGCTCGTTCTGTTTGTTTCTGAACACCCACTTTATTCCAATGACGTTGGATCCTTTTGGTTTGGGAACCAGATCCCATACGTCATTTCGAGTGAATTGATTCAGTTCCTCTTGCATTTCCAGAATCCAGTCATTGTCCAGAAGTGCTTCATCAATAGTTGTTGGTTCAATCAGAGAGACCAGTCTCATGAGGGACTCTTCAGAGTTTATGAATGTTGATCTTGTTCTAATTGGATCATCTTTCTTTCCCAGTATTGTATATTCTAGGTGATCAATGCTGCCTCTAGATAGCCTTTTCTGAAGTTGATCAACAGAATGTGCTAGATTACTTGCAGTAACTCTTTCTGATGTTGAGGGAGCGTCTCTGTTGAGAACTTCTGATGAGTTGTCTTCAGTACCTATGAGTTCAACTTCCATACCTACAAGGAATTCATTTTTCTTTGACTTTTGAGAGTCAAGCTTATCATCAAACCTAACACTGATGGACTCTTCAAAAATCTGTATTTCTGTATTGTATACTTTGTACCCTCTTGAGCATTCAGAGTATCCTAACATAATACACTTTTGTGCTTTAGAGTCAAACTTGTTCAAATAATTTTTTGTATTCAGAATAAAGCATATGCATCCAAATGGATGAAAATAAGAAATGTTGGGCTTTCTGTTCTTCCACAATTCATATGGAGTCTTTTCCAGAATAGGTCTTATGGAGATTCTATTCTGAATGTAACACACTGTGTTAATTATCTCTGCCCAAAAGATCTTAGCAATGTTAGTCTCATTGATCATGGTTCTAGCCATTTCTTGCAATGTAGTGTTCTTTCGTTCTACAACTCCATTTTGTTGGGGAGTTCTAGGACAAGAGAAGTCATACAAGATGCCTTTTTCATTAAAAAATAATTCAAAATTTTTATTTTCAAATTCTCCACCATGATCACTTCTGAATTTCACAATTCTAAGATCCTTTTCATTCTGAACTTAGTTTCAGAAGGTAACAAACACAGAGTGTGACTCGTCCTTGTGTCTTAAGAACTTTACCTATGTCCATCTGCTATCGTCATCTACGATTACTAAGCCATACTTCTTGCCACTGACTGAAGCAGTTTTTACTGGTCCAAATAAGTCAATATGCAGAAGTTCTAATGGCTTAGAGGTGGAAACAACATTTTTAGATTTGAAAGCAGGTTTTGCAAATTTGCCTTTCTGACATGCTTCACACAGAGCATCTGAGCTGAACTTCAGATTAGGAAGTCCTCTGACCAGATTGAGTTTGTTGATCTGATATATTCTTCTCATACTAACATGCCCCAAACTTCTATGCCAGACCCATTGCTCGTTGTTAACAGAAAGTATGCATTTTACATTCTGACTCTTTAGTTCAGAAAGTTTTATTTTATAAATGTTGTTTTTTCTCTTTCCATTAAATAGGATAGTCCCATCTTTCTGACTAACAACTTTGCATGAATTTTGATTGAAGATTATATCATAACCATTATCAATTAATTGACTTATGGATAACAGGTTATGCATTAATCCATCAACTAATAATACATTATTTATAGAGGGAATATTTCCATTACCTACTATTCCAGAGCCAATGATTTTTCCTCTCTGATTGCCTCCAAAGCCCACGTAGCCTCCAGGCTTAAGTTCCAGGCTTTGGAACACATGCCTTCTTATCATCATATGTCGTGAGCAGCCAGAGTCCAGGTACCATGATTGGTGTCTTAGCCTTGTTGCTAAAGATATCTACTATATGTATAATTTTATCCTTAGGTACCCACATTTTCTTGGGTCCTGATTAGTTAGTTTTACCAAAATTCTGATTGAATTTTGGTTTGACAGAATAATCATTACTTGTGTATTTTATGTCATGTGTGTGCCCATATATAAAATGTGAATTGAGTGGTGTGCGTTTTATAACTAAGTCCGTGGAATTTTTTGGTGTAGATACCTTACCTTGATATCCTATACCTTTTCTGCCATTTCTGCTAACTCCATAGATCATTGAAGCCATCTTGCTTTTGTCTATGTTTTTAGCTAGAAACTTCTGAAAGCTGTGATCATACTCTTTGATGATCTCATCAGCATTACTAGGAGTCTCATAGATTGTTTCCTTCTGAGAGTTTTGCAAATCATTTTCTAATTTTGAAATTTTTTCTTTTAACTCAGAATTCTCTAATCTGAGACTCTCATACTTTTCAGAGTCAGAGGAAAGATTCCTTTTCGGGTTCTTGAATTTGACTCTGATTTGCTGATACCTTTCCAGAATTTCATTTAGGCTTTCTGCAAGTTCAGCCTTAGTAAAAATTATGGTAAAATCAGGAAATACCTCTTTAGTGTCTGATTCTCAGTCTGAACCAGAAGCTTCACTGTCTTCTGATACGTTTGCCATGAGACTTATGTTTGCTCTTTCATCATCTGATTCTGAGTCAGCTTCAGAGGTGTCAGAATCATCCCATGTAGCCATGAGGCTTTTCTTCTTTTCCTTGAAGGACTTCTATTTAGACTTCTCCTTATGGAGCCTTGGGAAGTCACTTTTGTAGTGCCCTTGCTCATTACACTCATAGCAGATGATGTCCTTGTTATTTGGCTTTCTGTATCCTGAAGAACCTTCAGATCTTATGTGTCCAGACAAAGACTTTGACTTTCTGTATCTGGAGGAGGATTCATTCTGATTCTATGATCTTCTAGGAGTTTTGAATTTCCTTTGTCTCTGCTTCCATAGTTGGTTCACCCTTCTGGAGAGGAGAGACAGTTCATCTTCTTCTGATGAGGATCTATCAGAAGTTTCTTCCACAGCCTGCAAAACCTTAGAGTCATATTTTCTGTTAGATTTTAAAGCTAGTGGCTTACCTTGCTTTTGAGGCTCATCTTCTTCTAGCTCTATCTCATGACTTCTGAGGGAGATGACAAGTTCCTCCAGAGATATTTTGTTGAGATCTTTGGCTAGCTAAAGTGTTGTGATCATTGGCCTCCATTGCTTGGGCATGCTTCTGATGATCTTCTTAACGTGATCAGCAGTAGAATACCCTTTGTCAAGAACCTTCAATCCAGCAATAAGGATTAGGAATCTTGAAAACATTGTTTCTATTGATTCACTATCTTCCATCTTGAATGCCTCATACTTATGATTGAGCGTAAGGGCCTTGGTTTCTTTAACTTGAATGTTGCCTTCATGCGTCATTCTCAGAGAGTTAAACATGTTCTTGGCAGTCTCTTTGTTTGATATTTTCTCATATTCTGAGTATGAGATGGCGTTGAGGAGTATTATTTTGGCCTCGTGGTGGTTTCTGAATTCACGCTTTTGCTGATCAGACATCATTTTTCTGTCTATCCTCTTACCACGTCCATCCACTGGGTGCTTATATCCATCAGTCACCATGTCCCACAGATCAGCATCATGGGCCAGAAAGATACTTTTAATTCTGTCTTTCCAGTAGTCAAAGTTTTCTCCATCAAAGATTGGAGGTTTTCCACTGAATCTGTCCTTGTCTTCATGGTTGTCATTTTGGATGTTTTGGCTTGTTCCCACCATAGTGTTTTTCTGAAGCTTGGATCTTATACTGATACGGTTAAGTGTTTAAGCTCAGAACCAGACGCTCTGATACCAATTGAAGATGTGAAAAACACAAGAAGGGGGGGGGGGGGGGGTGAATTGAAAACTTGAAATTAAAAGCTCAATGACACAGTATTTTTATCCTGGTTCGTTTGATCTGAAACTACTCCAGTCCACCCTTCAAGGTGATTTCACCTCTCTCCAACGACGTCTTAATCCACTAATCTCAAAAGGATTACAATCACTACTTTAACAACTGTTAAAGTCTTCTTGAGTACAACCACAATCCGATTAATCTCAAGGAACATTGTTTCAAAACTATTATACAAGATGTGTGTTGTTATTTTTCTTACAAAAACTGTTTATCACAACTGTGATAATTTACAAAAGACTATAGCTTGGAAATGTAAAGAATATTGCTTGCAGCTTTGAATATGTGTGAGTGGTTATGTAGAAAATCGTCTTTGATTTTGAATACTGGCTTTGTTTATATATCCAGTGGAATAACGTTGATCATCAAGCATGTTTAATGTCATTAACACACTTTCCATTTGGAGAAGATCTTGTCTGAAAGAAGCCGTTGGAATTGATGCTGTCTTGAATGATCAATAACGCTTCAGAATCTTATCTCCTTACTTGCTGATGACGCTTCAGAATATTGATGACTTCGATTAACATGTTCTTTTTTAGAATCAGAGCTTACTTTGCTTAAGCGGAGGTTCTGGTCATCAATCTTCAGTGCATGTTTTGATTGCTTCAGCGTGTAACTCTTATGGCTTATCTTCTGATGCTGCTTTGGTCAGAACTTCTGCATACATAAAACATAATTTTTAGGGTGCATATTTGTTCTTTGTATTTGTCATTAGTTATTTTTATTTGTTATCATCAAAACTCTAACTAAGGGTTGTAGAATCAAACTATGTTCTAACACTCGCGAGCATCCTCCACTTTTCTCGTCGACCAAGACGAGTCCTCCGGAGATAACTTCACAGTTTGTAGGGAGGGTCCATGACAAACAGAAGTACCTCACGAGCATCCTCCTCGTAGGGCTGACGCTCAACACCCCTGAATATCACGGAGTCCTCTTAATCCCAAAAAGACCGCATCCATATCCTCCTGATAGTTCGGAGGTGTCCATCCAGTTTAGGGACCACGTGTTGGCCCCCACTACGTACGTAGGACCTGGCAGTCTTCATTTTGGGCCTGCTTGCCCAGCCCAATGATGGGGACCTTGGCCCAACACTGGGGGCTATAAATACCCTTTCACTTGAGAGGCTCATATATTCATTCTTCCACATTCACTCTCATACTTACTCGCACTGCTCTAAACCTTACTTTGGCATCAGAGTGTCTTGCAGGTACCCCCCCCCCTATTTCACCTTCAACTACTTCTCAACTCACAACTTGTAGGGTTTGACGGACCATTCTGGTCAGATACGATCACATCTAAAATGCTTCATCTGGTATCTGAAGTCCTATACAATGTATGTGTTGGTTTATAAAAGTTGATTCATGAGATTTCAGTTTTGAATGCTTGAATCCATGCTCCATTTTCACCATAATATGATGTTTGTTTTCAAAAACTAGTGGCATATTTTAGATCTATGGCAAAAAACAAGTGGGATAAAGCCCTTTCTCAGAGTTTTTTGAAAGCCATGGCCACCTTCAATGGTGGCCGGCGTCAGAACGATGAATACGCGGTGGCTAGGGCTTGACGTCGTGACTTTATTTTATGATTGAAGGAGATGACATGTGATTGGTTGTTGGCTATATTATCCTGAAGTTCATTTAATCTCACTGTGACCAATTGATAAAAGTTCCACATGTTATTTTGTTACTTTCTAATAATAATAATGATGTTAATTAAATAAAATAAAAACAAATAAGTGAATTGTTTGGTTGGTTAGTGGACTGAGGCGCATTGGATTTAGATTTTTTTTCCTTTTCACACCCCCTAGTTTCCAGGCCCAAGTGCTTTTTGAACTAATCACTATTATTTCAACTTTTCATTATTACACCTCCCCTCTTTTATTTCACTTGTTTTTATTTTCTTTTCCTTTTGATTTTGTTTTAACACTTCTATTATTCACAAAAATCAACAAAAATATTTTCCTAACACTTTAATGTCTTATTTAAATATTGGAATTTTTATTTTTATTTTTCTATTTTAATTTGAATTAATTGTGCAAGGTGTGTTATGTATTGTTGCTTTTGATTAAGCCTTGCGTTTGATGAATTTTGTGATGCCTCTTGAACCAATTCTTGGGACATGTTTAGACACATAAATTCCTAGGGTTTTGAGGTTTATTTGAGGTCTAATTGTGTTTAATTGGTGTATGTTTGAATTCTTTTGATGAGCCTTGGTGCATGATGCTTTGATGAAATGTTGTTGATGTTTGATGATGTTTTGATGAGCCTTTTGAGCACTCTCTTATACACTTTAGGACACTCATTTTATGGCTTACTACATTATATTTTGATTCTATTTCACTTGTTTTTTAGGCCTCCTAATAATTTATTTTATGAAGTCTTGATGCATGATCATTTGTGTTGATGATTATTTCTTCGATTAGGTGATTAGGGGATACACTTGTGCAACCATTAGGGTTTTGATTCCAACTTTTTCTTGAATCACTTTCCATGAGTTAAATCCATTCCTTTCATGTTCAATTTATCCTTCAAATGCTTTACATACATGATACAAGTTGATGATGCTTTGAATTGATACATGCTTGTTTTGTAGCCTATGTTTTGAACATGACTTGTATGATTGAACCTTGATGCTTGAGAGCTTTGTATGATGAGATCAAGATGTGTTTGATTATTAATTTTTTGGTGTTTGTACCCATATTTCCATGATTCATTTGATCTTTTGTCTAGCATGATGATGCTTATTCACTTAGGTGATGCTTTAGGGTTTGATTATGGATTGTATGACCAATTGTTGTGCATGATGCTTGATGTTTGTAAGCTATGATGAATTTTGAATACTTTGAGTATGATTCTGGCTTATGTCTACTTATTGATCTATCACATGTTTACTTGATCATTTATTTTCCAGGAATGAATGATTCCTCTTAAAGATGAAATTGGTTGTAGAATAGCCTGATTGCTTAAACATTATTTAGATGTTATGTTTGTATGACCGTCTTGCAATCATGAGACATGTTTTGAATTGAATTCTTTCCTAATCTATATCTTATCTTTTTAGCATGTTTGAAACTTAGCGCTTCACTCATTGGTGGTTTAGTTCTTAGGGACTAGTTTTGATGTTTGGTTGCTCTTTTTACCTAATTCTTGTGTGATCATTCTCCCATATTTGAGACATGTTTACTTGAACTCTTTAAGGTGTTCTTGTTGACTTTTTTAAGTCTTTATCTTAGTTTACTTATATGGCCCTTGTGTGCTAAGTTGTGGTGTTTGTTTGATGCCTAGAGTCATGAATGCTTGTGTTTGACTCGTGTATATTTATCGCCCATGGCGTTATTTAAAACTTGATTTACAAATCTTTATCGATTGTTGTCCTGGATTTTTGCTCTGTGCTCGGGATTTGGGTTGTTATAGATATATACTGCTTGAATTATTATCTAGGATGATATTCTGTTAGTTTCTGGATTCTAGAGATAGATTTAGAGCTGACATTCACTTGGGTGTCTGGGATTAATGCCTCTGTGTTTGGTTGTGTCGCTTTGAGAGATTGTCGACGCGATTAGCACGGTTGACTTATGTGTTGTTGAGGTGGTTGAGAGATCTCTATCGAGGTAGTACAATCGTCATATCAATTTGGGTTAGAAATGACTTAGGTTGTGAGTGATACATGGTGACATTGACGAGTATTGTAGGTTGAGTATAACTGGATGATAAGTTTAAGTTGATGAAGAGTAGTGTACACTCATACTGAATAAGTTTGTCTTTCCTTTTTCCTTTTTATACATTTAATTTCTGTTGATAACTTTTACCCTTTCCATTCCAACCCCCAAACTCATTAACCAGAAATTATCGAACGGAAATTCAATACACTAATCTCTATGGACACGATATGATATAATCTAAACATCACTTGGTAAATTAATAAATTACTTTTTGCTTGTCGCTCTTCCGCTTCAGCACACACTCGGCTAGGTAAAATAATATATTTGGCAAAACGTCCAAATAGTTACTCCAATAATTCTTAAATAGTGTTATTCCAGAATTAGCCCTCATATTCTCAATGTAACTTGCACCTCAAGTTATGATAAAAATACTAGAAGATCTTCTAAACTATATCATATATAGGAGTGTAAATATAAACTTGTAGCAAGATTACTGACACAAAGATGACACAATCAATGACTTTGTTATGCACGCAGAATAAAATCCTTGTACCTTGATTGCAGAGTGTTATACTCCAAAATTTTCCCTCTCATTTTATCAAGATTTTCCTCACAAGACTCTTTGGACTCAAGACAAATCTAGGGTTTGGTCAGCTCAAGACATCATCTTGCACTAATAACCTGAAATTATGGTTTGAGTTTGCACAAGGATTTTTGGACCATCGTTGCTTCATGTGACTTTCACACACCATCTTGGATCCCTAAGATTACCCATACAAAGTTTCAAGCCTTGAATCACATTTTTGATCAGTCAATTGGACAGTTGACATAAAAATCAGCTGTATTGGGGGAAAAGTCAACCATGGCCAATTTACAGTCAAACTTCATAATTTTTGATCCACAACAACATTTTAGGCTCATATGTATCATTTGATCAAGTTTGGATCACAACTCCTCAAGAAATTTGATCAGATCATCAAAAGGGCAAAATGGTCAAAATTAGGGTTTTTGACTGAGAAAGGGCAATTTCTGATTTTTGGACCTAGCCAATGACCAATTGGGTTCAAGCATGATTTCAAGGACTCAATGGCATCATCTTGACCTAATCACATAGTTCAAAAGATCTCAAATGCATAGGGTTGACAGATGAATTTTGCAGTCAACTGATCAAAAGTCAACTGTACACTGAAAAGTCAAACTTTGACTTTTTGGTCAAAATCAAGTGCCAAAGGTCATAATTCATCAAGATATGTCAAAATGTGAAACTTGTTGACCAAGAAACCTAAAATTGCAAATTAGGGTTTTAATTTGAACTTTTTTCATAACTTAGAATTTTTCTAATTATGGAAAATTTCTTATTTTTTCCCAACTCACAACTTTTTCACCATGATGCAATTGAATTCAAAGAAAACTTCCAACATGAAATTTGTATTCCTCCATGAAATCTACAACTTTTATTGACAAAGTTTTCCCAAAAGATACTTGGATCTCAAGTTATGAATTTGTGAATAGGGGTCCATGAACTAAAAGAATTAGTGAAAGTTTGCCCTAATTTAGGCAGGATTTTTACCCAACTTCATGGAAATTTTTCACCTAGTTCCAAGAGGTATCTCAAAATGCATTTCAAATATGGATTTTAGAGCATGTTGCAAGCTTTCAAAAATGTCCAAGAACTCTCCAAGATCATTTATGGTTATGGAGAATCGAAGAAGGGAAGTTGGCATTTTGTCACTTTTGTTCAAGCCATTTTTACATGAGATCAAGTTGCAAATCAGATCCTAGCATGCTTGTACCTTGCATTACAGGTCCTAATCCCTTCTGCACTCCATAATTAAATGCTAGCTCAGTGGTTAATGGCTTTATTTTGACCTTTGGAGCATTGTACAAAGAATAAATCCATAAATGGCATAAAGGGCACAATGCCATTTTGATAAAGCAAGCTTTTCCAACTTTATCAGCCTTGAGCCTTGGACTTGTTCCTTGGATGCAGGCATTTTCCACAGATAACAAGCAACTTGTACCAACTCCCTGCAGCTAGAAAGCAAGCAGTACAAGCATTTTGGCTTAAGTCACTTCAACTTTCTTCAAATGCATGAAAAGAGGCAAAAGGGATCAAAACTTGTACAACTGCTAGAGATTGGACTTTGTATCACTCCATACATATTCACAAAAATATCTCAAGCTAGAACACGAATTCATAGCATCTGAAACTCTCCCAAACACAAAAAACACAAATTTCAGCCCAAACAGGGCAGCTTCTGCAAAACTCTTGCCAACTCAATATTGGCTCGTGCGCTTCTTGATTCAACTCTTCAAACATATTCCATACATCATCTCCAAACTATCCAAGCCCTTGTCCTAGTTCTGTAAGCCCTATTTCAGACATCACCATTTTCATTTTGGAAGGTTGCAGCTTGACTTCTACAGGGAGTTTCAAGCATCCTCAAGGCAAGCTAAGCATTGGAATAGCTTGAGGGAACTTCAAGGAAGCTCACACGATCCTCAGGCCTCACTCAAATTCCCCACATTTCCATATCCAAATCCAGCTGAAGGAGGTATTTTTCAAAACTTTATCTCTCTATTTAGGCATCCTCAAGCCATGATTTGTGAAGCAAAAATGTAGTCTCTAGCATGGTGAAGCTGTACATATGCATAGTTGCCATTTATATTAACTGAGCTAAGAGAATTTGATTGTTGAACATGCTGAAAAAATTAGGTCAGAAATTAGGGGTTACAAAATTCTCCCTGGTTTTTTAGAGTTAGGTTTCAAATCTTATATCATTGGAATCGTGATCAAAAATGCTACAAGTTTTATGTTGCAAGTTTTTGTTTTTGTGCAAATAATAGAGAGTTGCAGGTTTGAAAAAACGCACGCAGGGAAGGAACCAAGGACAGGGATGAAGTTGTTGTCTTGGGCTTTTTTGCTTCTGGCCTTTTTTGGTTTTGCTATTCACACCCTCTGAATTCCTTTTGCACCCCCTGACTTATTTCTTATATTTTCATATTTTTCTTGCATATTTTTATTTTATTGCTTGCATTTATTTTTTTCCTATGATAAAAAATCCCCAAAAATAATTTTTTTTATTTTCACATTTTATTTTATTTTTTTTCATAAAAAATAGTTTATTTTGACTAGTGGTTTCTATTTTCTTAAATAAACTTGTAAATAATAAAAAAAATACTTAATATTTTATTTCATTATTTTATACACATTAAATATTTATTTTTCATACATATTTAATTTTTAATATTTGTACATCATATTATTATTATTTTTCTTGAATAAAAAAATGAATAAAATAAATATAAAACATATATTTTCTTTAATCAAAAATTAGGGTTTCCCCTTTCCAAAATAATAATGTTATTTTTCTTATTTTTAGGGCTCAAATAATTTATTTTTCTCATACATAAAACTAATAAAAGACATTTTTTGCATAAATACATTTTATTTGCATATTTAAATATTTGTATGTTTATTTATTGTACAATAATTCAATGGGATTGTAATAGTATTTTAGGGTTTTTATTTTGTGCAAATATCCCCATTCAAAAACTTGTATCCCCCCTCCCATAATAATTATTGTAATAGCTTAAATTTATTTTACCCAATTTATCGCATTATATACATGTTTAGTAAAATTAGGGTTTGTATGATAAGACAAAAATCAAACAAGTAGAATGACCTAATCCAAAACAAATGCATGTAAAATAACAACACATTATACACAAGCACTCCTTAGGGTTTCACCCACTTTGTTGCCTAAAAGAAAATGGTCATGGTATGCATGCAAAGTATCTTGGTAAAACAATACGCAAATAAGATCATAGTCCCTCGATGACGCTATCAAAAGGTTACCTAAGAACAAATGATCGTGGTCCCTCAAACAAGCTAAGATACCTAGAAACATTGTTTTCATGGTCATACGATGACCCACGCCCGTCCCGTTTAACATCCAAAGATAGGGTTGTTTACCAAAACAATGGTAAATCAACAATGTCAAAGGAATAAAAAATGCATAGGAAAGACATTTGAGTAGGGTAGATAGTTCCTAGTTACTTGCTATCTTCCAAACAATCCATGCTATTTTCAAAAACAAGCACACACACATTTCCAAACAACTTTCAAAACATTGAAACATTTTTCAAAAGACAAACATCTTTGTATACATTCTTACGAACGAGAATCATTACAAAGATTGCCTAAACGATGGCCTCTTTTCAAAATACTTTAAAAACCACACAAAGCACCATTTCAAACAATTTCAAAAGCAAAGCAAGTGATCTAAGAAAGTAACTAAGAGCCCATGGAAAACCATGGATGAAAACGGTGCTAGCACCTTCCCTTTTTATAATCTACCCCCTGAACTCAAGAAAACATCTCAAAGGTCTTTCCTGTGCTTTTTTACCTTTCCTTTTGGATAAAATAAAAGTCGGTGGCGACTCTTGCTAAACCACGACATTTGCGATGAAATGCAAAACCTCAAGTCAGTTCTCCAACCGTATCACAGAACTGGCGACTCTGTTGGGGATTGATTACAAAAGTGGGGTTACCTTAGGGTTTAGATCACCTTTATTTTCTTACAATTGTTTGCCTTGTTTGCTTTACACTTTGGTTCTATTGTTTGGGTTTGAATCCTCTACCCGGATTTGGGAAACATTCATAGGTAAATAGCAATATGTTGTGGAAAATATGCGGGGTATACTGACACGGTCTAAGCAATAGCTATGTTAGTGTGACATATTTGTAGGTACCGGTAGCCTTTGAGTCAATCAAAGAGAATACGGGGGCCGCTGAGTGATGTCATGAAGCACTAACGAACTTCTAGAACCTTTAATTGACCAACTTGGCCTTTTAGGATGTAGTGAGATGACCGGCTTTGGTGCAGTCCGAAGTTGGTAGATACTCGATACTACACTCATTGAGGGTTGGTTCCTTGGAATATTTCGGTCGCCAGTAAAGAGGCTGAATTGAAACAATGAACAAGGAAACAATCCAGTGATATTGATCTCCTTAGAACCCGGTTACTATTTCTAGGACAGGTTGAGCCAACTAAACATCAAGAGGGTACTTACCTATAAAACAATATGCAAGCCTGAACTAGGAACTTGTGTGATTTTCTTGTACATATATACTTGTGCATAACATCATAGACATCATGAAGCATCATATGCATCCACTAACCGTTTCAAGGATTTTTGGAAATTCATCTTTGTTCCTGTTTTGTAGGTGATGGATTCACTTCGCAGAAAAACTATCCAAGTCAACCTTATAAGAATTCCTCCACAAATCAAGGAGTTAGCTTCAAGGATTCCTGAGAATTCTCCATTCACCGATAGGCATGGTCGTCTACTCAACCTAGTCACTTCCAACACAAAGGAAGACATGATGAAAGTTCTTTTCCAGTTCTTTGACCCTTTGCACCACTGCTTCATATTTCCTGACTACCAGCTTGTGCCTACTTTGGAAGAATTTTCTCAACTCTTGAGGATTCCTATTCTCAATCAACTACCCTTCAACGGTACGGAAAGAGATCCAAATCCAGAAGAGATTGCTCAAGCCTTGCACTTGCACTCATCTGATGACACAACCCATTGGGAAACTAGAAGTGGTGACAAAGGCTTCTTGGCCAAGTTCTTGTTTGAGAAGGCCCAAGGCTGCTGGAACTCCTTGGACTTGCAAGCTTTTGAGGAGATTGTAGCTCTTCTCTTCTATGGGATGGTCTTATTCCCAAACCCTGACCAACTCATAGATGTGAGTGCTGTCAAAATCTTCATGTCACGCAATCCGGTGCCTACATTGTTTGGAGATATCTTACACTCTTTTCACACTCGTACAATGAGGAAAAGAGGTGTTCTCATGTGTTGCACTCCTTTGCTGGCGAGATGGTTTATTTCTCATCTACCCCAATCAGTTTTGAAGAACGAGCAAGGTTTGAGGTGGTCACAACGATTGATGACTCTTACACATCTAGACATTCATTGGTGTTCTCGATCCAAAGAGAATGTTATTATCGTCGACCGTTGTGGGGAATTCCCTAATGTCCCTATACTTGGCATTAGGGGAGGCATCACCTAAAACCCTTGCTTGGCTCTAAGACAGTTTGGTTATGCCCGAAGGGATGGCCCACATGACATGTTAATTCAATGCTTGGTTTTCGACTTTGACAACGACATTCAAGGACTTCGTCAAAGGTTCATCCGAGCTTGGAGGATGCCTAACAAGGTAGACAGTAAGACCTTGGGACACAAGAATTCCATCCCCCTTGAGCCTTACCTCAAGTGGGTACGAACCCGTGCCCAAAGTCTTATGATGCCCTACCCCTCCGTTCTCCCAGTGATTATAGAGCCTGTTATGGAAGGAGAGGTTCCATACACCCTCCTACATCCTGACATGCCAACATCACTCGAAGATTTGCAAAGGAGTTGGATACAACTCAAGGGAGAACGCGATACTTTTGAAGCCCAATTCTATGGAAGCGAGAAGAAGGTTTTAGAACTCACTCGACTACTCCACGAAGAGCAGACTCTCAACACCTACATTGCACCAAAGAGGATGCGCAACGTCTTTTTATCTTAGAATATTGTACTATTTTTCCCTAGGGGCATTGATGTAAACAAATTCTATTTTATTAATATAACGTTTGTTCCTTTTTGTTTAACACAAATTTGAATTTTATAAATCCTTGAAAGCATTACATGAATACATATCATTCATCATATGCATAAACAGGTATTTGAAAGAAGTTTCCTCATCCTTCTGCTGTTTATTTCAGCAACATGGATCTTGAACAAACGGTTAAAGACTTACAAGCTCAGAATTCACAATTCTAACTGTTACTCCTGACTCTGGCCAAGGGGAAGGAGGAGCTCAAGACTATGCTAGAAAAATAAAAAGAGAAAAAGAAGAAGAAGCCAAATGGGGCAGACCCCCTCCAAAATCTCTATGTTAGCCCTGCTGCTGTGCTCTGAGGCACATGCCAAAGCTTTGGTAAAGTTTTTGAAGACGGCTCATGCTCCGCAAGAGACGTCCGCAGATCAATTCCAAGAGTGTGTATCCAATCTGACAACTGACAATGGCCTGGGATTCTCTGATGGTGACTTGACCTCCAAAGGGAGAAAACATAATGACGAACTGCATGTCTCAGTGGAGTGCAGGGGAACCACCCTAGCCCATGTCTTGGTTGATACTGGATCATCTCTAAACGTCTTGCCAAAGAAAGCCTTGGATAGATTGGATTGTGAAGGCCTAACCCTGAAACCCAGCAATATCATTGTGAGAGCATTTGACGGCTCTAAAAGGATGGTCCATAGAGAGGTGGACATCCCGATCAAGGTGGGTACCCAGACATTCAATTCAACATTCTACGTGATAGACATCCGTCCTTCTTACTCTTGCCTGTTGGGACGCCCCTGGATTCACAATGTTGGTGCGGTCACCTCCACTTTGCATTAGATGTTGAAGTACCCTGTCCAAGGGAAAATCATAATTGTCCATGGTGAAGAGGAATACATGATTAGTCATCTAAATTCTTTCCGATATGTAGAATTGGATGGCGAATTCATTGAGACCCCTTTCCAACACTTTGAAGAAGTCTCTCAGGAAATAACAGCGACCAAAGCGGTATCCTTAACTCCTGTGATCACAAAACCTCCACCTCGGATGTCTTCTCTAAAATATGCAAGGGCAGTAGTGGAAGAAGGCGGATCCACTATCTGGGGGAAGCTTCCAGACTTTCCCTACAAATCAGATAAGTTTGGCCTGGGATTTACCTCGACTGCTCAGAAGGTCGTGCGCTGCGCTCGTGCCGGAGGGCCACATGTGAAGATCATCCACCAAGGGGTTAATGCGTTAGAGGACAGTGAAGAAGAGGGCAGCCTGGAAGACTGGATATTCCCTACTGTTGGCGGAGGACTGTGCAACTGGGAAGCAAAAGACTTTGTTCCGATTACTTTCATACCGCAGTAATTTATCTTTTCCATTTTTGTTGGATCTGTAATAATTCACAAACAATTCGTACTTTTTCAACCTTGTGTCTTACTCGAGGCACATAGGTCCATTTTTAAGGGTTCTTATTTCATTTTCATATGTCATTTAATGAATCATGGACGCTTTTCATATATAAACCTTTTGTGCTCATTGTCTTTCTTTTACATTTTGTTGTTTTAAGATGGCCATGCCCTTACACACACCCACACTCATAAATGCAGGTACCCTTCCACTCCGGAACCCATGGGTAACAATACTGCTATAGCCTTCAGTGACTCTGAAGATCTGGTCTACCAAGCCAAATACGAAGGTGAGGAAGATTGTGAGGTGCCAGGGGAATTGGCCAGGCTTTTACAACAAGAAGAAAGAGCTATTCTGCCTCATGAGGAGTTATTGGACACAATCAACTTGGGTACTGAGGAAGACAGAAAGGAAATCAGAGTGGGAGCCAATCTAGAGCCGAGTGTCAAGGAGCGCCTAATTCAGCTATTGCATGATTATGTTGAGATCTTTTCCTGGTTATACGAAGACATGCTGGGACTCGATACAAACATTGTGGTACACCGTCTACCCACAAGAGAAGATTGTCCACCAATGAAACAAAAAGTCCGCCGCATGAGACCTGACATGTCAGAGAAGATCAAAGCCGAAGTTATGAAACAATTCAATGCTGGATTTCTTGCTGTTACCTCCTATCCACAATGGGTTGCTAACATTGTGCCCGTGCCTAAAAAGGACGGCAAAGTGAGAATGTGCATGGATTATAGAGACTTAAACAAGGCCATCCCTAAAGATGATTTTCCACTTCCGCACATTGACATTCTGGTTGACAACACAACTCAGCACAAAGTATTTTCTTTCATGGACGGATTCTCAGGTTATAACCAGATCAAAATGGCACCTGAGGACATGGAGAAAACTACATTTGTTACACAATGGGGTACGTTCTGCTACAAAGTGATGCCATTCAGACTGAAGAATGCCGGGGCGACCTATCAACGTGCCATGGTATCTTTGTTTCATGATATGATACATCATGAGATAGAGGTCTACGTAGATGACATGATAGCCCGATCACAAACTGAAGAAGAACACCTTGACCACTTGCAAAAGTTGTTTGTCAGGTTGAAGGAGTACAAGCTAAGGTTAAACCCTAACAAGTGCACATTCGGAGTCCGGTACGGTAAACTCGGGTTTCATTGTCAGCAACAAAGGCATCGAGGTTGATCCTGCCAAAGTCAAAGCTATACAAGAAATGCCTGCTCCTCGCACTGAGAAGGAGGTCAGAGGTTTCTTGGGATGCCTAAACTACATTGCTAGGTTCATTTCTCACCTAACATCTACTTGTGAGCCAATCTTCAAGCTGTTGAAGAAAGATCAGGTAGTTAAATGGAATGATGACTGTCAAATTTCTTTCGATAAAATCAAGGAGTATTTGCTAGAGCCTCCTGTCTTGATGCCGCCCGTCGAAGGAAGACCTCTAATCATGTATCTGATCGTCCTAGAGAATTCAATGGGGTGCGTATTGGGGCAGCATGACGAGTCTGGCCGAAAAGAGCATGCCATTTATTACCTTAGCAAAAAGTTTACCGACTGTGAAACCAGATATTCACTGCTCGAGAAAACTTGTTGCGCTTTGGTATGGGTTGCTCGCCAGCTAAGACAGTATATGTTGACTCATACCACTTTGCTGATATCTAAGATGGATCCGATAAAATACATCTTTGAGAAGCCTGCTTTGTCTGGAAGGATAGCCAGATGGCAGATGATCCTGACAGAATACGATATACAGTACATGACCCAAAAAGCTATAAAGGGGAGTGTGCTAGCTTCTCATCTGGCTCATCAAGCTGTAGAAGATTATCAATCCATGAAGTTTGACTTCCCTGACGAAGACATCATGACATTGGACAACATTAAAGACTTCAGACCATATGACGGACCTGAACAAGGATCCCGATGGACCCTGTACTTTGATGGGGCCTCCAATGCACTTGGTAATGGTATCGGTGTTATGCTCATATCTCCAGAAGGATGCCATACTCCTTTTACATCCAGACTGTGCTTCAACTGTACGAACAACATGGCAGAATATGAAGCATGCATCTTTAGACTCATGGCTGCCATAGACTTGGGAATCAAATCTTTAGTTGTGTTTGGGGTTTCAGCTTTTGTCATCAGTCAGATCAAAGGAGAATGGGACACTAAGCATTCAAACCTCATCCATTACAAAGAACATGTCTTGACATTGTTACCACATTTCGAGCAGATTACCTTAGAGCACTTCCCGCGAGAAGAAAATCAGCTAGCAGATGCTCTAGCTATAATGTCATCCATGTTTAAACTTAATTGGGATAATGAGGCTCCCCAAATCACCATTGAACGAATGGACGAACCTGCACACTATCACGAGATTAATACCGAAGAAGTAGTTGACCAACCTTGGTTTCATGAAGTCAAAAGGTATCTCGAGGCTCAAGAATACCCTGAAGGAGCTTCAGTCAACAACAAAAAAGTTCTTAAGGATATTCTCAGCTAAGTTCTTCCTAAGTAATGGCATCCTGTACAAACGCAATCATGATTCTATTCTGCTCAGTTATGTGGACAAGCTTGAAGCTGAAAGTTTTATGGCAGAATTGCATGAAGGTACCTTTGGCACTCACTCTAGTGGTCATACGATGGCTAAGAAGATTCTAAGGGTAGGCTATTACTGGTCTACCATGGAAGCTGACTGCTATCAACACTCCCGTACTTGTCATAAATGTCAAATCTATGCAGACAAGGTACACGTGCCCCTAAATCCTCTAAATGTATTAATAGCTCCTTGGCCCTTCGCTATGTGGGGAATCGATATGATTGGGGAGATCAAGCCTACAGCCTCCAATGGACACCATTTTATTCTAGTGGCCATTGATTACTTCACAAAGTGGGTCGAAGCAGCTTCCTTTGCATCCGTTACTAAGAATGTTGTTGCCCGCTTCATCAAGCAGAATCTTATTTTCCGGTACGGTATCCCCGAAAGGATCATCACTGACAATGGTACAAACCTTAACAATACTATGATCACTGCCTTGTGCGAGCAGTTCAAGTTTCAACATCACAATTCATCTCCCTATCGGCCAAAGATGAATAGTGCAGTTGAAGCTGCAAACAAAAACATCAAAAAGATCATACAAAAGATGACAGTCACCTACAAGGACTGGCATGAGATGTTACCGTTTGCTCTTCATGGGTATCGTACCACGGCTCGCACATCAACTGGGGCAACACCCTATTCGTTGGTTTATGGCATGGAGGCTGTTTTACCTATCGAGGTTCAGATTCCCTCTATGAGAATCATGAAGGATGCTGGTTTGAGTGAAGACGATTGGATTCAAACCCGACTTGATCAGTTAAACCTAATTAATGAGAAGAGACTTACTGCTGTTTTCCATGGTCAGACGTATCAAAAACGGATGATCAAGGCTTTCAACAAGAAAGTCATATGCCAGACATATCAAGTTGGAGATCTTGTAATCAAGTGCATCATCTTACCACAAAGTGATCCCAGGGGCAAATGGACTCCTACTTATGAAGGACCATTTGTAATCAGGAACATCTTTTCTGGTGGGGCAATGATATTAACCACCATGGACAGCGAAGACCTACCGCACCCTGCAAACGCAAACATAGTCAAAAGATACTACGCATAAATGACCCGCTAGGTTGACACACCTAGGAAAAACAAGGGCATCCCGGTGAATCGAAAAATCGAAAAGGAGATTCAGGAAAAAATTAGGGATAAATAAAAAAAATCTGTACTCCCGGCAAGTTGAAAACCTGAAAGGGCGACTTGGGAAAATAAGGATTTCCCGGTGGATCGAAAACCTGAAAGGGCGGTCCAGGAAAAAGTTAGGGAATTAAAGCGTATCATTATGTCTCGTAGGATCACTTTAAGGATAATCTCTTCACTGACAAACCTAGAACTTCTGATCAATCCAATCATCTTCGGACGAAGCAACGAATGGACAAGATATTCGGAGATACGAAGGCTATAGCAGAATGGGAACCCCATGGTATTTTTTACACATAGCTATCTTTCTTTGTATAAAATTTTTCTCATTTTTTTATGACACTGTCCTCTTACTAGGATGTTTGTCTCCTTTGTACAAAATACTTACTCAAAGTTAATACAAAGACGCCTCTTTAAAGTACAGAAAACCATTTGTCTTTTTCTTTTTACACTTGTGTTTTATTTGCAAAAACGTCCAATGATTCATTAATGAACATATGCATTTGAATATAATTACTGTTTACAAATAAACAGGATGAAAAAGAACAATTACTGACAGGTTGAAAGGATAGGAAAACGTCTTTCAGCTATTCCATGAGCAATCCCTACTGTACATCATCTAGATCCCCAACGGAGCTAAATTTCAAACCCTTAATCCCCGTAAGAGTTAAAACTTCAAACTCCCAATCTCCAGCGGAGCCAAAACTTTGAACCACGGATCCCTAGTGGAGCTGAAACCTTCGTTCCCCAGCGGAATCAAAATTTCCAACTATCAACCCCCAGCGGAAACCATGCAGTTTTCTCCTAATTCCCCAACAAGTTGTCTTGAAGTCTGAGAATCAACCAAGTAACAGTTAACTTTTGTCTCTCCCCAACTTCTGATAATTCCCCAGTAGAGTGGCAGGTAATCCAAAATCCTGGACCTACTCCCCAGTAGTAAGCCTTCTTCCCCACAGAGTTTTTATTGCTCCCCAGTGAAGTCGCCAGAATGAAGATTCTCATTCTTAATTCCTCGTAGAAGTCATCTGAGTTTCCCCTATTCCCCAGTAGAACAAGGATTCCCATTATGTAATCCCTAGGAAGGTCATCAAGTATTTTTAATCCCCAACAGTCGCCAAGGATTTCTCATCCTCAGCAATCAAAGATTTTTAATCTCCAGCAGCAGTCAAGGATTTACTTTCCCTGGCAGCAGTCAAGGAGTTATTATCCCCAGTCGCCAAGGATTTCTTATCCGCAATAGTCAAAGATTTATTTTTCTCAGCAAGACAACTAACCAGCTTACATGCGCATACATTACATTCATAATCATAAACATTGATAAAACACATCTATTGCATCATACATTTCATACAACATAACTTTGTGTTTCACCTAACATTTTACCCTTTTCAGGATAAGATTAATAGCTACCATTAACAGCGTTCAAAGATTTCAGATACAGTACAGATACACACCAGACACGAAATTCATTCTGATACTTATTCAGATTTCAAGTTTAGATACAGTACAGATACACTCCAGACACGGAAGTCATTCTGATACTTATTCATATTTCAAGTTCAGATACAGTTCAGGTACGCTCCAGACAAGGATGCCATTCTGATACTCATTCAGATCTCAACTTCAGATACAGTCCAGGTACGCTCCAGACAAGGATGCCATTCTGATACTCATTCACATCTCAACTTCAGATACAGTAAAGATACAGTCCATACACGGAAGTCATTCTGATACTCATTCAGACCTCAATTTTAGATACAGTACGGATACACTCCAGACACGGAAGTCATTCTTTCACTCATTCAGATTTTCAAATTCAGGTATAGTCCAGATACTCCCTAGATACGGTTGCCATTCTGTCACTTATTTTGATTTTCCCTAGCTTAAATATGCTCCAGATATGGATGTCATTCTATCGCTTATCCATATTTCAGATTAGGATACAATACAGATACGCTCCAAACACGGAAGACATTCTGTTATTCATTCAGATTCAAGTATAGTTACAGCTCGAATATACTCTAGACACGGCTGTTATTCCTTTGCTCATACAGATTCAGTCTCCAGATACAATTCAGATACGTTCCATACGCGGACACCATTCTGATACTCATTCTTTTGACCTACAACTTACAGTTCAACAAACATTTTTGGAAGGCATATTTAAGACCATCTCCAACAAGATTCTATTACTTCTTCAAATGGCATCTTTAAGCCCATTCCCGCAACTACACTTTGACGAGTGCAAATTTATGGGCACTCTAGTGTCCAATCATCTTTTACCTTCGAGTCACGAACGACAAAACTCGCCAATCTAACTCTTCAAGTTCAAGAAGATTGAACAGGGGCAGCTGTTGTACCCCAAAATTTCCCCTCTCACTTTATCAAGATTTTCCTCACAAGACTCTTTGGACTCAAGTCAAATCTAGGGTTTGGTCAGCTCAAGACATCATCTTACACTGATAACCTGAAATTAGGGTTTGAGTTTGCACAAGGATTTCTGGACCATCATTGCTTCATGTGACTTTCACACACCATCTTGGACCCCTAAGATTACCCATACCAAGTTTCAAGCCTTGAATCACATTTTTGATTAGTCAATTGGACAGTTGACCTAAAAATCAACTACATTGGGGAAAAAGTCAACCATGGCCAATTTACAGTCAAACTTCATAATTTTTTATCCACAACAACATTTTAGGCTCATATGTACCATTTGATCAAGTTTGGATCACAACTCCTCAAGAAATTTGATCAGATCATCAAAAGGGCAAAATGGTCAAAATTAGGGTTTTTTTACTGAGAAAGGGCAATTTCTGATTTTTGGACCTAGCCAATGACCAATTGGGTTCAAGCATGATTTCAAGAACTCAATGGCATCATCTTGACCTAATCACATAGTTCAAAAGATCTCAAATGCATAGGGTTGACAGATGAATTTTGCAGTCAACTGATCAAAAGTCAACTATACACTGAAAAGTCAAACTTTGACTTTTTGCTCAAAATCAAGTGCCAAAGGTCATAATTCATCAAGATATGTCAAAATGTGAAACTTGTTGACCAAGAAACCTAAAATTGCAAATTAGGGTTTTAATTTGAAAATTTTTCATAACTTAGAATTTTTCTAAGTATGGAAAATTTCTTATTTTTTCCCAACTTTCCACAACTTTTTCACCATGATGCAATTGGATTCAAAGAAAACTTACAACATGAAAGTGGTATTCCTCCATTAAACGTACAACATTTATTCACAAAGTTTTCCCAAAAGATGCTTGGATATCAAGTTATGAATTTGTGAATAGGGGTTCATGAACTAAAAGACTTAGTGAAAGTTTGCCCTAATTTAGGCAGGATTTTTACCCAACTTCATGGAAATTTTTCACCTAGTTCCAAGAGGTATCTCAAAATGCATTTCAAATATGGATTGTATAGCATGTTGCAAGCTTTCCAAAATGTCCAAGAACTCTCCAAGATCATTTGTGGTTAGGGAGAATTGAAGAAGGGAAGTTGGCATTTTGTCACTTTTGTTCAAGCCATTTTTACATGAGATCAAGTTGCAAATCAGATCCTAGCATGCTTGTACCTTGCATTACAGGTCCTAATCCCTTCTACACTCTATAATTAAATGCTATCTCAGTGGTTAATGGATTTATTTTGACCTTTGGAGCATTGTACAAAGAATAAATCCATAAATGGCATAAAGGGCACAATGCCATTTTGATAAAGCAAGCTTTTCCAACTTTATCAGCCTTGAGCCTTGGACTTGTTCCTTGGATGCATGCATTTTCCACAGATAAAAAGCAACTTGTACCAACTCCCTGCATCTAGTAAGCAAGCAGTACAAGCATTTTTGCTTAAGTCACCTCAACTTTCTTCAAATGCAAGAAAAGAGGCAAAAGGGATTATAACTTGTACAGCTACTAGAGAGTGGACTTTATATCACTCCATACATATTCACAAAGATATCTCAAGCTAGAACACGAATTCATAGCATCTGAAACTCTCCCAAACACAAAAAACACAAATTTATGCCCAAACAGGGCAGCTTCTGCAAAACTCTTGCCAACTCAATATTGGCTCGTACGTTTCTTGATTCAACACTTCAAACATCTTCCATACATCTTCTCCAAACTATCCAAGCCCTTGTCTTGGTTCTGTAAGCCCTATTTAAGACATCACCATTTTCATTTTGGAAGGTTGCAGCTTGACTTCTACAAGGAGTTTCAAGCATCCTCAAGGCAAGCTAAGAATTGGAATGGCTTGAGGGAACTTCAAGGAAGCTCACACGATCCTCAGGTCTCACTCAAAGTCCCCACATTGCCATATCCAAATCCAGCTGAAGGAGGTATTTTTCAAAACTTTATCTCTCGATTTAGGCATCCTCAAGCCACGATTTGTGAAGCAAAAATGTAGTCTCTAGCATGGTGAAGTTGTACATATGCATAGTTTCCATTTATATTAACTGAGCTAAGAGAATTTGATTGTTAAACATGCTGAAAAAATTAGGTCAGAAATTAGGGGTTTCAAAATTCTCCCTGGTTTTTTAGAGTTAGGTTTCAAATCTTATATCATTGGAATTGTGATAAAAAATTCTACAAGTTTTATGTTGCAAGTTTTTGTTTTTGTGCAAAGAATAGAGAGTTGCAGGTTTGAAAAAACGCACGCAGGGAAGGAACCAAGGACAGGGACGAAGCTGCTGTCTTGGGCTTCTTTGCTTCTGGACTTTTTTGGTTTTTCTATTCACACCCCCTGAATTCCTTTTGCACCCCCTGACTTATTTCTTATATTTTCATATTTTTCTTGCATATTTTTATTTTATTGCTTGCATTTATTTTTTTCCTATGATAAAAAATCCCCAAAAATAATTTGTTTATTTTCACATTTTAGTTTATTTTTTATTTTATTTTTTGCATAAAAAATAGTTTATTTTAACAAGTGGTTTCTATTTTCTTAAAAAACTTGTAAATAATAATAAAAAAATACTTAATATTTTATTTCATTATTTTATACACTTAAATATTTATTTTTCATACATATTTGTATATAATATTATTATTATTTTTCTTGAACAAAAAAAAGAATAAAATAAATATAGAACATATATTTTCTTTAATCAAAAATTAGGGTTTCCCCTTTCCAAAATAATAATGTCATTTTTCTTATTTTTAGGGCTCAAATAATTTATTTTTCTCATACATAAAATTAATACAAGACATTTTTTCATAAATACATTTTATTTGCATATTTAAATATTTGTATGTTCATTTATTGTACAATAATTCAATTGGGTTGTAATAGTATTTTAGTGTTTTTATTTTGTGCAAATATCCCCATTCAAAAACTTGTATCCCCACTCCCATAATAATTGTTGTAATGGCTTAGATTTATTTTACGCAATTTATCGCATTATATACATGTTTAGTAATATTAGGGTTTGTATGATAAGACAAAAATCAAACAAATAGAATGACCTAATCCAAAACAAATGCATGTAAAATAACAACACATTGCATACAAGTACACCTTAGGGTTTCACCCACTTTGTTTCCTAAAATAAAATGGCCATGGTATGCATACAAAGTATCTTGGCAAAACAATACGCAAATAAGATCATAGTCCCTCGATGACGCTATCAAAAGGTTGCCTAAGAACAAATAATCTTGGTCCCTCAAACAAGCTAAGATACCTAGCAACATTGCTATCATGGTCATACGATGACCCACGCTCGTCCCATTTAACATCCAAAGATAGGGTTGTTTACCAAAACAATGGTAAATCAACAATGTCAAAGGAATAAAAAATGCATTGGAAAGACATTTGAGTAGGGTAGATAGTTCCTAGTTACTTGCTCTCTTCCAAACAATCCTTGCTATTTTCAAAAAACAAGCACACACACATTTCAAAACATTTCCAAACAACTTTCAAAACATTGAAACATTTTTCAAAAGACAAACATCTTTGTATACATTCTTACAAACGAGAATCATTACAAAGATTGCCTAAACGATGGCCTCTTTTCAAAATAATTTCAAAACCACACAAAGCACCATTTCAAAAAATTTCAAAAGCAAAGCAAGTGATCTAAGCAAGTAACTAAGATCCCATGGAAAACCATGGATGAAAAGGGTGTTATCACCTTCCCTTTTCATAATCTACCCCTCGAACTCAAGAAAACATCTCAAAGGTCTTTCCTGTGCTTTTTTACCTTTCGTTTTGGATAAAATAAAAGTCGGCGGCGACTCTTGCTAAACTGCGACATTTGCAACAAAACGCAAAACCTCAAGTCAGTTCTCCAACCGTATCACACAGTGTATGTCACACTACAATGTCTTGACATCCAGTTAGAAATTGTACTCTTTTAGTAATCAACCAAATATAGAAAACATCTATCTTCAGCAATGTACCTAATCTTCAAGACATACCAGGACTCAATTAATTCTTACCAGAGATTGGAATATCCTCCAATGATACAATCTTCTTCATACTTGACAAAGATCTTTTTACCCCAAGACTCGTAGTCATTCAATATTCCATCTCTGAAACATCAGATGATCACAGACCAAGCCAATTTCCAAATAATGAACTCCCTCTTAAATGGTTTCTTGAGAGCTTCATTATTCAGTACTTTCTCTCCCTTTAGAATCTACCACACACTGAAGTAACAAACTGCTATGATGATGTTCCAACATCTGGTTGAACATCAATACCTTTCTCAATGAGCACAACACTGATTCTGATCCTGAAGTTACTCATCACTAAAAGTACATCTCTCAAGTCTCAATAAGATAATTCAGAAACATACCTTATCCTTGTTTAATGGAATAGATAAGATCCTTGAAGACTTCACATATAGTAGATTCACTTTGTTAAAGAAAATCATATATACCTTTCTATCCATCAAGACTTTCACCTTGTATTGGACGAACTAGATCAATCGAACATGTTATTGAGCTTTTTCAATTGACTTATATTGCACCTTCTAGTGTAACATCTTGACTTCTTTTTCCTTTGAACACCTAGTAAGAGAATATACCACTAAATACTTGTGAATTTCACAAATTGATATACTTCGTAAATCCTCAGAGGAACTTCAAACATATCATAAGAGACATAACATTCTTCCTTGATGACACAACTGAATCAATCGTGAAGTAAAACCAATTACCAAAAACTTAGAGAATCAATCCTGAATTCTTTAGTTATCCAATGTCCTTAAACCTCCTTTTAGAATCATCCATTTGATCAAAATGAGGCTTAAACAAACCGCCAGGAACACTTTTACTAAAGTTAAGTGTCTGGAACAGTTAGTGTCAAAATACCAATCATCTTAGTTGAAAACCTAACAAGGGTATGAGAGAAAAGGCAATAATCACCTTCCCTAAGTATTAACCACTGCTTGGTTAAACAATACTGAACTTGACTTTTGAGAAAATAACCAAGAACTGTTAACATCAACTCAACATATAAAAGGTTATTCAGTGCAAGTAAATCCCTTTTAGCATGAGTAAGCATAATGCCCACCAAGTTGTTATGACATCCTTGACTCAACTACCTTTTTGATAAAAATAGCATTTTGTCACTTTAAGTTTTCTATTTTCTAAATAGCTTAGAAGAAAACTTATTCTCCTTAAATTTCCAATCATCTTCCTTCTTGAAGAAACTCTTCCAACTGATATGGATTATCCTTACAAAACTCAATCAAGACTTCAAGTTTGAGGATTAAATAGAGCCACTTCACCTAGCAAAAACATAGGTAGTAGATACTTCTTCATTCTCTTAAGACATGGGATCAGAAATAAATCACCTTCTATTTATTCATAGTTGAAAGCTCCCTTCATTCTAGATACAAATCATAGAACCAAACTTCCAGCTCATTATGAAATAAATCTTCAGTTTAAAAATCTTCATAAAAATTCCATCTTTCAGTCAAACCAGATATAGAAAACCCATACAGTTGTTCTTGAGATAAGCAATGCATTCCGCTTCACAAAGATCCAAGATCTCCACATCCATATGAATGCTTTGACATTGATCTATACGCCAATTCCAACCTGTCTTTTAGAATCACAGACCTATTGAAGTCAGCACAAATTTTATGACACGAGATCACGACATACTGTCAAATCTCTTCAACATCTGATTGGATTATCTTCCAAGGAACATAAAAGAACTAAGAAACCATTCATCATAAAACTAAAACGAGCTTCTACAGAGTCGAAAACAAAAGACATGCTCTTGTTTTTCTTTAATAGTTGTAACTTTCATGTCAAATCTCTTGAATAGAGACCTGAGTTTCTTCTTCTTGATCAGTCTTTCGTCTAATAAAAAAACACTAAGATTCCTTTATGAGTGGACTTGAGAATTTCCCAAGTATCTTTGGCCACCCGTGATAATGAGTCTGAAAAAGAAACTTCAATTCCATTGGTTATGAAATTAACACCTTCAAAGTTACATAGAGACAAATTATGCTCTACTCTTTAATCTCTTTAGGACCAGTAATCTCTTATCTTTATAATTCTTCAAAATTTGTTGTCCATTGATAACCAAAACACAATCATTCTATTCTTCCACAAGGAACAGTAATACCAGAAAAATTACTCACTGAAGCTCACACAATGATCAGTGTGTCTGATCTGATACCAATTGAAGTTCTTCTGGTACAGGAACCACATGGAGATACTGAAATTCCAATGTCATAACTATGTCATGACAGATATTACAACATCTTATATGACATCCTAAACAAATTCATCAAGTTAAACACATACATAAACTTAAATTGTAGAAAGATAAATAACACAACGGTATGCTAACCCAATTCAGTGCAACATCACCTACTCTGAGGGCTACAAAACCAAGAAGGAAATCCCTTATTAGCAGTATTAGTTCAAAGTTAAACTCTCTCATTTACAACTTCTCTCCTAATTCCTACCCAATGCTACTTCTACCTAGGTCCTCCATGGATATGAGAAATCACCATCCCACTTCAAATCACTGCAGTGATAAAAGACCTATCCAAATCACAGGGGTTGTCTCAAGAAATCAAAATAGGAAGAACACACTTGCAAATAAAAATACTTAGTCTTTCTTAAAAGCTTTGACCAAGAACAATATTCAGAGTTGCTTAGAAGCTTCCTCTAAGAAGAATACTCACTCTTGCTTCACAGTTTCGAGGAGAACAATAAATCTACCACATGTATCGAAAGATACAAGGGTGACAAACACCTACACATACACAAGAGACTCTCAAAACCAAAGACTACTTTTCCCCCTAATTTTACAATTTGTTGAAAGATAAAAGTTGATACATTAGGTTTAGGTCTTCTCTTTAAATACATTTATTTAATCCATGTGAGTCAATATTCTGAGTCCAAAAGTTTCTTGATCTATAAGTTGAGAGTTGTATCTGTTATGCAGCTAAATGAGAGTCGACACTACTAGTTTTTATCCAAAGGAAGGGAATCTAACAGGAAACCCTAATTTTGTACACAGATATTCTAGGTTCTTACTTCGTTTTATATGAAGGAAAGGTGTTAGGCACCCCTCATCTACCTTGTTCACAAGGATACTAGGATTTAGATTTTAAAGGTTTGCGGTAAGGGTTTTAATTTTTTAATAGGGGAACTTGCCATGATTTTAGTCGTATGCCTACGTAACCTCTTAGGAGGAAACAGAGTCTCAATTCGTAGTTCGTAGTAGGTTGATGTTTTTTATGGATTATTGTTGCAGTGGTATAGCGGCAAGCAAAAAGTAAAGTATTATTTTACCGGGTGATATTTAGGTTATATCGTATCGTGTCCATAAAAATTGGTGTATTGAAATATCGTTCGACAAATCTATCGTTAATGAGTTTGGGGGTTGAATGGGTTGTATGGAAAAGGTATCAACAAAAAATAAATGTAAACAAAAACTATAAAGGATAGACAACTTATCTGGTATAAATGTACACTACTCGTCACAAACTTAAATTTATCGATCAGTTCCACTCAACCTAATGTACTTGTCAAAATCATTACAGAAACTACGAGATGTACCCACAATGAAGGTTATGTCTAACACCAAGTTGTGAGACCAACCGTATTACTCTATCGGAAATGTCTTGCGCACTACAACAACACGGAGGCATTAAGATTTAGCACCTAAAGTGAATATTAACTCTAAATCTATCTCTAGAATCTAGAAACTAATAGATATCCATCTCTAATTAAGATTTGTAAGTTATATGTCTATAACAACCAAAATCCAAACATAAAGCAAAAAGATCAAAGAAGACATCAAGATTGATTTGTAAAGCAAGCTTTATACAACACCATGATAAAAAATATACATATGTTCAAAGTAAATATATAAACAATAGCAGAAAAAAATAAATACAAAGAGGGGAGAAGAGAAAAACCATAAATCTTTTGATTTGTCAGCACCAGTCGAAGAGAAATCCACCTCCAATCATCCATAAGCAAGGCCTTAATATTGTTTTCTAAGTTAACCTATCAAAAATTGAAGGTTTGATGAGTTGGTAACAAATACCCCATAACATCACCTAAGAAATGTGTATTTTGGCCCTCTTAACACAATTATGTCCACGGGACCGCGCTAAGCAGCACAATCCCGCTAAGCGCACTCTACTATCATGACAAAACAATCAGCATTTTGTTTTCGCCATAACTTGAGAACCGTAACTCCGATTTACGCCCGGTTCGAAGCATTGGAAAAATTATTTAATTACATATTTAAAAATGCATAAATATCAACCAAATTTATGATTTATTATTCTTTGATTTTAAGCCTTATTCATTGATGAGTTGCTCAAAATCGAGCGTTTGAAGCCGTGGCTTCGGCACTTTATTGCTCATGCTCCAAATACACATCAATACCTATAAAATGAATGGAAAACTATCAAACGGTACACAAATACACAAAAACTCGATTACATACAATTTATACATAATTATACAAAAAACGAGGAATTATTCAATGATATTAACAACAAAAAGTCGTTAAGTGCAACAAAAAATATTGACAAAAAAAGCTACAATTTGCACTTATCAAACTCTCCCCAACTTGAACTTGTTTGTCCTAAAAAAAAGCCAAACAACTCAAAGAACCAAAAGTAATCAACCAAAATATCATGAATCAATAAGTTTTGAAAACGGAAAACAAATACAATGGTTCAAATGAAAAACGGTACACACGATGAAACATACTTACCACTAAACTACAATGATAACATAAACACGAAATAAATGCTAAATACAAATAACATGCCAAACATTCTAAAAAAAATTAGTTCAAAAATAAATCACACCTAGAAAAAATAATCATCGACAGATGAAAAACACATAAAATAAGGTATTTTCACTCATCCACAATCTTGCAAACAAAATTCTAAACTATGCATTCATCCAAAAACTCATATTGAAAATACAAAGGCAAGAATCTCAAGGGCTTTCCAAGGTTGTAATGTGGCTTGGTTAACAGACAAAGGATAAATCCTAAAGCTAATCGAAACAAAAACTTGCCTTAACCTAAGGGAGTGATCAACTCACAAAGACTCAAGCAAAATAATTTCAATCAAACTTCTTCTTCATTCCAAATTTCAAACCAACACACATCACTTATTAGCACTATTATTCGAACTCTTTTTGTTTTTCTTTTTCAAAGCTTTTTTTTCTTCATTTTTTTCTTTCTTTTTCTATTCACTTCTTTTTCACGTTTTTTTTATTTTCTTTTCAACCTCATAGCAATAAACCAATAAATAAACAATCATTTTTCTCCCCAACTTGAATTCAACCATACATTAAAGTGAATACTCTCTACTTTCTAAGGCAAGGTAAAAATTCAACTAAATATCATAGTTGAGGATTCAAGAAAACAAAGAATCAATATCCATGCAAAAATGGATACTAAACACTCATAGACAAGCATTTAGAAAATACAACATGGATATCGACAAAAAGCTCAAAGGGGTTACTAATGATCACACACTCACAAGGTGAATTGACTATTTGGCCAAAGTAGTTATGCTCAAAATGAAACAAAAAATGTCTTGATCATGTTCAAGATTTCATACAATTAATACAAACAAAAGATTAGACATAAGAAAATCCAGTTAAAACAAGAATTGTAGTCTCCAGCATATGTGAACAATGGAAAGCTACTTCACAAAAAGGGTAGGAACTAAAGTGATTCACAAATGAACAAGTATACAAAAGAATGGCATAAAAATTGTAAAAAGTCTAAGTATCATGAATATAATAAAGTATAGAAAGTGATAAACACATACCTCGAACGTGTACAAAACTTTTAACAAAATCATTACCACGCATTCGCAAGTTGAAACACTCAAACTTGGAAAGTCACCAAAAGTGACTTCAAACTATCGAACCAAAATTGAGTCCAAACAACAACAAAAGAATTAATTATACTAATATTATTCACTATTTAAACCCTAGGTGGAAGTGTAAAAAAGGAAATCCAAGCGAAAATTAAAAAGAATTCACTGGCTCTGCACAGCAGGGCGCGCTAAGCGCCACAGGGCGCGCTAAGTGCGCTACACCAGTTGCAGAAAAACAGGACAACAACTGGTGCAGCTGCTATGCAAGCTCCACTTACACTTACACAACCTCGATATACAAAATATTTACAACATACAAACACACCTCCATAAGCTAAACACGACAAGCTTACGGAAAAACACAAATTGACATAACAAAACTAACGGGTGAAAGCATATTAACAAGTTGAAAAGTGAAAATTTGAGATTTTAAAACAAGTCCTATTTCAACTTGTTTAAAATACAAGTCAACACATACATAAAACGAATACAAACAAAACATGATTGTTTTACGTCGTAAGCTCGACGCCTTTATTGTGCGAGCTAGTAACCTTCTCTCGTCAGGCCATGGGATTTTTTCACTATGCAAACCTAAAGAAAGTGTCCTAACATCCACACAACAAACATTACGGAAACGAGACAATTCACAACAATACGTGAAAACAAAGCAAAACACATATATGCGCAAGTATCATATACAAGTCAATGTACAATTTCTATACAACATATATATTAATTAAAAAACTCAAAAATAAAAGAATTATTGCAATGCTAAAACAATAGAACCAGTCCCCGACAACAGCGCTATTTTGTTGCAGTGGTATAGCGGCAAGCAAAAAGTAAAGTATTATTTTACCGAGTGATATTTAGGTTATATCGTATCGTGTCCACAGAGATTGGTGTATTGAAATGTCGTTCGATAAATTTATCATTAATAAGTTTGGGGGTTGAATGGGTTGTATGGAAAAGGTATCAACAAAAAATAAATGTAAACAAAAACTATAAAGGATGGACAACTTATCTGGTATGGATGTGCACTACTCATCACAAACTGAAATCTATCGATCTGTTGCACTCAACCTACTGTACTCATCAAAATCATCACGGACACCACGAGATGTACTCACAATGAAGAAAATCTATGAATATACACAATGAAGAAATTCTCTCTGCTCACAAACTGTGGAAAACTTTATTAATCACTTGCAACTGTAAATTCTGTGATTACAATGAATTGACTTAATTACAAAATTAGGGGTTACTCCCTCTATTTATAGATTTAGGTTAGCTTGCTCCCTAAGTCAAAGCACAAAACTATAAAAGCCAAAAATACCTATTTTGGTACTAAAACAAATCTATCTATTTTAGATCTAAATCAAATTTATCTAAATCTAAAACCAATCTGTGATCGGTGGAAATGAGAACTGACTGTTTTTAGCTGGATCGCGAAATGCCGCGGAAGCAAGAGTCGCCACCGTCTTTTATTTTCTCCAACATGGACAGGACAAAAGCACAACAAAATTCCTTATGAGAACGTTTCTCGGTTCGGGAGGTAGATTTATAGAAAGGGAAGGTGTTAGCACCCCTTCTATCCATGGTTATCCATGGGCTCTTAGATACTTGCTCTTGTGTTTTCAAAATGGTGTTTGCTTTTCAAATGTGAGTGGGTTTTGAAAAAGTTTCATTGAAAGATTTCTGAATGACTCTTGTATCTGTCCTCAAGAGTGTTTGAAAAATTTGTTTTGAAAGATTTTGGAAGTGTCAGTGTGAAAAGTATTTTGTTTGTTTTTGAAGAGAGCAAGTATCCATGAGTCATCTACCTACCCTAAGGAATTAGGCTGTGTAAAAGTCCTTAAGGTAGTGCTATCCCACCATTGAGAGGTAGGTAGCACCACCGTTGGAGGTGTTCGGGTCAATTCAATTGTAGGGACAGTGTGGTCACCGAAGCAACAGTTAGGACACCTTAGAAGCAACTCTAATGTCCTAGATCCTTTTTTTAATCCGAGGCAACCGTTTCGAGGCAACTATTTCGAGGCAACTGGATCATGGACATATGAGCGACTGCTAAAACGTCCTATACTTGACGACAACGTTTCGAAGGCAACGAGTGAAGCGTATCCTAGAAGTGGTGTGTGTATTATGTGTTATTTTCATGTTATGTTTTATCTTTGATCATGGCATTGTGAGCTACGAGTTATTTTTAATTACCATATATTCTTTCATGCAATTTAGAATTTAGGAGTGCGGAAAATTAAAAGACGGAAAGATAAAAGCTACGCTATTACAAGGCGCGGGTCTATACATCGCCAAAATACAAAGACCCGTTTTTGATAAAAGATGCGGAAAGTAAAAGAAAAGCGATAAACCTAATTACTATTACATCCTTGAACAGTTACATAATAATCAATAAGAGAAATAATGCGCGAAAATAATTAAACTGAACGTCCGAGGGTGTTGGACCCTTTTGAGAAATTAAATTAAATTAAGACCTAATTAATTATTTAATTAAAGAAAAGAAAGTGTTTTTTATGTTTTTTGTATTTATGAAATAAAGAAAATAAAATCAAGAGAAAACCCTAATTCTAAGTTTATTTTAATTATTAATGAAAATATTAAAGTTAACCTAATTTACTAGTTAATTAATTTACATATTTAAAAAATAATAATAATAATAAATAATGATGAAAATAATCAATTAAGAAAAAGATTGAATTTTAAACCTAAATTAACCTAGATTAGTTATTAGAGTTTATTTACAAAAATAAATTAGTGAGGAATTTAATAAATAATTAAATATATTTTGTATTTTGATTTTCTGTTTTTATTATGAAAAATTATTTTATGGTGAATTAAGAGAAATAATTAAAACAATTAAAAGAATTAGAAAAGAAAAGAAAATTAAATTAAATATGCAAAGCAAACCAAGGGGGGTGTCAGGCCCAAAGTGGAGGTAAACTGAAGCAATTCTGGCCCAAGAGTCACAAAGCCTTTGTTTAACTCTCCCAATCATGTGTATGTTATTTGACTGGGCGTATGATAGACTTCATTCTGTGGCCACTGGATTGATCTCATGTCCACTTGGCAGGCTTGAACGTGAGTATGTATGGTGGGCCTTTGAACGAACGCTGCACTAGAATATGTTAAAACAAAAATTATGAATTATGTGGGGGGACCTGGGAATCGAACCCAGGTCCCTATGCTTGCAAGACACGTCCTCCACCATCTGAGCTACCAAGCGCGTTTGTTATATGAATGGACAACAAATATAATATAGAAAAAAAGCCAGTTATGCTGAAACATTAAAAAACGCCCTAAAATTTGAATGCTCCAGTCACATAATGCCACGCGTGCTTTCTTCTTCGTTTTCACCTGCAACATGAACAAGATAGCGGGGGTTTTAAACCCCCACAAAGCAAAAGTCCAGAAAATAGCGATTAGAGCTGTAAACCATATAAAAAAAGCGCGAGGGTCTCAATGGATTCGTCTTGTTGCAACGAATTCGTCCATACAGGTTTGGAGGTCCAATTTTACCATACAAGGAAAGCCCCAATATGGAAGCTCTGAAACCCTAACATTCTTCAATGGTGGATTTCGATTTAGGAAGATTTAGCACAATTAAACCATCTCAAAAGCATCAGGAAGGTGTCAGCAACATAAATCAATAATCAAAACACAACAATGATGCATAGAAATTAGAATTCGATTATGAAAATATTTGTGAAAACCGTGACTCTGTTCTACCGTTTCCTTGGGTATGAGAGCTTGTTCTTGATGGTAATAGTTTCCTGGGGACTCAGGTGATATGTTTGAATCGCTCTTAAGCCTTGAATCCACCTGCAAATAGGATTTCAGTTTCACAAATTTCTTGGAATTTTTGCAAATTGGCTATGGAATATTAGCAGCTTTCACGTGTGTCCTTCAGTAGGGTTTCACTCAGCATATGTATGTGATGCAAATTAGTTCAAAACCTTGGCCCAAAAGTCCATGAATTAATGTTTCAAATCCTTGATTTTCAATCATGTAATTTTCAATCTTTTTCCATGAAAACCTTGCCAATTATGGAAGATCTTGTCCCCATGGATGATGCACGAAATCTTTAGCATGTGTGGAGTGTATTTGCTTCATAAAAAGATTTGACAACCATGCTTTGATATTTTTCTACAATTAAAACCAATTAAATGAATTAATAATAATAAAAATTCAATTAATTAATTAAAAATAAGAAAATAAATCATTTTAAGTTCAATGGGTCGTGCATAGTCTTTGGGTAATGATTCAAGAAGGAATTTGAGGCCCATTAGCAAAATTGAAGCTTTTTAGGCAAAGTTGACTTTTGAAAGTTCCCAAAAATTTCCCAACTTCTCCAATGCATATCTTGCTCAATTTTGAAGCTATGAACATGTTATTGGACATTTTAGAAAGGTCTTGAAGTCCTCTAACCAATGCCTTTGGTCCCATGTCATTTTGATTTACCAATCTCAAGTTATAGTCTTTGACTTAAAGTGCCTTTTTGTTGACTTTTGAAAATGACCTATAATGTTGAAATTGATAACTTTTTGTGAGAGCATTTCTTGGACTTGGAATGTGAAGATGAGTTGTAGGAAATGTCATCCCCTTCAAAATGAGCATTGGATGGGATTTTTCTGATGAACCATGAAGAAGTTATGCCTTGGTCAATTTGCAGTTGACTTTTCAGCTGTCCAAAAATAGAAACTTTTGCATCTTGAGACTTTTTGAGCCATGCTTGTGGAATCATGATCAAGACTTGATCAAATGATGATTGTGGCTTCAAAATAAGATGTTGACCAAAAATTTTGACTTTTGACTGTCAAATGACCATTTTACCCCTGCAGTTGACTGTGAAGCATTTAGGGCTCTTGACTGTGCAATTTGATGCTGTGAGTCTTGAACCTTGACATATAGATGCTTGACAATGTATATAGGCATATGGGACTTGATTGGACCCTTGAAAACCTCAATTTCTTTGCAAGAACCAAAACCCTAATTTTGACTGTGTTAGGAGGCAATTGGACTGTGCAACCCTTGAGAGATTTTGAACCATGATTTTGCCAGATCTTGAAGAATATGGGAGGGCAAATTTTGGGGTACAACACAATCAAATCTGTGTGTAGCTTGCTTCGATCCACAAACTCTTCGACTGGACAACCTCCCTTCGACACACACTGTTTTGACACAATCAGATTACAATTTAACAATTATTTAGTTTTACTAATTTTTTTTTTTTGCAAATTCCTAACATATTGATTGATTTTACTTTCTACTCTATCTTTGTAAAAATAATAGGGTTAATCATTTTTTGTCCCTATAAAGAGTTTGGTTTTTAGTCCCTGTAATATTAAAAGTTTAGGTTTCATCCCTATAATATTAAAAGAGTTTTGTTTTAGTCTCTGTAATATTTTTAGTGATGGTTTCTGCGTTTGAGATGAATTCTAGATTTACGACATGAATCTTCATCTTCTAAGATGCTTTTAATGACTATTTTTGGGATTTAGTGACGGGTTCCAGGATTTAGTGACGGATTCTGGGATTTAGTGATGGTCAATTCAATAATCCGTCACTAAATCCATTATTTTATCACTAAATCCCATAAACTGTCACTAAATTCCGGAAATCATCACTAAATCCCATAATCCGTCACTAAATCCCAGAAACCATCACCAAAAGTTTCTTAGAAGATGAAGATTCATGTCCTAAACTCAGAATCCATCACTAAAATGCAGAAGTCGTCACTAAAAATAATACAGGGACTAACACCAAACTCTTTTAATATTACAAGAATGAAATTTGAACTTTTAATATTAGAGGGACTAAAACGAAACTCATTCAATATTACAGGGACCAAAAGAATGATTAACCCGATAATAAAATATGCACATTATAAGTACACGAAAAAATAATTATTATCGTATATATAACTTTAAAGGATATTCTGTCTGGTATGTATCGATAATCAGTGATGATAATTTTTACTTTGGCTAGGTTAATATTACTTCTATTTTAAAAATTCAATTGTTTCTACTGTTTTTAGATGTTAGAGTAATTAGTTTTTGATTGATTCAGCTAATTTCAATGTTTGTGTTGAATAAAAATGTTATGATTTTTTGGTGTTAAACTTTGTACATAATTATTTTACTCATACTGAAGGAGAGTTGGATCTCAAGACCAACATGTTGTTTGTTCCAAGTTTCATACTATCTGAGTTTATTACGCATTTGTATATCCTATAGTGTTCATGGAAGTGCACTTGGTGCCAAAGAAGTTGATGCCACAAGAAACCATCTCAGATGAAGTAGAAAATACAAAATGAATGAATTCCACACTTGAGGGCCCAAAGAACTTAATGAATTTCACACTTTGAGGTCTATGGTTTAACTCATTTAATGTGTTTCACAGTTAAAATACTCTGTAGAATGTCCTGCTAATGTAATGCAATTAAATAATCTCCAACTTACTCCTCTGATGAATTGACACAGATACTATACCAATAGCAATTTTGTTCACAATTTCTTCAACCTGAACAATGGTTTCACAGAAAACATCAATACTTATATCTATAACAATTTTGAAGAAAATAACATAAGTTAATATTTCAACAGAGAATTTAAAAGAACTATCATTCAAAATAAAGTTCTATTTCATCATATTAAGTTAAGTGAAATTTACTCGATTTTCATGAAATGTTTGTTCAAAAGAATTTAATCTTGCAGTATTTTTAATAATATATCAAAAGTAAATTTATTTAAATATACTAAATAACATAAATTTAATTATTTTATTAAATATATTTTTGACTTAACTAGAGTTTTAATCTCCCTCTTTTACTTCATTTAGGAAATTAATTTTTTTTTCAAAATTAAAATAGTTTTGACCCATCTCAAATTTTCGCATTAAAATTTAATGAATTTATTATATTTAATGACATATAAGATATATATTTTATATTAAAAAAATTACCAAATTTTTTTAGTCTTATAACATATATATTTTAACCATAAATATTTATAAAATATTTTTTACTATACGAATTTTTTAACCCGTACCCACACAGGTATAGACACTAATTTTAATAATTTACAATAATAGAATGAGTGTCCACATCCTCAATATGCTAGCAAACATATTGGAATAAGTATAATTTTAATGCTAACTAAGCATATATTATTTAGTTTTATTAATTATTTTTTGCAATTTCCTAACTTATTCATTGATTTTAACTTTTTATTCTATCTTTATAAAAATAATAAAATATGTATATTATATGATTTTGTCGATTGATCAGAATCTAAAAGTGGGCTGAAAGATGACGTCTTTTTGACTGGAAATTTGAGAAGAGGAGAAGGGTGTACCTACAAGGCACTCCGATGCTAAAGTCAGTAGGAGCACAAAGAGATACAAGAAAGAGATTAAGGCTTTTAGAATAAATATTAGATACTTGACCCTCACAAGTGTGAGGATTTATATAATACTCTGACACTTGACTATTGGTTCCTATTTTTGGACCTAAATATTAGGTTCCTAGAAAATAGGTAACTTCCAGGACTTAGTTAAAACGGGCAGTCGTGCTCGTAACTAGTTATTCCTCCGTGCAAGGTATTACGGGCAGATGCGTTATGAACGTTTTCCTAGTTGTCTGCTCTACGTGTGTCGACCAGACCAGGAGGCAGTTGCCAATACAGTCAGACGTGTGTCTTAAGCATTGTTGGTCTCGCTGTTCACGGGGTGTAGTCGACCAAATATGCCCGACAGAAGGGCCAAAGTTGGTGGGCCAACGTTGTTGGGCCATGTGGAAGGTAGAAGTGGATTGGGTCATGCCTAGCCATTGGGCCAGTCCAGAACAATAGCCCTCCAAGTCGTTGCATCTGGGAAAATGAGTGATGACTTAAGAGGTGCCCGCGCGCAGGGGACATTTCTTGCTAACCAAGTTTCTTTCTTTTCTAATATTTTGATTATCTTGCTAACCAAGTTTCTTTCTTTTCTTTTGTTTCATGTGTTGCGGGAACAATGATGAGGACAACAAGGCAAGAAGAAAGGTTGAAGAAAAGGAAACTCGTAGTTTAGCATGGAGAAACTCAGACTTGGAGATCTTTGGAGAATTTGTCGAAGGATTTGCAAAGATGTAGACTCAAGAGGCCATGGAACTATTGTGAAGTTGATGCAACCTCGAATCTTAGGCATAGAACATATACTTGTATATCTTGAAAAACTTGTAACATGAAGAAACTGTAATATTGCCTAGAAATTGAAAACTTGAAATTCCTTGGTTATTGATGAAGTTTCTTTGTAATATGATGCCATGGAGCTTTGAAAAGAAAACAAATTTAGACACTAGGAAATTGGAACTCTCATGTATGCTTGACAAACTTGAAGCATTTAGACTTGGAAATTCTTGTATTGGATTGATGTATCTTGAGTTTAAACAAAGAAATATGGATTGCCCATGCAATATTGCGAAGTTTTGATATTTAGGCAAGAATAAAAATCTCTTGAATTTGAAACTTGGAAGCTTATTAAATACTCCTTATAATTTCTTTTCCAAACTAACAAGAGGAAGAATTTCCTCCATTCTTTGAATTTTGGAACTCTTGACATAAAGTCTTTAAATTTCAAGAAACACAAATTCAAAATAAATGAATTCTCCATACTTGAAACAATTAGACTTAGGAATTCGTCTTTGAGAACATCACGAACAAAGCTTTAGGAATTTGGATCAAAAATTCAATTTTGATTCAATAATTATTAATGCTTCAACACAAATTATTCGTATCACAAGCAACAAACAATCAACGAATCTTCAAACTCGAAATTTTATATCATAGATCTTAACTTGAATGACCACAAGGATAATCTATTAAAAATAAAGCATGGCCACATAAATTGCAAATCAAATGATTAAGAAACTTTTAAGCCCAAAAATGACCTCTAAGTTTTTCACAAATTCCACACCCTTCTAAGCACAATTAGAATTCGCTCTTAGAAACAAATTTGTAGACAACGCCATTCATGATATATTGCAAAAATAATCTTCCAAAAACAAAATAAATTGAAAGAGTTATGGTCATTGGAAGTTGGACGAAAGTCATGTGAATTTAGGTCAAAGTCACAAAATGACCTCTAATATACTCAAACCTTTGATGGCCTTCTACATATAATTAGTTCTCAACTTGAAAAGAGAAAACTAAGATGATGTCAAGGAGATTCATATGTGTTGCACCCCAAAGTTTACCCTCTTTATTTAGGCTTATGTTTCATCATAAACATCATATTGCATTGCATTCATACATTGTGATGGGATCAAAGTATTTTGGTTATCAAGTCTTCCTCAAGCTTTGGAAGATTTATTGTATTGACAATTTGCTCAAGGAGGGCCTTATTATCTAAGACTCTGGATCTTTCAAGCCCAAAGGTATCACATATCTCAATATATCTTGTCCACCTCATTGGATCATCAAAAGATTGAGTATTGTGCTGTTTAAAAGGAGAATCACATCCTTTTGATTCATCAGTCAAAATCAGAGTCTTTTCCAAATTGGAGTAATTGGAGTCTGGATGAGCCAAGTATCGAAGCATCATTCTTTTAACACCATTGGAATCAATTTTGTTTAAGGAGTCTCTCATGATTCCCAGTGGAATTAGGGTTTTGAAGCTTGATTAGCTATCTCCTAATACAAAGTGCAAAACTAGGGTTTGGGTTTTAATCAGGGATTATTTGGAATTTTGAGTGGAAACTCTTTCCATATCCTCTATGTGTTTGGAATATCATATGTTTGAAGTTTTGTTCACCAATTTTGAAGAGAAGTGGTTCAATTGAATCAAAGGGGAAAAACATTCATTTTACTCAAAAGTCAACAAAGTCAAAGTTGACTAAGTAAACTTTTGGTCAGCATGAAACATTTTATATGTATTTTCACGTGGGATGATCATTTGATGATTGATTTTGATGAGCATTTCAAGTTTGAGAGGTTACTTGGATTTTAAGTTATCTTGGTGATTGAAAATTTCACTAAATATTCTTGATTTTGGTCTGACTTTGCAAAGAAGGGAAATAGATCTACAAGGACCCACAGGGGAAAAAACACACTTCTTACTCAAAAACAAAATTTATGAGCCTTTGAAGTTTAGGGCAAGTTAGGCATTTTTTGAGGCATCTGAGGCATTTAGCCAAGCAAGGCAAGGCATTTGGCGTAGGCAATTCATCAAACAGTTGGTGACATGCTTGTAATTGTTGATTCAAGGCATAATTCAAAAATGTTCCTCGTGTATTTTAAAGAGGGCTATGAAAGCTTCTCATTAAACTTGGAATTACTCAATTTGGTTTAAAATCGAAGAAGTTGTGATTTGGGGAAGTTGTATGTCAAAACTGGGATTCGAAGGAATCTGGCCAAGCCAGCACGTGCGCATTCCCGGGAAAGATAACTTGAGTTGCCCAGGAATCCTAAGCCTCATATCTTGCTCATCTCTCCATCATGTTTTTAGAACCTTAGCTTGTTTTGAAGCTTAGGGTATGTCCTTTAATTGGCTCAAGTAAAATTTGAAAATGCACGAGCCAATTTTCTTTGGCCTCCATTAGAAGTCAACTGACTTTTGGTGCATGCACCGGGATTTGAAGGCATCTGGCCAAGCCAACGCGAACGTAGTTTTTGGCAAGATAACTTGATTTACCCAAGAATCCTAAGTCTCATATCTTGCTCATCTCTCCATCATTTTTTTTGAACCTTAGCTTGTTTTGAAGCTTAGGGTATGTTCTGTAATTGGATCAAGAAAAATTTGAAATTGCACGAGCCAATTTTCTGTGGCCTCCATTAGAAATCATCTAATTTTTGGTGCATGCATGAGCTATACAAATTTCATATTTTGTTCACCCTTCGATTCTGTTTGGTTTTAAGTATTGCTGCATATGCTTTGCACGAATTGCACCTAATGTGCTTGGCAAAAAATGCCAAACCAAGTGCACACCTCATGGCCTGCACACCTTTCCCTCGTGCCTTTCCATTTTTGGAAATTTTCCCTCCACTCAAGTTTTCAACCACTGAATAGAAAAAGAAACTCCTACTTCAAGGCTCAAAGTGGTTGATGAGGGTTTCACTCCCTTATATCTCTAGTGTTTGAGGATTTTAAACAATGCATGTACATTGTCAATAGGGTTTTATCCAAAAGCATAAAACCAGAAAACTTACATTTTAATATCATCATCCTCCCTCCAATCTCTTCCTAGGCAAGAGAATGGGTAATAAGTTGGTATCATAATGCAAAAAGCAATTTAAAGTTGAAAACAAATTCGAGTGAAACAAATTGGTTTCTTCAAGATGAACATATTTGTTGTATTAAGATAATCATTCAAATGCAAACAAGTTCTTACATGCAAAATATGCAATGATAAACAAGAAAAATTACAAATGAGAAAATCAGTAAAAAATGATAATAAACTAAGGCTAATCATCCTTAAACTTCAGGGTATTATTCAATCATGTTTATTCTTCAACAAAGATTTGACTTGAACCTCAAGACCAATATCCTTAAATAACAAGATACCACTTCCGACCAATTTTTGGACTTCAACTTTTAATTGATAACAATGTTCGATACTATGCCCAGGGGCTCCCTGATGAAAAGCACATGACAAATCAACCTTGTAGTACCAAGGAATCTTCTCAGGAATCTTTGGTGGAGGTCGGGTCTGAACCAAATTTCTCTGTATCATGACAGGAAACAACTCTGTATAGGTCATTGGGATGGGATCAAACTGAGTGTTCCTCTGATCATGTTCTTGCTGATTTTGTTAACAAACTGGAGAAACAAGAGGTAAGTTGAACACATGGATGACAGGAGAAACATGTTGATTCTGATGATAATTGTTTCTTCTTATGGTTCTCTTCTTGGAAAAGTTATTATCAAACTTATTCACACCACTAACTGAGCCACCATCTTCACATGATCACCCCTTTAAGACATCCTATTCTAGAAGCACTCCCACATTCAATTTTTTCAGGGAAATTACTGGTTGTGTTGACTATAACCTTCTCACAAAAGAATGATTTCAGAGTTTCTGTGAAGACCTTTGCCATCTCTTCTTCCTTCTCAGAAGGATTTACTTAGACAACAACCAAAGTTTTTACAAAAACATTCAGATATTCCATACTAGCCTTCAAAGTAGTTATCTCTTTGCGGAGTTCAAAGATTTATTGCTTAATATTTTCCATCTTCTCTTAGAATGAGTGTTGCACTGACGCGATAACTTGACTTCTGAAGACAAAGAGCAGAGGATAAGACTCCGGGAAACTCTTAAAATCAAGACAAAAGTGATAATGATGTATGATATGCAATGCAAATGATTATTTAAAAGCTTTTTAAAACCAAGTTTTTAAAGAACTTTGGAACATTATAAACGAATTGAAAACATCAATTAAAAGACACAATTGGGATAACTAAAAAACTCATTTCATTAATACTGGAAGGGTTACATTTGAAGTACAAAATTCACTAATCCTACACAGAAGAAAGAGAAAGCTAAATCCTCAGGTCCACATGAACTGCATCCAAAAAAGATCCAAAACCATGTTGTAACGTCTTCTTAAGCTTGAATTTAGAATTCTAAAGGAAAATAAATCCTCTTGCACTCTTCTCTTTTACTTTGCTGATAATCGGGAAAATAAATCATCGACACAAAGAATTGAGGAACTAGATCAAAGGTGTGGAAAAATCCATCTTTAAGATAACTAGGAGAAATCCATGTTTAAGATAGCTATGAGAACTTGAAATCTCGAGGACTAGATACAAAAGATTCAGGCTTTCTCAGTTCTTCTGAATCAGGACTCTGGACACTGTACTTCTGAGTACTCTTTCCAAAATCCATATTTACAAAACTTGTGATGTTTGCAAAACAGAATTCGTAAGTTCCTCGAAAATTTGGTTAAAGTAATGCTTATGGGTGCATGGATGCATGATGCAACAATCACACACAAGATCACAAGTATAGGGGGTCCATAGGTTCGACGTCACGAGCATGAGGTCGAACGTACTACCCACAAGGTATGGTCTAATAGTTTATCACCTGCCGAGCAAGGTTCTAAAGGTTTCCCAGAGTTTACATCCTTCTTTAGGATATTACCAATGTCCCGATTGACTCGGTAATTAGTAATATTATCAAGAAAAACTCGTCTAAGTGTAGTATCGCGTGACAACCATTTCTGGATTACTCCGTTATAGTTTCTACACAACACCTAAAAGGCCAAGATGGGTTAAAGGTTCTACGGTCCTCAGTTTCATAAGGCTCCCAAGTCGAAAGTAGCACGTCTTCCCGATTACTCGGTAAATGACACTATAGTCAAAGGGTCCTCCACTGAGTGGGGGATCTCATGCCTCCCTTTTTAGGATTACTCCCTCAAAGTTAACATGACTATACCGCCCTTGCTATCTTAAGTTTGCCCAAGTCTGGGTAGAGGACTTATGAGAAATCACCAAGCACCCTGAAAACCAGGAAAATCCAGATAAACATATATACAACACATAATATATAATAAATAATAGCACATCCACAAATAAACAAAGATAGGCTCAACCCACTTAAGGATGGACCAGCAATAGGTCGATTCTTCCTCGGTGAAGTCGCCATTTTTCTGTAGCGATAGAAATGTTGAGACTAAGCCATTGGATTGACTTAACTCACACAGATCAAATAAAAATCACCACCGCGCTTTATTGTTTCTAGAGGGATGGGAAAAGAGAAAATAACCCAAAAAGAGGGGGGGGGGGAGAATCTAAGTTCGGGGGTTAGTTATGCAAAGGGAAGGTATTATCACCCTAAATATCTACGGTACTCTGCAGGAACCTCTTTCAAAATATGCATGTTTTGGCTATAAATGTTGTATAAAAAATAGATTATGGGGATGAGAAAAGAAGTATTTTTTATAATTTTTGCACCCATCGCAGTTGCGAACCTTTAGTGCCTACGTACCACTTTCTGTGTAATAGGGGATCTGGGTACTCGTACTTCACCTTTAAAAATTTTAAAACATAAGTGTGTTGGTTAATTTTAAGAGATGAGACATCATCGTCAGCTCCTAGTGGAAAACATACTTACTACCCATAATCATGATAAAGGAGAATTTGCATCATCTCAAAGTGGAGGATATGTCTTGGATTTTAAAATCAACAAAGCCTAGCTCAACACCCAAGTGGAAAATATCTCACTTCACTATATATTATAGAAATATAGTAGCTCGTATTACTACAAGGATTGACAAGAGTCTAATCTTTTGAGAAAAGTTTTAAAATAAAAGCCAAAGTGGAAAAATAGTTTAAATAAGATTGATTTACTTTTAGTCTTATCACAAAAATGTCAAGGTATTATTAAGTTGATTAAAGTTTGATTAAAAAAATATTTTGAAAATGCATGGACCTAAATCCAAGTTTATTGTGAAAGAAGTTCAGTTTAAAAACAAGAAGATTTTTGAAAAGGAAGTAGAAGATTTTTGAAATTAAAGAAGATGGGAGAAGATGAAGAGGCTACCCTAAAGCATAAGGTAAAAGCTATGGAAAAGAGTCGTCTAACCAACAAGAAGTCAACACTTAACACAATGAGTCAATGTAGAATTCACATCCTTTGGATTGAAACCAAACAAGCAAGGATAATAAACCTCTTAAGAAAACCAAGCTTCAAAGGAATTAAGTCTTCAAAAATTGGGCAGAGTAACGGATGTTGTGAAATCAAGCTTCTCAAATAAGCTTTTGTTTTGATGAAGACAAACCATGGCTAACAAAGAAGGCAAAGACTTTGGTCAAGAATCTAAGCATCTAAGGATAATATCTTCAATCAAAGCTCTCAACAACTTTAAAGGTATAATAATATTATCTACTTTGATCTTAAGATATAGATGCTCAAAAATGAAAAAGAAATGTTTAAGAATCATTACTCAAGCTTTTCAAAGATAAAATTTCACTTTTCATATGCATGCAATCGATTTACATCTTAGTGCAATCGATTGCACTCTTCAAAAATTCCAAATCTTTTGCTTCTGTTTCTTCATGCAATCGATTACATTATTTGTGCAATCGGTTGCAGTCTTAAAATTTTCAAAATGTTTGCTTCTGACTTTGCATGTAATCGATTACATAGTTGGTGCAATCAATTGCACTCAGTTAAATTTTGCTACTGACTTAACATGCAATCGATTACATTGTTGATGCAATCGATTGCACTCTTAAAATTTTGAAAAAATAGTTGTTGAAAACCTTGTGCAATCGATTACACTAAAGGTGCAATCGATTACACACTGCACGAATTTGAAAAATTACAGCTTTGTTCATGCCTTTTGATCATGCCTTTTCATTACATATTTTCACTCAAACTTAGCATTTGTTCATGATACATTTCCAGATCTTCATGTTGTTTCAAAAGGGTGTTATGAACATATAAATATTCATTTTCAAATTCATATCTAACACCTTCTTTCATAATATTTTTCTGAACTTTAAAAATACAAACTCAAGCATTCTTCATTTTCATGCATAAGTTTTCTACACATTTTCATACTTAAAACAAAAAACTTTGAGCAAATATATCTTGAGTCTTTGTACAATATTATTATTGAAAGAAGAAGATTATACATTGTCAAATCACTCTAAGTGATCAATATTACTCTACTCACTCAAACTCACAAATTGATATTTACTTACTTATTTTCCAGGATTGTGTGAATTAAGTTTAAGTGTTTTTGTTGAAATCTTGTCTTTCCAAGGTTCTAGATACAAGTGTAGTTATAGTGAGAGGATTGTTCTCATAGGTAACTTATTGAAAATCCAAGAGGATTGTTCTTGGTCCAAGAGGATTGTTCTTGGTTTGGTTGGTAGTTCTTATGTAAGTTTGCCACACTAAGGAAATCTCTTTCATGTTGAAAGGGGACTGGAGTACTCTCGGACTATGAGGGGAACCAGGATATATCGCCCGTGTATCTTTATTTTTCTGCATTTTTAAGCTTTCCTAAACTCACTTATAACCATAAAAATAAGAACCATCATAACTAAAAACCAGAATTTTTAAAAGTACCTAATTCACCCCCCCCCTCTTAGGCGCACTTCGTACTTACAATTGGTATCAGAGCAGGTTATAGGTAACCTGCTCCTAAAAGATCCATAATGGCTTCCGCAAATCATAATCCCGTTTTCATAGATGGTGGTCGTAACACTGAGCCTCCTTTATTCTATGGTGAATATTTTGACTTCTGGAAAATTCGCATGAAGGCGCATCTAGAAGCACAAGGAGAGGAAATATGGGATGCCGTCGAGAATGGTCCATTTATCCTGGTAACGATAATCAATGGTGTTGGCTCATCAAAGCCTAAAACTGCATGGGACGATGATGATAAGAAGAAAGTTCTATATGACAAAAAGGCAATAAACCTTCTTCAAGGTGCACTTAGTATGGACGAATTCGTCCGTGTCTCGACATGCAAAACAACAAAGGAAATATGGGATACCTTGGTACAAACTCATGAAGGAACGGCTGAAGTAAAAAGATCAAGACTAAATACCCTAAGTCAATAATATGAACTATTTCAAATGAAGCTCGGAGAAACCATTCTTGACTTACAAAAGAGATTTGTGCACTTGATAAATCATCTAAGTGCTCTTGGTAAAACTTTGACAAATTATGAATTGAATCTGAAAGTACTTAGGTCATTAACTAGGGAATGGCAACCAAAGGTAACGTCAATTTCAGAAAAGAAAAGTCTCTCCAACATGACATCCGCAACATTATTTGGAAAACTTCAAGAATACGAAACGAAACTCGGAATACTAGAAAAGCATGAAAATCAAGAGAAGAAATCCAAGAATATTGCTCTGAAGATAGACTCCAAGGAAGTTGAAAAGGAAAACAATCCAGAAGAAGATGAAAACTTCATGCTTCTTGTTAAAAGGCTTGGTAAGTTCTTCGGTAGAAATGACAAACCTTTTTCTCATTCAAAAGGAAAGAAACATTTTCAGAAAAAGGAAGGCTCCACATCAACACAAGAAATCACATGTTATGAATGTGGTAAGCAAGGTCATATCAAGCCGGATTGTCCAAAACTCTCCAAGAAAGGTGGCTTCAAAAGCAAGAAGGGATTCAAGAACAAAAAGGCTTATGTCGCATGGGAGGACAATGAAATAAGTTCCTCATCCGATTTCGATAGTGATGAAAGTGCAAATCTAGCATTGATGGCCTAACACCATTCCGATGATGAAGACAATGAGGTTAGTAATGAATTTTCTCTTTTTGATAGTGATGCACAAGGTGCTATAGATGAACTATTGAATGAATGCAAAATTCTGTATAAAACCATTTCATCACAAAAGAAACAAATTTCATCCTTAGAAGAAAAATATGTTTCAATGGAAAAATATCTCAAAGAAGAAAAACAAAAATCAAGTGATGAACGAAAAGAGAATTTTGTATGCAAAACTTGTGATTCAGTCTCTTTCCAAATTGTCCAATTAAAAAGAGTCATTGAAAGATGTGAAAAAGGGCCAATTAGATTGCAAGGTGTTCTTAGCCAACAAAGATACTCCAATGATAAAAGTGGACTTGGATATTCAAAGTTATCAAAACCAAGTTCCAACAAAACTATCTTTGTTAAGGCAAGTGATCAATCTTCCAAAGAGAAAGTGAACAAACCTAAAATAGTTCGTCACTATCCGAAAAAGAAAACATTTCCTAAGAAGAAATCATATCCTTCTAGATATAGAAGTAAATTTGAACCTACTTGTTTTTATTGTGGTATTAAAGGCCATACACCTAATGCTTGCTATGTTAGAAACTTCAGTGTGGCAAGTGGGAATTATGTATGGGTAAAGAAAGGCACTAATTATGAAGGACCCAAAGCAAATTGGGTACCTAACAAAACCTAATTTGTTTTGCAGGTATGCTTGAAGACCACATGCAATCTTGGGTATCTTGATAGTGGTTGTTCAAAGCATATGACAAGAGACATAAACCAATTTTCACATCTAGCACTAAAGGCCAAGGGTTTTGTCACTTATGGAGACAATAATAAGGGAAGAATCCTAGGCAAAGGCAAAGTTGGTGCTCCACCTTTCACATCCATTGAAGATGTTATTTATGTTGAAGGACTAAAGCACAATCTTCTAAGTATTAGCCAACTTTGTGACAAAGGCTTCAAAATCAAGTTCACCAAGGATGAATGTTTGATAGAAGACGAAGTCACTCATGAGGTTATACTTAAAGGTAAAAGAATCAATAATATATTTATGATTTCCCTTGATGATCCATCTTTGAAGGTTAAATGTCTCATGGCGAATAACGATGATTCATGGCTTTGGCACAAAAGAATTGCTCATATTCATATGGAACACTTGAATAAATTAATCAAGCATGATCTTGTCATTGGATTACCTAAGAGAAATTTCATCAAAGATATACTATGCGATGCTTGTCAAAAAGGGAAACAAACTAGATCAACTTTCAAATCTAAGAATGTGGTGTCCACTACAAGGCCACTACAATTGTTACATATGGATCTATTGGTCCATCGAGAACAAGGAGTTTCAGAGGTAATGTATATGCTTTGGTTATTGTTGACGATTTCTCTAGATATACTTGGACATTCATTTTAGTGCAGAAAAGTGATGCATTCAAGGCGTTCAAGAAGTATGCTAAACAAATTCAGAATGAGAAGTCTCTAACAATTGCTTCAATAAGGAGTGAGCATGGCGGAGAATTCCAAAATTCTCTATTTGAAGAATTCTGTGGAGAACATGGAATATCTCACAACTTCTCGGCACCAAGGACCCCACAACAAAATGGAGTGGTTGAAAGAAAGAATAGGTCTCTTGTGGAACTTGCTAGAACAATGCTTAGCTACTCAAACCTTCCAAAGTACTTTTGGGCGGATGCGGTGAGCACGGCATGTTTTGTTAGCAATAGAGTTAACATTAGACCAATCTTAAAGAAAACTCCATATGAACTTTTCAAAGGGAGAAAACCTAACATTGCTTTCTTTCATATCTTTGGGTGCAAATGCTTTATCCTAAACAATGACAAAGATAATTTGGGTAAGTTTGATGAGAAATCCGATGAAGGTATATTTCTTGGTTACTCACTCTCTAGTAAAGCATATAAAATATACAACAAAAGAACTTTGACTAAGAATCTATGCATGTTTCTTTTAAAGAAACTAACCCCTCAAAGGAGGATAGTATTTTTTGTGATAATGATGATGAAATTTTAGAAGGTCCTCAAGAAAATTCTTCCAAGGATCAACCCATCTAACTAGAAGAATCACCTCAACAAGAATCTAATATCAATGATCTACCAAAAGAATGGAGAACTCATAGAGATCATCCTATTGACAAAGTAATTGGTGATATAAGTCAAGGCGTGTCTACAAAATTAAATCTCAAGGATGCTTGCCTAAACATGGAGTTTGTCTCTCAAATTGAACCTTCCAAAGTTGATGAAGCTTTAGGCGATGACCAATGGATCATAGCTATGCAAGAAGAATTGAATCAATTTGAAAGGAATCATGTTTGGGAACTCATTCCTAGGCCAAGCAACAAACACAATATTGGAACAAGATGGGTGTTCAAAAACAAACTTGACGAGAATTGAATAATTGTTTGCAACAAAGCAAGATTGGTAGCACAAGGCTATAATCAAGAAGAAGGAATAGACTTTGAAGAAACTTTCGCTCCAGTTGCAAGATTAGAAGCTATTCGTCTATTACTTGCCTATGCTTGTTTATTAAATTTTCAGCTTTTCTAAATGGACATCAAAAGCGCATTTTTGAATGGATATATAACTGAAGAAGTAAACGTTAAGCAACCCCCCGGTTTCAAAGACTTCAAGAATCCATCTCATGTGTATAAATTAAGAAAAGCTCTCTATGGACTGAAACAAGCACCAAGGGCATGGTATGATCGTTTAAGCAACTTCTTATGCGAAAAAGGTTTTGAAAAAGGCAAAGTTGACAAGACTCTATTTATCAAGAAAACCAAAGACGACACTTTGCTAGCACAAGTCTATGTTGATGACATCATCTTCGGTTCTTCAAATTAAGAAATGTGTGAAGAGTTCTCATCAATGATGCAAGGAGAATTTGAAATGTCCATGATCGGTAAAATGAACTATTTTCTTGGACTTCATATCAAACAACTTATAGATGGCATCTTCATCAACCAATCCAAATATTGCAAAGAACTCTTGAAAAGGTTTGACATGGATAGTTGCAAAGAAATGTCTACACCTATGGGTTCTGGTTCTTATGTTGATCAAGATGAATCGGGTGTTTCCATCGACATCACAAAATATCGAGGTATGATTGGCTCCTTATTATATTTTACGGCAAGTCGTCCTGACATAATGTTTAGTGTTTATCTTTGTGCCCGCTTTCAAGCTAACCCAAAGGAATCTCATCTCACGCTGGTAAAGAGGATCATGAAGCATCTCAAAGGGACAACAAATTTCGGATTATGGTATCCCAAATGTAGTGTCTGCAACTTAATTGGTTATTCTGACGCAGATTATGCAGGATGTAAAACAGATAGAAAAAGCACAAGTGGTACTTGTCACATTCTTGGTAATGCATTAGTATCATGGGCCTGAAAGAAACAAGCATGTGTTGCTCTAAGCACGGCCGAAGCTGAATATATTGCAGCGGGTAGTAGTTGCGCTCAAATTTTGTAGCTAAAACAACAACTTCATGACTACGGACTCGATCTAGGGTGCATTCCTCTAAGATGCGACAACACAAGTGCAATCAACATCACAAAGAATCCCGTCATGCATTCAAGGACCAAACATATAAACATTCGACATCATTTTCTCTGTGATCATGTTCTTCAAGGAGATGTCGAGGTAACCTTTGTAGATACTCATAATCAACTTGCCGATATCTTCACCAAACCTTTGGCGAAAGAACCTTTCTACAAAATTCATCGAGAGCTCGGCATACTTGACGAACGCGACGTATAAGGTGCATTCTACCCTTGATATAACTTTTATATATGTTTTATACATGAATCTATGAATCTGTGTGCTACTATGTGATGGACAATGGGGCTGTCGAGGAGCAGAATGCGTTCTTCGAACGTCCAGAACCAGCTATGAAGAACCATCTTAAGCCACTATTTATTCGGGCAAAAGTTGGTGCCCATGGCGTGAATAAGGTTCTAGTGGATGGGGGTGCTGCAGTCAACTTGATACCCCACTTCATGCTGAAAAGGTTAGAAATACGCGAAGGAGACATCAAGCCCCACAATATGGTTCTATCCAATTATGAAGGGAAAGTGGGCAAAACACTGGGGGTGGTTCAATTGGACTTGACAATAGGCTCAAGCTGTAGGCCCACCATGTTCATGGTGATCGAAGCCAAGGCCAACTACAACTTGTTGCTGGGAAGGGAGTGGATCCATGGCGTAGGGGCAGTTCCTTCGTCAATGCACCAGCGATTAGTTCTATGGAGAGAAGATGGGATCGTGGAAAACATTGAATCAGACCAGAGTTACTTCATGTCAATAGTCAATTTAGTTGACAAGAGGAATTATGACAAACATCTGGCAAAGATTGCTCCTTGTGTCCCAAATGATGAAATCAACGAAACCAGAAACGCCCACTACTATATGACCCTTCGCCATGATGGCCTGTACTGGGATAGAAGAATAATCAGTGATGACGAAGGAGTCGAAAATACTATACAAAGACATCCAGCAGGCTGGGACTTCGACAACCTTACCCATGACTGAGTCCTCCTTTTTCGAAAGGATTTCGGCCTATATGGCTGAGAACGAATCAAAGGCGGCCTTAGAGGCTGAAATGAATAAACTGGCTGTGAAGATGAACGAAATAAGTGGGGATGGCTCGAAAGGCTCACCCTTTAAAGAAATTGAGATAGATCAAAGGCTGGACGCCATCTATGATAAAGAACCCTTAGGCTTCGAAAGGGACCCCATAGACTCAGGTGCCAAAATGTTGGCACAGGATCTACTCGAAGAAGTGAACTTAGGGGATGAAAAAACGAAAAGAATAACCTACATAAGTGCAAAACTTAGCCCAGGCCTCAAGCAGGAAGTGATCGAAGTCCTCAAGAAAAACAAAGATTGCTTCGCATGGGATTATGACGAAATGCCTGGTTTAAAGAGGGAGTTAGTTGAACACAGACTTCCAATCAAAGATGGCAAGAAGCCCATCAAGCAAACTCCCAGAAGATTCGCACCAGCGGTTCTCATAAAGATTAAAGCTAAGATCGAAAGGTTGCTGTGTTGCAGATTCATCAGAACCACAAGGTATGTCAAATGGTTAGCAAATATAGTCCCTGTTATTAAGAAAAATGGTTCTTTGAGAATCTGCATAGATTTTAGGGATTTAAACACTGCAACCCCTAAGGATGAGTACTCCATGCCTGTGGCAGAAATGCTAGTAGACTCTGCTGCAGGGTTCGAATACTTGAGTATGTTAGATGGATACTCTGGGTATAATCAGATTTTTATTGCTGAAGAAGATGTTGCCAAGACATCATTTCGTTGCCCAGGCGCCTTAGGCACTTACGAATGGGTGGTGATGCCTTTTGGTTTAAAGAACGCTGGGGCGACTTATCAAAGGGCAATTAATTCTATTTTCCATGATTTCATTGAAACCTTTATGCAGGTATATATTGATGATATAGTCATCAAATCTATATCTGCAGAAACACATTTGCATCATTTGAGCCAATCATTCGAACGAATGAGAAAACATGGCTTAAAGATGAATCCCCTTAAATGTGCATTTTTTGTGCAGGCTGGAGATTTCCTTGGTTTTGTGGTTCATAAGAAAGGGATTGAGATCAACCAGAACAAAACCAAAGCCATAATGGAGACGAAAGCACCTACATCAAAAAGGGAGCTGCAATCTTTGCTAGGGAAGATTAACTTTCTCAGAAGGTTCATTTCGAATCTGAGTGGAAGAACCCAAGCTTTCTCTCCGTTGCTTCGTCTAAAGCAAGGCCAAGCCTTCGAATGGAACAAAGCCCATCAGGAGGAATTTGACAAGATAAAAAGATACCTCTCTCAGCCTCCCATCTTGTCTCCACCTTCATGGGAAAAGCCCATGAGATTGTACATATCTGCCTCTGAAGTTAGTATAGGTAGTATGTTAGCACAAGAAGATAGCAATGGCATCGAAAGAGCCATATACTATTTAAGTAGAGTATTGAATGATGCAGAGACCAGATATAGCAATTTAGAAAAGCTATGTCTCTGTTTGTATTTCTCTTGTATGAAACTCAAGTATTATATAAAGCCTGTTGATGTTTATGTTTCATCTCATTTCGATGTCATTAAACACATGCTTTCGAAAACAATAATGCATAGCAGAGTTGGAAAATGGGCTTTAGCCTTAACAGAATATTCTTTGACTTTCATGCCTTTGAAGGCTGTGAAAGGCCAAGTGATTTCTGATTTCATTGTGGACCATTCATTGGTTGAGCAGACTGTCATGAGTTACGTCAAAATGCAACCATGGAAATTATACTTTGATGGTTCGACCCACAGGAATGGAAGTGGTGTTGGAGTCCTTCTAATTTCTCCTGAAGGAATTCCAACAAAATTCAAGTATAAATTAGATGGTCCTCATTGCTCGAACAACGAAGCTGAGTATGAAGCGCTCATTGTTGGACTTGAAGCTTTGTTGGAATTGGGGGCAACTAGAGTCGAAATTAAAGGGGACTCAGAATTAGTGGTCAAGCAAATAACAAAGGAGTATAAATGCATAAAGGAAAACCTGATGATATACTTCGTCATAGTTAACAGGCTACTTAGGAAATTTGAATACATGGATATTCAACATATACCAAGAATAGAAAACCAAGAAGCAAATGACTTAGCACAGTTGGCTTCGGGTTATAAAGTTTCTGCCAGAAACTTTGAGGATTTAGTTGAATTAAGGGGTAGAGTTATGGCTACTAGATTCACACCATCATATCTAGAGAGTATGAAATTGGGTTATGCTGAGAAATAGGGATTCGAAATATTAGCCATAAACACTTTATCAGATGCAGATTGGCGAAGTCCACTGGTGAGTTATTTAACAAACCCAACTCTGAATGTTGATAGAAAGATAAAATATAGAGCATTGTCATATGTCCTCATGGGAAACGAATTGTTCAAAAAGACCCAAGAAGGCGTATTACTGAAGTGCCTAGGAGAAAGTGAGGCATACTTAGCATTGTTAGAAGTCCACAATGGGGCATGTGGGGCACATCAAGCAGGTCATAAAATGAAATGGCTGTTATTTCGATATGGCATGTATTGGCCCAGCATGCTCAAAGATTGTATAGACTTTGCTAAAGGTTGCGAAGAGTGTCAGAAACATGCAGGGATTCAACATGCCCCTGCAGGTGAGTTACATTCAATCATTAAACCATGGCCATTTAGAGGATGGGCATTAGATTTAATAGGAGAAATAAATCCTGCTTCGTCTAAAGGACATAAATATATCTTGGTAGGAATAGATTATTTTACCAAGTGGATCAAAGCAATACCATTAATAGTTGCTGATCAAGAGGAGATTATTGAGTTTATACAGAAACAAATTATCTATAGGTTCAGATTGCCAGAGAGCATAACCACAGACCAAGGCTCTGTGTTTACTGGTAGAAAGATGCAAGAATTTGCTCTAGAAATGGGGTTAAGATTACTAACATCGACGCCATATTATGCTCAAGCAAATGGTCAGGTCGAAGCAGCTAATAAAGTGATAATAGGATTAATTAAGAAACATATTGGTAAAAAGCCAAGGAACTGGCACAAAACTTTGGACCAAATACTATGGGCCTGTAGAATATCTCCTAAGGAAGCTACTAACACCACGCCTTTCCAACTCACATTTGGTCATGATGCAGTTCTGCCAGTAGAAATTCATCTACAATCAGTTCGAATTCAAAGACAAAACGAAATTCCAGCTGCATTATATTGGGAGATGATGATGAATGAGTTAGTGGAATTGGACGAAATTAGATTACATGCATTGGAAATCTTGATGAGACAAAAAGAAAGAGTGGCCAAGACATATAACAAAAGGGTGAAAAGAAAAACATTCACTATTAATGACTTAGTCTGGAAAGTCATATTGCCCATGGACAAGAAAAATAAAACATTAGGTAAATGGTCACCTCATTGGGAAGGGCCTTTTCGAATAATAAAGGTATTCTCAAACAATGCATATGAAATCGAAGAGCTGATGGATGATAAACGTATCCTAAAGGTTAATGGGAAGTATTTAAAGAAATATAAGCCATGCCTGCAGGAGATTCGAATAGTAACAACGTAATCAAAATATCATAAAAATGCCAAAATGGCAATATGGGATGCCAAAATGGCGTTGTTCAAATATTACATATAAAAAACCAAATTTTAATCAAATGAACACTGAGATTTAGAAATAGGAATTATTCTTCAATCTGTTGAAGTTACTTCGAAAAGACTCAAGCCTTTGTTGAGCAAAACGTCTTGCTCCCTCTAAGGTGGCCACTTCTCCCTTGAGTTGTTCTGCAGTTTCCATTTTTGTAAGTCCCTTGTTGAGGAGCTCTTCGAATTGGTTACCAGCAGTATTGGTTTTGTAGGATAATTGTTGTTCTTTAGCCTCTTTAACCTTCTGTTGAAGTTCCTGAATTTTCCTTTCCCAGAGAAGGATGGACTCAGCTCGAGCCTCATAATCAGTTTTTGCTTGCTTTAGATGCATGGCTTGATCCTCAGCTTCTTGAGAGAGTTTCGAAGCATGCTCATAAGCAGCATCCATTGCAGTTCGTTTTTCTTGAACCTTTCTGGCAGCAAATTCATCTTGGAGAAGGTACCCAGTCATGTTGTCCAGCAAAGATTGAAGATCAAACAAGATAGAACTAACTGGCAAGGAGCAGGTAGCGAGGTTGACTTTTGTAAGCAACTCCTTCATAGTGTAACAAGCTGTGCTATCTTGTTTGAGCACTTCGAACAAATCCACATCTAGAATTATTCTCCTGATCCTGTTAAGAAGTACAATTCTTTCATCTGTGGGAAGCGGATGGCTAGTCGAACTTGTGCCAGCCCTAGCAGGTGGAATATCCCTTTGAGCCAGCTTCGCCTTCATGTACCCAATAGGGTCATTTCGTCTCAAGAGAGCAAGCTCCTCGTCAATCATTCGGGACAGAGACGCTTGAGGGAGTTCCACACGCAGGGGGGTCACGTCCATTTCAACTTCCATGGGTTTATTGTTCGCGTCACCATCCCCTTCTTTCGTTTCGTGCTCATTATCTTCTTCATCGTCATCCAAATCCACCACTTCGATATCTTTGTTCTCGCTGCTATTTGCATTTGACTCTGTCCCAGCAGTTGAACCATCGTTGGCATCTTCCTCCTCAGACCCTTCTCCTGCAGATTCTTCATTTCTTTGACCAGAATCGGCTTTCTCTCCTTCAGCGCGAGTGTCCTTTGGATCCTCTTGAAGGGTTTCAAGAGGGGATTTTTGAAGAGAAGTTCTTTGTAAAGCTTCTGCAGATTCATGAAGCGTTGCTTCATTTGTTTCTTTTAGAGGAGGAGAAGTACTCTGATCATCTTGCTGCTCAGAAGCCCCAGCCAGAACCGCCATATTGGAGGAACCTTTGTTCTATACAAGGTTGCTGGAATCTCCTTGAGGAGAAGAGTTGATCGGAGCAACAACTTTTGATGGTGAAGTCGAAGTGGTAAAAGCTAGATTTAAAATATCCTGCAAGAAGCAAAAGAATATTAAAAGCATGCACCAAGGTAACGAGAAATTATTTTGTCAAAGATTTAAAGTTCAATTTACCTGTGGACTCTCGGAAGAGAGGTTGCTAGCTATGCGTTCTGTTGTACCCCAAAATTTGCCCTCCCATTTCCTCAACATTTTCTCATCACAAGACATTTAAAGATCAAGATACAATTAGGGTTTCCTCTGCTCAAGACTTCTCCTTGCACTGTGGACTCAAATTAGGGTTTGTGCTTGCCTAAAGATGTGTTGACCTAAAATGCCTAAGATGACTTTCATGCTTCATATTGGACTCCCAAGTTTACCCATACCAAGTTTCAAGTCTTGATTCCAAGTTTTTCCCAGTCAATTGGACAGTTGACCTAGAAATCAGCTGTATTGGGGAAAAAGTCAACTGTGGCCAATTGACAGTCAAACCTCATGAAATTTGATCCACATCAACATTATGAACTCACATGGACCATTTGATCAAGTTTGAATCACAATTCCCCAAGAAATTTGATCAGATCACCAAAAGGGCAAAATGGTCATTTTTAGGGTTTTGACTGCACAAAGGCAATTTTTGACTGTTTGACCTAGCCAATGGCAAACCAAGCTCACATATGGACTCAAGGACCCCATGGAATTATCTTGACATGTTCATCAAGCTCAAAAGATCCCAAGTACACAAGATTGACAGTTGAATTTCCCAGTCAATTGATCAATTTTGACTGTATACTGAAAAGTCAAACTTTGACTTTTTGGTCAAAATCAAGAGTCAAGATTCATTTTTCATCAAAACATGCCAAATCATGAAACTTGTTCACCAAGAAATCACAAAATGCAAATTAGGGTTTGAAAATGGAATTTTTCATAACTTAGAATTTTTCTAAGTTATGGAAAACCCTAATTTTTTCCCAACTTTGCCCCCATCTTTTCACCATGATCCATTTGGATTCAAACAAAAGTCAAAACATGAAAGTTGTAGCTTGTTGCAAAATCTACAACTTTGATTCACAAAGTTTTCTCATTTGAAGCTTGTATCTCAAGTTATGATTTTTTGAATAAGGGCACTAAACCATCTTTTAACTTAGTGAAATTTGACCTATTTTGACAAGGTTTTCTACCCTACTTCAAGGCCACTTTTCATACCCTTCCACTTGGAATTTCAAATTGCATTTCAAAGATGGATTGTAGTACACATTACAAGCTTTCCAAAATGTCCAAGAACTCATCAAACAACCTCATAACTTGAGAGATTCGAATTTCACAAGTTGGCAAAAATTCACTTTTGTTCTTCATCAAAGCATGTTCATAAACTTGGCAAATTTGAATTCAGCATGCTTAAGCTACATTGCAGGCCTCTAATCCCATTCTCACTCAATAATTCAATGCATATCCTTTGTGTTCTAACATTATTTTGCTCATTTGGATAATACACACAAAATCAAGCCTAAACTAGAAAAAGCATGTTATCCATTCTTGTAAAGTGATACTTTATGGCAACTTTGCAAATCTATGAGGTACAATGCAGATCTTTGAAGCAAAAAAGCATAGGCATATCCCACTGATCAAGACTCAAAGGTGCAGCATAGATTGAGGCATTGTACTGGCCTAGAAACCAAGTTGACATTTGCTTGCTTCACATAGAAGTAACATCCATAACTTATGCTATCTCTCATATCAGTCAAGAAACACAGCACAAAAGATATCAAACATATTCCATAGACCACATTGAAGCTTTTGCTCGAGCCATTTGCCTTTCAAACCCTCTCCATCTCAGAATCATCCTCAAACTGCACAAACAGGGGTGCCCCTGCAGTTTGAGTGCAATCTCTCATTCCCTTCAAACATTTCTGTCCAAACCTGTTCCTCTACCTTCCTTACAACATATGCAAGCTATCCAGAAGCCAAGGCACGATCTGTAGTTGCTCTAACCACTTCCACCATTTTCACATCTTTGACTTGCAGGTGAAGTTCTATAGCTTGATACAGGAAGTTTCAAGACAAAGTGAGCATTGAAAAAGCATCCCTGGACCTCAAGGAAGCTTTTCCAATCATTACATTGCACTGAAAGTCTCTCATTCTCCACATAGAAGTTCAACTGCACAGGTAAAAGTTTGAATTCGTATCTCTCTTATTAGGCATATTTAGTCTTAAGTTTGTGAAGAAACAAAGTCCTACTCATAGCCCTGAACATGTACATAGCTTTACTTTTCATTTCTTTTGTCTGAGTGAAGAGAATTTTAGCTCTAAAAATGGTAGAAAAATTAGGTCAGAAAAGAGGGGGAGAGAAATTCTCCCTCATCTTGGAGAGATAGGTCATGTTCTTTATATGGTTAGAACCGTCTCTTCATGCTGAACATTTCTTGTGTTATGAGTTTTTGCTAAAAAGCCAGGAATCAAGAGTTAGAAGGGACTGAACATTGGCGCGCGTTTTTCAAATAAACTGTGCTGGAGGTTGAAGAAGGAGTGAAGTGGGCTGGGCTTGGATTTGTGTTGCTTTTCACACCCCATTTTTGGTTTACACCCCCCTGAGCCCATTCATTTATTTTTCAACATTTTTGATTTTTTCTTTTTGGGTTGACTTTGTTTATTTTTTCTCATGCCATTAAAATTTTTAAAATATTTTTTCCATCATTTTTGTATTTATGGCATATTTGTTTGTTTATTTCTTTTATTTATATACAAATATATATATATATACTATTATTAAAATAAATAGAAAATAATGTAGATACATTTTTATTTTTATTTTTACTCTCTGAAAATATTTCGCACAAAAAATACTTTTATTTATTTTATTAAAATATTAAATAAATATTTATTTTGTATAATACTCATTTAGGGTTTAATATATGCATATATACATGTTTATTAATATATTTAAGATAAAAATATAAAATACCTGATTTTCTTCATTTTTATTAATATTTGATACAAAAATACTTTTTTTCACAAAATACTTCATTTTATTTTATTTGTGTACATAATAAACAAATAGTAGAATTTAATTAGATAATAATACTTTTTATATAAAAATTAGGGTTTCTTACCCTAAGTTTCAAAATACTAAAAAATAGATACATTTTTATTTTCTTTTTCCTTTTACATAAATATTTTCTCATAAACATAAAAAACTTCCTTTTTACATTTCACATATTTATTTTGTTTACATTTAAATTATGCAATTTATTTACCATGCAAATATCCAATTGTTGTAATAACTTAGATTTAAATTCTTGTCAATATCCCCATTTGAACATTTGTACCCCCCTTCCCATATTTGGTTGTGTAATAGTTTAGTAATTTTAATTTCGCACTTTATTGCTTTCTAAATAATGACACGCTAGAATTAGGGTTTGAATGCGAAAAAACGATAAAAAAATAGTTTGACCTAATACAAGATAAACAAGCATGAAAATGGACACACAAATCACACTTGCACCCCCTAGGGTATTCCACTTGTTGCCTTCAAATAAATGGGCCATATTGTATGTTGAACATCTTTGGGCAAAACAAACAGTTTGAATGATCATAGTCCCTCGATAAAAACTTTTCAAAACAAACAAAAACAAATGATCAAGTCCCTTAGAGAAATTGCCCAAAGACATTTAACGTCGTTACAATTATGGTCTAAACGATGACCCGCGCCTGTCCCTTTCACATCCTAACACAAGGTTGCCCACCAAATACAATGGTGGTGCAAACTTGTTAAAAGGGTTAAAGTATAGCAATAGTCTTTTGAGAAATTTAGGAGTAGATAACCTCTTAGTTACTTGAATCAAACTTGCAAAACAAAACACTTGCCTATTTTTTCAAACCACACTTCACTACACTTTCAAAACAACTTTCAAAAACAAATGAAAACCTTTTCAAAAGACATACATCTTTGTATACATCCCCACATGGATCATTTCAAAGGTTGCCACCACGTTGGCCTCTTTTCAAAACATTTTCAAAACCCACACACTCAAGCACCATTTAAAACAATTGAAAACAAAAGGCAAGTGATCTAAGCAAGTAACTAAGAGCCCATGGATAACCATGGATAGAAAGGGTGCTAATACCTTCCCTTTCTATAATCTACTCCCCGAACCCAAGAAAACATCTCAAAAGGTTTTTGCTGTGCTTTTTAACCTTTCCTTAGGATAAAATAAAAAGTCGGTGGCGACTCTTGCTAACCGCAACATTTGCGAATACAAACGCAAACCTCAAGTCAGTTCTCCCACCGTATCACAGAACTGGCGACTCTGCTGGGGAGAATACTTAAAAGTGGAGTAACCTTAGGGTTTTAGATCACCTGTGTTTTCAATTGTTTGCTTTGTCTGCTTTTATATTTGTGGGCTTTGCATTGGAGTTTCATAGATCCTAACCCGGATCTGGGAAATACCCTTTTTAGGTAGCATAATCTGTGAGGGACCTGTCCGGCGTAGACCGACATGGGTGAAGCAGTGGCTACGTTGGTGTGGCATCTTAGTCTGTACCTATATCCCTTGTGTTGTAACGGGGAGAATATAGGTCTTCTAAGGGGTCGTTAAACACCAACCAACCTTAGAACCCTAAATTGACCAACTTGGCTATTAGGACAGTAGCAGTATGCTACACTCATTGAGGCTAAACTCTCGAGATGGTTCTGGCCGCGAGAAAAGATTGCGATGCTGGAGTTATGACCGATTGAGGGTAGCCAATGATTTGAGATCCTCTAGAACCCGGTTACTTTTGATAGGACAGGTTTTAACCCACAAAACCAAAAGAGGGTAATACCTGAAACTCATGCTGGCCTGAAACCTAAGGTTGTCTTGTGTGACTTGTGTGCTTTATCTGCCTATGTGAATACTTGTGATATGCTTCATCATAGCATCATGCCATCATACCATTGCATGCAAGGCTAACCCATTTCAAAGACAAAAAGGTTTCATCTTTGCTCTGTTTTGTAGGACATCATGATGCCTGTGCGAAGGAACACTATCCGGCTCAATTTTGTTCACCCACCTGATTTGCTTAAAGAGTTGGTTGACAGAATTCCAAACACTACCTCCTTCATCAACAAACATGGTTCCCTCCTTGGCTTGATCACTGCAAAATGGGACCAACAACTGATAAGTGTTCTGACCCAGTTTTATGACCCTCTGCATCATTGTTTCACCTTTCAAGACTTCCAGCTGGTTCCTACCCTGGAAGAGTTCTCTTACTTGCTTGGGATTCCTGTCTTGGAACAAACTCCTTTCACTGGTTTGGAAAAGACTCCCAGGCCTGAAGAAATTGCTGCAATTCTCCCCTTGACCAAAGAAGAGGTATTGTCCAACTGGGAAACTAGAAATGGGATCAAGGGCTTTTTGGTCAAATTTCTGGTTGGCAAGGCTAATGATTTCTGGAATGACTTGGACTTCAAAGCATATGAGGATATTCTGGCTCTTTTGATCTATGGTCTGGTATTGTTTCCCAACCCTGACACCTTCATCAGTATCCATGTCATAAGAATCTTCATGTCTCGAAATCCGGTACCCACTCTCTTGGGTGACATTCTACAACAACTCCATGCTCGTACTGCTCGAAAACGGGGAACTCCATGGTGTTGTGCTCCTTTGCTGGTAAGGTGGTTTATTTCGCACCTTCCTAAGTCCGTGCTGAAGAATGAAGAAGGAAAAGGTTGGGCTCGGAGGTTAATGTCTCTCACAGATAAGGATATCACTTGGACTCTCAGAGGCTTGGATGAGGTAGCTGTTATCGACCGTTGCGGAGAATACCCTAATGTCCCGTTGATCGGTATCCAAGGAGGAATCTCTTACAATCCATGTTTAGCTCTCCGACAGTTTGGAAGAGCCAGAGGAGATGGGCCCCATGAAATGCTGGTTCCTCACTTCCATTTTGAGTTTCAGGCAGGTAGTGACAAACTACGCCAGGGATTCATTAGAGCTTGGGACAGAATCCACAAAGCTGACCCACATGAGTTAGGACCAAAGACTTCTTTACCATTGGAGCCCTATTGCAAATGGGTCCGCATCCGTGCTCAGAAGTTAGGTATGCCGTACGAAGCTGTCAGACCAATCATCCTTGAAACTCCCAATGAAGATGGGGTTCCTCCAACTGTCCTCCCTCCTCAGATACCTACTGATTTTGACACCATGAAGAGATCTTGGGCACAGCTAAAGGAAGAACGGGATTTCTATCGGGAGAAGTTCAACGAGCAGGAAAGGAAGGTCCAAAGGCTGACTAAGCAATTGGAAGAAGAACGTGTCCTGAACAACTACATCAGCACTGAGAGGAGGAGGCCATGGGAGCATTGATGAGCTTTGATTATTCCCTTTTGTAGTTTTATTTCCTTTTCCGTATTTTTCATTCCTGTAATGCCTAAGGGCAAATTGTTGAACAGTTGAAAAATTTTAATCTAATGAAGTGTGTTTCCCTTTTTGTCTACAAAGTTGAATCTTATTTGTCTTTGAAAACATAAAACATACGCATTCCATTACACCATATGCATAGCAGGTACCCTATTTCACAGGTTGCTTAATTTTCTTCGCTGTTTATATGCACAGTCATCATGAATTCGGAGTCATCCAGTGAGCAAGCAATCAAGGCCCTCCAGGCCCAAAGTGCACAGTTTCAAGAAATGGTCCTAAGCCTAGCCCAGGGTCAGCAAGAGTTGAAGACTCTACTCCTAAAGAAGAAGAAGAAAAAGAGAACGGCGATGTTCAATACCGGACGCAGATTTGGGAACACACTCCACAATGAAGCTGATCCGACCACTTCTTCTGCAGAGAAAAACAGTCCCCAAGGGGGAGAAGCACCTAGTCCCGCAGTCTCCGACAACGAGACGGATTATAACGAGGAACAATACCCACCTGCTGCCGACAGATACAAACAATTGGAGGACCGCTTGAGCGCTATGGAAATTCAGAACGTGCCGGGACTGGATTTCGGGGATTTGGGATTATCTTCTGGAGTAGTAATTCCACACAAGTTTAAGGCGCCTGCCTTCGCCAAGTATGATGGGGTCTCCTGCCCAAAGCTACATCTGAGGTCGTATGTAAGGAAAATCCAACCTTACACGGCGGATAAAAACCTCTGGATTCACTTCTTCCAAGACAGCCTCTCGGGGTCTCAGCTTGAATGGTTCTACCAATTAGACGGAGCTAGCATCCGGCACTGGGAGGATTTGGCGACTGCTTTCTACAGACAATACCAATATAATTCTGATCTCGCTCCTACGCGTACCCAACTTCAGGGTATGTCTCTAGGGACGGGTGAAGGATTCAAAGAGTACGCTCAAAAATGGAGAGATTTGGCTGGCAGGGTGCAGCCTCCATTAACTGATCGAGAGCTGGTGGATATGTTTCTGGGAACGTTGTCTGGACCGTTTTTTAATCATTTGGTTGGTAACTCCTCCGCTGGGTTCACAGATTTGATATTAACGGGAGAGAGAATTGAAGCTGGCATCAGGTCAGGCAAGATACAGAAGGCTGCCTCTACAAGTGCTGAGAAGAGGCCGTTTAAGAAAGAAGCAAGTGCCGTCTATGGCCCTAGAAGACAAGTCAAGCCCGAAGGTCGCCAAGCCGTTAATGCTTTGGTCATCTCTAAACCTGTTGCTGCTCCTCAGCAGTACAATCAGCAAAGAAGTGAAAGGCCCAAGAGGCAGTATACCCGATTGAGTATGACATTATCTCAAATTTTACCCCAACTGTTATCCACCAACCTGGTGACCCTCAAAGAAGCTCCTAAGGTCGTCAACACTGCGTCCCCTAAATACAACCCGAATGCCCGGTGTGCTTATCATTCTGATAGTCCCGGGCACACTACTGATGATTGTTGGGCCTTGAGAAACAAAGTGCAAGATCTAATTGACGCGAAAGAAATTCAGTTTGAAGCGCCGGAAAGACCGAATGTTGTAACGGCTCCTATGCCCCAGCATAGGGTGAATGCCATTGAGGAAGAAGTGTATGCTGTTTCGATAGATGAAGTTGTTACCCCTTTGAAGACTGTTAAGAAGAACCTACTGCGGGCCGGTTTATTTCCGGGTTGCGGCGAAGGTTGCCCATTCTGTGCTATTTCCCTATCCGATTGTCCTTTGCTAAGGTTAGGCATCCAAGGCCTAATGGATAGCAAGGAGATTTTATTCAAAAAGACTGCTGTTCATTTGGTTCCAATGAAAGAAGTTTCCGTGATTACCATCTTCAAAAATCCAACCAAGGCTCCCCCAAAGAAGCCTATTCAAATCTTGACAGTTGCGCCTGTGATCATTACTGTTCCAGGACCCCTCTCCTACGTGTCTGATAAAGCTGTCCCCTGGCATTATGGGGCAGACGTATATGTAAATGGAATCAAGCAAGAATTTGATGCTAGTGCCAGTATCTGCGATATCACCGGTCCAGCTAAAGTCACCCGCAGTGGCAGGCTCTTCTCGCCTGACATTGCGCCACCCGCCATTCGAAAACCCCTCCTCATAAAACCTGCAAGTTTACCAAGTCCTGTTGCTGATCAAATTGTGTCCCCTGCTGCCGAGTCATCAAATGCTCGGGGCAAAGGGATTGAAGAAGAGCCTGCCCGGATGGAGGCACCAATACCCGTGAATGCTGAGGCCTCCCGACAAGAAATGGAGGAGATTCTGAAAATAATAAAGAAAAGTGATTTTAATGTTGTCGAACAGTTAGGGCACACACCCTCCAAGATCTCCCTGCTTTCCTTATTACTATGTTCCGAGGCCCATGCAAAAGCCTTGATTTCATTTCTCAAGACGGCCCATGTGCCGCAGGAGACGTCTGCAGTTCAGTTCACTGACTGCATAGCAAATTTGACGGCGGACAACGGCTTGGGCTTTTCAGATGCTGACCTAACCGCAAAAGGGAGAAACCATAATGATGCCCTGCATGTCTCTATTGAATGCAGGGGCACTACTCTGGCACATGTATTGGTGGACACTGGTTCTTCCTTGAATGTTCTTCCGAAAAAGGCTTTAGATCGTCTGGATTATGAGGGCCTGGAGTTGAAACCCAGCAATATCATCGTCAGGGCCTTTGACGGTTCCAAGAGGATGGTTCATGGAGAGGTTAACATCCCTATTCGTGTGGGCTCTCAAGTGTTTGACTCTACCTTTTACGTGATGGATATACGTCCATCGTACTCCTGTCTGTTGGGTAGACCTTGGATCCACAAAGCTGGGGCAGTGACCTCCACCTTACACCAAAAGCTGAAGTATCCCGTCAGGGGGAAAATCGTCACTGTGCAAGGAGAAGAGGAGTATATGGTGAGCCATTTGAATTCCTTCAGGTACATCGAGATGGACGGAGAATTTATTGAAACTCCCTTCCAACATTTCGAGGAGGTACATCCAATTTCAGCAGCTGCGGAGACAATAGCCGAAGAGAATGATTCCTTGAAGATGGTTTCCCTAAGGGATGCCCGGGCTGTGGTTCAGAAAGGCGATGGTGCACACTGGGGTCAGCTTCCTGACTTCACTCAGAAGAACGACAAGTTTGGGCTAGGCTTTACTACAGAGGCTCAGAAGGCAATGCGCAAAGAGAAGATTGGAAAGGCTCCGGTGTTTATTTCCAGCTCAAGGGTGAATGCTATCGAGGAGGATGTGGAGGAAGCTGAGTTTGATAATTGGATCTACCCGACTGCTAGCGACGGACCAAGCAACTGGACAGCAAAGGATTTTACCCCTATCACATTTGTCACGCAGTAATTGATTTCTTTTGATTGCCAAATTTGTAACAAACAATATGTTAAAACTCTGTTGGCTCGATGTCCTGCCCGGGGCATCGTAGCTCCATTTGTGAGGGCTTTTTGTATGACATTTTCATATATCATCAATCAAAACATTGGACGTTTGTTGCATTTCAAATCTTGTGCTCCTTTTCTTTCTGTGTTATACATATTGCAAAACAGCTATATTCACACACACTCACTTATACAGGTTTCAATCCACTCTGGATCTCACTGGCAACAGCTCTGCTACCGCCAGTTATGACTTCGAAAATCCGATCAACTTGGCCGAAGACGAAGGTGAAGATGATTGCGAAGTGCCTGGTGAACTCGCAAGACTGCTACTACAGGAAGAGAGGGCTATTCAACCACATGAAGAGCCTGTGGAGACAATTAACCTGGGTACTGAGACAGATAGGAAAGAGGTCAAAATTGGTGCCAATCTAGAGCTCAGCGTGAAGCAACGATTGATCCAGATGCTACAAGACTACATGGAGATCTTTGCCTGGTCCTATGAAGATATGCCTGGTTTGGATGCCGACATTGTAGTTCACCATTTGCCAACCAAGGAAGATTGCCCTCCAGTAAAGCAAAAAGTTCGACGAATGCGTCCAGAGATGTCTGAGAAGATTAAAGCTGAGGTGATGAAACAGTTTGATGCAGGTTTCCTTGCAGTAACTTCTTACCCTCAGTGGGTTGCCAACGTTGTGCCAGTGCCGAAGAAGGACGGTAAGGTCAGAATGTGTGTCGACTACAGGGATCTGAACAGGGCCAGCCCCAAGGATGACTTCCCCCTACCTCACATCGATGTCCTTGTTGATAATACAGCTCAACACAGGGTGTTCTCCTTCATGGATGGCTTCTCAGGGTATAATCAGATCAAGATGGCTCCTGAAGATATGGAGAAGACTACATTTGTAACTCAGTGGGGGACCTTCTGTTATAAGGTCATGCCATTCGGATTGAAAAACGCTGGGGCAACCTATCAGCGTGCCATGGTTGCTTTATTTCATGATATGATCCATCATGAGATTGAAGTATACGTTGATGACATGATCGCAAGGTCTCAAACTGAGGAGGAGCACCTTGATCACCTGAGGAAGTTGTTTGACCGACTCAAGTTGTACAAGCTGAGATTGAATCCCAACAAATGCACCTTCGGGGTGAGGTCCGGAAAACTGCTAGGTTTCATTGTAAGTGATAAAGGTATCCAGGTGGACCCTGCCAAGGTTAAAGCTATTCAAGAGATGCCGACCCCAAAAACAGAGAAAGAAGTCAGAGGTTTCCTGGGACGATTGAATTACATTGCCCGATTCATCTCACATCTGACTGCTACTTGTGAGCCAATCTTCAAATTACTGAAGAAAGATCAAGTGGTACGCTGGAATGATGAATGTCAGGCCGCCTTTGAAAGAATAAAGGAATACCTCCAAGAGCCACCCATTCTTATGCCACCAGTGGAAGGAAGACCTCTGATACTATACTTAACAGTGCTTGATAATTCAATGGGGTGTGTGCTGGGGCAGCATGACGAGTCTGGCCGAAAAGAGCACGCTATTTATTACTTGAGCAAAAAGTTTACCGACTGTGAGTCTCGTTACTCACTGCTTGAGAAAACTTGCTGCGCTCTTGTATGGGCTGCTCGCCGGCTGAGACAGTATATGCTGACTCACACTACTTTATTGAATTCAAAGATGGATCCCATCAAGTACATATTTGAAAAGCCTGCTCTGTCTGGAAGGATAGCGAGATGGCAAATGATCTTAACAGAATATGATATCCAGTATACAACTCAGAAAGCAATTAAGGGGAGTGTACTGGCTGATCATTTGGCACACCAACCTGTGGACGATTATCAATCATTGAACTTTGATTTTCCAGACGAAGACATCATGGTGGTAACTGACTGTGAAGTACCTGGACCGGATGAAGGACCTGAGGAAGGATCCCGATGGTCTATGCATTTTGATGGAGCCTCCAATGCTTTGGGTAACGGCGTCGGCGCTGTAATCATATCTCCCAAGGGGACTCATACTCCACTCACCGCCCGATTATGTTTCAGCTGCACCAACAACATGGCAGAATATGAGGCATGCATCATGGGTTTACAAGCTGCGATCGATTTGAGGATCAAGTTTCTAAGTGTCTTCGGAGATTCCGCTCTCGTGATCAATCAGATCAAAGGCGAGTGGGATACGAAACACCCGAATCTCATTCCTTACAAGGAGTATGTATCGACCCTGCTCCCCCACTTTGAAGAGATAACTTTTGAACATTTCCCCAGAGAGGAAAATCAGCTAGCGGACGCACTAGCCACGATGTCTTCAATGTTTAAAGTTAAATGGGACAATGAGGCTCCCCAAATCCTAATCTGGAAGTTGGATGAACCGGCATACTGCTGCGAGCTCGAAGCTGAGAAGGTGACTGAAAAACCCTGGTATCACGAGGTGAAGAGGTACTTGGAAGCTCAGGAATACCCTGAAGGTGCATCTGTCAACGACAAGAAGTTCATGAGGAGGTTTGCTGCAAAATTCTTCCTCAGCAACGGCATTCTCTACAAACGGAATCATGATTCAACTCTGTTACGTTGTGTGGATAAGGCTGAAGCAGAGAAAATTATGATGGAACTACATGAAGGTACATTTGGGACCCATTCCAGTGGACACACCATGGCTAAGAAAATCCTTCGGGCAGGATATTTCTGGTCCACGATGGAAGCCGATTGTTACCAACACTCCCGAACTTGTCATAAATGCCAAATCTATGCTGACAAGGTGCATATCCCTCCGGTTCCTTTGAATGTCCTGACGGCACCTTGGCCTTTCGCAATGTGGGGCATCGATATGATCGGTGAGATCCGACCGACGGCATCCAATGGGCACCGTTTCATCTTGGTGGCAATCGATTACTTCACGAAATGGGTTGAGGCAGCTTCATATGCCACGGTAACCAAGAGTGTCGTGGCACGTTTCATCCGGCATAATCTGATATGTCGGTACGGTGTCCCGGAGAGAATCATTACGGACAACGGTACCAATCTCAATAACAAAATGATCACTGAACTCTGTGAACAATTCAAGATATAGCACCACAATTCTTCCCCCTATCGGCCGAAGATGAATGGGGCTGTAGAGGCAGCCAATAAAAATATCAAGAAAATTGTGCAGAAGATGACAGTGACCTATAAGGATTGGCACGAGATGTTACCATTCGCTCTTCATGGGTACCGCACCTCAGCAAGGACGTCAACCGGGGCAACTCCCTTCTCCCTAGTCTATGGCATGGAGGCAGTCTTGCCGATTGAAATCCAGATACCCTCTCTTCGGATAATGAAGGATGCAGACTTGAATGAAGATGATTGGATCCAGACTCGACTTGATCAACTAAATCTGATTGACGAAAAGAGGCTCACTGCTATCTGTCATGGTCAAATGTATCAAAAACGGATGATCAGGGCATTTAACAAGAAAGTCAGACCGCAAGAGTATCAAGTTGGGGACCTGGTAATCAAACGCATCATCCTTCCTCAAAGTGATCCCCGGGGCAAATGGACCCCTACTTACGAAGGGCCATTTGTGGTTAAGCGTGTGTTCTCAGGAGGAGCCATGATCCTAACCACCATGGATGGTGACGACCTTCCTCACCCCGCCAATGCAGACATAGTGAAAAAATACTACGCATAAATAAAAGACCCGCTAGGTTGACATACCTAGGCAAAAATAAGGGCTTCCCGGCGAACCAAAAGGGTTCGGGCAAAAATAAGGGATGAAATAAATAAAAATCTGTACACCCGGCAAGTCGAAAACCTGAAAGGGCGGCTTGGGAAAAAAAGGGTATCCCGTTGGACTGAAAACCCGAAAGGGCGGTCCAGGCAAAAGTTAGGGATAAGAGCGTAACACTATGTCTCATTGGATCACTTCGCACCCGGAATTCGGCATCAACTATCTGGCTCAAATTTCAGCATCGACCAATCAGCTTCATCTTCGACCAGGCAGCAAAGCGATGAGACGTTCGAAGACATAAAGGCAATAGCAGAGTTGGAACCCAGTGGGATGGTTCACATAGCTGTTTTGTTTTTCAAATTGTAAACTCTATGATATTTGGCGATGTCCTCTTACTAGGATGTCAGTCTCTTGTACAAAAAACGCCCATTCACAGGCAAAGTTTAAATCAATGAAAGTTCACTTGTCCATACAAATTGCCGTTGTTTTTCTTTTTTTTGTTTTGCGAAGAACGTCCAATGTTCATTTTTGATATATGCATTTGACATTAAATTGCTGATTCATGAATGTTTGCATATGAAAAAAAGATTAATTACAAGTGACATCAAAGACAGGGGCAATGTGGAGTTGTCTAATGCGGTCTAGTTGTTTTGTTCACCAAAGCACCAAGGCAGGTTCAACTGAAGAATGTGGCCAAACCATCTTAACTCCCCGCAGAGTAAAGCAAAATTCAGCAGCACTTTCCCCAAGCAGGAGTCGACTCCCCGTCGATCCTGAAAAAGGCTCATCCCCCGGCAGGTCTTAGAAGCTCATCCCCAGTAGATTCTGCAAGCTTATCCCCGGCGAAGTACGAACGTCTCGCCCAAGTTTTATTTAGAGTTATTTCCTCACAAGGACTTATAACTGGGTTATCCTCAGCTAAAAGCCCGGAAGACCGTTCCCGGCAAAAGTTCCTTCAATCCCCAGCGAAATCTATCTTTGGTTTTCCCAAGCAGAGTTTATCTTTGGTTTTCCCCAGCGGAGTTTATCATCATTATCCTCGGCGGAATCCATTGTTAAAGTCCTCAGCAGGCCTCTCATCAGAGCTTTGGTCAAGCATCTCTTCCGCAGAACAGCTTCCCGGTCATTCGTCAAGGATTTATTTTCCTAAGATGAAATTACACTCATAAACATTTCACATTTTCATACATTCTGCTTACATACATGATGAGACACATACAATATCAAATGTTGAACATCATGACATCATGCATATCATACATCATGACATTGCATACAGCTTACATCTTTGCCTTTTCAGGAAAAAGACAATCTCAAAAAAGACTACTTTCAACTGTCACAATTCCAGACTCGATTCCTGTATCTAGCCAGGGCACGTCTGAAGAGTTCAAAGATTCAACTCCTGTATCCAGCCAGGGCACATCTATCAACTACAATATTTCCAGATTCGACTCCTGTATCCAGCCAGGGCACATCTATCAACTACAATATTTCCAGATTCGATTCCTGTATCCAGCTAGGGCATATCTGTTGACCACATTTCCAGACTCGATTCCTGTATCTAGCCAGGGCACGTCTGCAGAGTTCAAAGATTCGACTCCTGTATCCAGCCAGGGCATATCTATTGACGACTATTTCCAGATTCGACTCCTGTATCCAGCCAGGGCATATCTGCATAAGGAGAATGAAGATCAAACACCTGTAACAAGCCAGGAAAACATCTGTCTTTCTTAAACACATAAGTTCTCGCTAAGGAACCTCTTATGCGATCAACACTTCCGAATGGCATCTATAAGACCATTCCCGACAAAGTTCTGTCACTTTTCCAGATGGCATCTACAAAGCCCATCTCCCTATCCACCATCTCTCCAAATGGCATCTATAAGCCCATTCCCGACACCACATTGTTGAGACTCCAGCATGCGAGTGCAAATTTCCGGGCACTCTAGTGTCCAATCTCCTTTTACCCTCGAGTCACGAAAGGCAAACTTGCCAATCTAACTCTTCAGGTCCAAGAAGATTGAACAGGGGCAACTGTTGTACCCCAAAATTTGCCCTCCCATTTCCTCAACATTTTCTCATCACAAGACATTTAAAGATCAAGATACAATTAGGGTTTCCTCTGCTCAAGACTTCTCCTTGCACTGTGGACTCAAATTAGGGTTTGTGCTTGCCTAAAGATGTGTTGACCTAAAATGCCTAAGATGACTTTCATGCTTCATATTGGACTCCCAAGTTTACCCATACCAAGTTTCAAGTCTTGATTCCAAGTTTTTCCCAGTCAATTGGACAGTTGACCTAGAAATCAGCTGTATTGGGGAAAAAGTCAACTGTGGCCAATTGACAGTCAAACCTCATGAAATTTGATCCACATCAACATTATGAACTCACATGGACCATTTGATCAAGTTTGAATCACAATTCCCCAAGAAATTTGATCAGATCACCAAAAGGGCAAAATGGTCATTTTTAGGGTTTTGACTGCACAAAGGCAATTTTTGACTGTTTGACCTAGCCAATGGCAAACCAAGCTCACATATGGACTCAAGGACCCCATGGAATTATCTTGACATGTTCATCAAGCTCAAAAGATCCCAAGTACACAAGATTGACAGTTGAATTTCCCAGTCAATTGATCAATTTTGACTGTATACTGAAAAGTCAAACTTTGACTTTTTGGTCAAAATCAAGAGTCAAGATTCATTTTTCATCAAAACATGCCAAATCATGAAACTTGTTCACCAAGAAATCACAAAATGCAAATTAGGGTTTGAAAATGGAATTTTTCATAACTTAGAATTTTTCTAAGTTATGGAAAACCCTAATTTTTTCCCAACTTTGCCCCCATCTTTTCACCATGATCCATTTGGATTCAAACAAAAGTCAAAACATGAAAGTTGTAGCTTGTTGCAAAATCTACAACTTTGATTCACAAAGTTTTCTCATTTGAAGCTTGTATCTCAAGTTATGATTTTTTGAATAAGGGCACTAAACCATCTTTTAACTTAGTGAAATTTGACCTATTTTGACAAGGTTTTCTACCCTACTTCAAGGCCACTTTTCATACCCTTCCACTTGGAATTTCAAATTGCATTTCAAAGATGGATTGTAGTACACATTACAAGCTTTCCAAAATGTCCAAGAACTCATCAAACAACCTCATAACTTGAGAGATTCGAATTTCACAAGTTGGCAAAAATTCACTTTTGTTCTTCATCAAAGCATGTTCATAAACTTGGCAAATTTGAATTCAGCATGCTTAAGCTACATTGCAGGCCTCTAATCCCATTCTCACTCAATAATTCAATGCATATCCTTTGTGTTCTAACATTATTTTGCTCATTTGGATAATACACACAAAATCAAGCCTAAACTAGAAAAAGCATGTTATCCATTCTTGTAAAGTGATACTTTATGGCAACTTTGCAAATCTATGAGGTACAATGCAGATCTTTGAAGCAAAAAAGCATAGGCATATCCCACTGATCAAGACTCAAAGGTGCAGCATAGATTGAGGCATTGTACTGGCCTAGAAACCAAGTTGACATTTGCTTGCTTCACATAGAAGTAACATCCATAACTTATGCTATCTCTCATATCAGTCAAGAAACACAGCACAAAAGATATCAAACACATTCCATAGACCACATTGAAGCTTTTGCTCGAGCCATTTGCCTTTCAAACCCTCTCCATCTCAGAATCATCCTCAAACTGCACAAACAGGGGTGCCCCTGCAGTTTGAGTGCAATCTCTCATTCCCTTCAAACATTTCTGTCCAAACCTGTTCCTCTACCTTCCTTACAACATATGCAAGCTATCCAGAAGCCAAGGCACGATCTGTAGTTGCTCTAACCACTTCCACCATTTTCACATCTTTGACTTGCAGGTGAATTTCTATAGCTTGATACAGGAAGTTTCAAGACAAAGTGAGCATTGAAAAAGCATCCCTGGACCTCAAGGAAGCTTTTCCAATCATTACATTGCACTGAAAGTCTCTCATTCTCCACATAGAAGTTCAACTGCACAGGTAAAAGTTTGAATTCGTATCTCTCTTATTAGGCATATTTAGTCTTAAGTTTGTGAAGAAACAAAGTCCTACTCATAGCCCTGAACATGTACATAGCTTTACTTTTCATTTCTTTTGTCTGAGTGAAGAGAATTTTAGCTCTAAAAATGGTAGAAAAATTAGGTCAGAAAAGAGGGGGAGAGAAATTCTCCCTCATCTTGGAGAGATAGGTCATGTTCTTTATATGGTTAGAACCGTCTCTTCATGCTGAACATTTCTTGTGTTATGAGTTTTTGCTAAAAAGCCAGGAATCAAGAGTTAGAAGGGACTGAACATTGGCGCGCGTTTTTCAAATAAACTGTGCTGGAGGTTGAAGAAGGAGTGAAGTGGGCTGGGCTTGGATTTGTGTTGCTTTTCACACCCCATTTTTGGTTTACACCCCCCTGAGCCCATTCATTTATTTTTCAACATTTTTGATTTTTTCTTTTTGGGTTGACTTTGTTTATTTTTTCTCATGCCATTAAAATTTTTAAAATATTTTTTCCATCATTTTTGTATTTATGGCATATTTGTTTGTTTATTTCTTTTATTTATATACAAATATATATATATATACTATTATTAAAATAAATAGAAAATAATGTAGATACATTTTTATTTTTATTTTTACTCTCTGAAAATATTTCGCACAAAAAATACTTTTATTTATTTTATTAAAATATTAAATAAATATTTATTTTGTATAATACTCATTTAGGGTTTAATATATGCATATATACATGTTTATTAATATATTTAAGATAAAAATATAAAATACCTGATTTTCTTCATTTTTATTAATATTTGATACAAAAATACTTTTTTTCACAAAATACTTCATTTTATTTTATTTGTGTACATAATAAACAAATAGTAGAATTTAATTAGATAATAATACTTTTTATATAAAAATTAGGGTTTCTTACCCTAAGTTTCAAAATACTAAAAAATAGATACATTTTTATTTTCTTTTTCCTTTTACATAAATATTTTCTCATAAACATAAAAAACTTCCTTTTTACATTTCACATATTTATTTTGTTTACATTTAAATTATGCAATTTATTTACCATGCAAATATCCAATTGTTGTAATAACTTAGATTTAAATTCTTGTCAATATCCCCATTTGAACATTTGTACCCCCCTTCCCATATTTGGTTGTGTAATAGTTTAGTAATTTTAATTTCGCACTTTATTGCTTTCTAAATAATGACACGCTAGAATTAGGGTTTGAATGCGAAAAAACGATAAAAAAATAGTTTGACCTAATACAAGATAAACAAGCATGAAAATGGACACACAAATCACACTTGCACCCCCTAGGGTATTCCACTTGTTGCCTTCAAATAAATGGGCCATATTGTATGTTGAACATCTTTGGGCAAAACAAACAGTTTGAATGATCATAGTCCCTCGATAAAAACTTTTCAAAACAAACAAAAACAAATGATCAAGTCCCTTAGAGAAATTGCCCAAAGACATTTAACGTCGTTACAATTATGGTCTAAACGATGACCCGCGCCTGTCCCTTTCACATCCTAACACAAGGTTGCCCACCAAATACAATGGTGGTGCAAACTTGTTAAAAGGGTTAAAGTATAGCAATAGTCTTTTGAGAAATTTAGGAGTAGATAACCTCTTAGTTACTTGAATCAAACTTGCAAAACAAAACACTTGCCTATTTTTTCAAACCACACTTCACTACACTTTCAAAACAACTTTCAAAAACAAATGAAAACCTTTTCAAAAGACATACATCTTTGTATACATCCCCACATGGATCATTTCAAAGGTTGCCACCACGTTGGCCTCTTTTCAAAACATTTTCAAAACCCACACACTCAAGCACCATTTAAAACAATTGAAAACAAAAGGCAAGTGATCTAAGCAAGTAACTAAGAGCCCATGGATAACCATGGATAGAAAGGGTGCTAATACCTTCCCTTTCTATAATCTACTCCCCGAACCCAAGAAAACATCTCAAAAGGTTTTTGCTGTGCTTTTTAACCTTTCCTTAGGATAAAATAAAAAGTCGGTGGCGACTCTTGCTAACCGCAACATTTGCGAATACAAACGCAAACCTCAAGTCAGTTCTCCCACCGTATCACACGTTCCAACATTACGTTGGAGGTTGGAGATGGAATTTTGGATTTAGGTGAGGGAGCAGCATCCCTGGAATCGAGTCCACAGACACTAGTTGGTACAACACTTTTTGAAATATCCTTCTTCTGCTTCTTCTTCGAAGCAGCTGGTAAATTCCCTCCAGCCTTGGGGTCTTCCCCAATAGTGTTTGTTTTTCGCTTCTTTGGAGTGGTAGGCGGAAGTTGGTTGGTCTGAAAAGATTTAAACAAAGAGTTAGATGCAAATCATGAAGCATTAGTGTATTCGAACATTAAGGCTAAGTGATTACCTGTGGAATTGGAGCACTGGCTATTACTGGTATTGTTGTTGTTGTTGTTGCAGCAATTGTTGTTGGTTCAGATAGAGTCACATTGTCAATGGTTTCGATAGAGGCTTGAGAGGCGCTCCCTTCTTTTGACTTTGTAGCAGCAGTCTTTATCCTGATGGCTGAAAATCGAAACAATTAAGGCAAAAGTTAAAGATATAGAAAATGAGAAACGTTTGGGATTTTCCCAAGCATTCGCACCTGTGCCTTGATCAGATTTAATCGACATGGCAGAAAGGTCATAGCGAAGATGTCTTGGGAAATCATGGAGCCAGTGTCGAGCCCATGTCACAGTCACAGATGGCTTTGGTTTCTTTTGAAGATATTTGAACATTTCTTTGCAAGTGAACCACCAAGGGTATGGAGGAAACCAAGCCAGAGCCAGTTCTGTGGTAGGTAACCTAGGAAATTTAGGTGGATGCATTTCGAATGCCAACCTATACCTATCCTCAGGTGACAACCCTGAAGGAAGTTTTAACTTAGAAACTTTTTCTTTGAATTTTTCCTTCAAGGTCTCATCCGCTTGATGCACAGTGGATTCCAAGTGTGTGGGGTCATAAGTATTTTCGAAATAATTTTGAAAAGCCTTAATCTCTTTGGCATGAGTGAACATACCTTTCTTGGATGGTACCTGCACATCGAATGCATCAGTTAGTTTCTGCTGAATAGCAAGAGTATCAAACATATAAGTCTGATAGAACTTTGTCCACCATTCCAGAAACCCATTTGCTGTAAGGTGTGTAGGTTCGAAAGTTATTAGTTCAAAATGGGCGAAGCCTTGGTATTGTTCCTGCTGTAGTTTGGCTTCTCTTGCCTTGAAGGTTCGCCCAGAGGTAATGGCATTTTCCGTTTGGAATAGGGGTTCAGGAATTAGCTGGCACAAGCCAAATTGTCTCGAAACGAAGTTGGGCTGATAAGCAAAATGGAAAATTTGATTCTTAGCAGGAGTAATTCTTGAAGAAATTAGTATGGGTAGCAAAAATGCTCTCCATACATCTTGAATTTCTTTGCTTTTGACAGCTTCTGAGAGAGCCATGGTGAACCATGAAGGTCCATGAGTCCTTGAAGCAAAAGGCGCCATGGTCTCTTCGAACTTATGCCTCTTGGAGAATATCATGATATATTTTGAGAATAGAACTTTGAAGTCATCCTTATCATCGTTTGGGGTTAGTCTTCGCAGCCTAGTGCCTTCGATGATTCTATCCGCTATTTCAGGGTCTTGTTCAGCAATAGTATTGGCAGTTGATAGTGAAGGTTCGAACGTGGCATTTAGCCATAACTGAAGTAACCAGAAAGGGCCAGCTAGCAGGATATTCTTGGAGGTGTGAGACTTCAGACTCGAAACAGCTGACCTTAGACATTCGTAAAGATCAATTAATAGCAGTTCACTTAAGCACACCCTCCGATTCTCATGCAAATCTCTAGCTAGAGGAATAAACCTACTGGCTACCTGTAGGGATCTGCTGCAAAAGACATACCTTGACAACCACAAGGTAAGGAAAGCAATGTGTTCCACATCCGACACACTGTCTCCTTCAGTGTGATAGTGGCTGATAAACTTTGAAAAGCTTGCTAGCTTGACTTCGAAGTCAATAATACTCGAATGCTCTTCATTGTCAGGGATATATGTTTCTCCTATTGGTGATAGCCCAGTAATGGCTGCTATGTCAAAAAAGGTGGGTGTAATCATCCCACCAGGGAGATGGAAAGTATTGTAAGTACTGTCCCAGAAATATAGGGATGCGAATAACAATGGGTGGCTATAAGTAAAACCTGGTTTCGACAGTTTAATCAAGTTGTAGATACCTAATTCTTCCCATTGCTGGGATTTCTTAGCTTCTACCTTATTAAACCAGTTATGATAAGCTGTGTCGAAGGTGGGGCAAGATCGAAACGGTTTGAAGTTACTCTTTACATAATCTAGTACGAAAGGGTCCTTAGGGGGAACAATTGGATTTTCTATGATGGTTGAATCAGAAGACTCTATTGTCTTAGGGGCATCCATTTTATTAAACAGAGGTTTGAAATTATAACAAACTGGGAAAATTTTTCTGGTGTCTTTAAAAATTTCAAAGACTGTAAGAGGTCCCATTAAATCTAACCTCTTGCCAGCGGCGTTAGTAGGAATTAGTACCTGGGATGCATAAAGCATTTCTTTCTCTTTTGAGATCATCTGGGGAACAAGAACAGATTGGCCTTGGTAGGTGCCAACCTTACTTTCCATTGTCGTTCCTGTGGTCTTTCCTTTCTTTTTGGAAGCCTTTTTTAGTTGAGATGAAGTTGAAGAAGACATTGTTCAAAGAATGTTGGAAGTTTAGGGTTTCGGTGAGAAAAGAGGAAGAAAAGATTCAGAATGTGGGAAGAAAAGAAAAGACTAAGTTGATGGGTTTTTATAATGTGGAAGTTTAAGCATCCACTGAGCAAGATTGTGATACGTGGTAGTCGTGGGTTGGTTTGATGAAGAGGTGGCGTAAAGTTAATATTGGTAATAGGCGTGATTAAAGATAATCATTATTTTGTAACTGCACCATGCTGTGAAATGGTTCAAGGCGGTTAAGGAATCTGAAAAGCATTGTGATTGACGTGACTGGAGTCATATGCAATAAATGTTACTATGATTCGAAGGTCGCATCAAAATCTTGTGTATATGTTTAAAATAAGTAATTCTCAAAGGAATCAAAATACATATTTTAAAGGGGCATTTTGTTGGCTGAAGATTTTGATGATATTATTAGAAGCAAAGCGAATTGGACGTTTCGATTGGAATAAAGCAAGACGTCATGTTTCGAAATGGTAGAAGCAGTGCTTCGAATGGGCATATCAAAGCTTGGAGCTTCGAGTGACAGTTAGGAGAATATATTCAAAGAAGTCTCGAAATGATAACAAAGCTGTGTCTAAGAAATGCGTTTGAAGCGAAGAAGTGCCAAAACATTTGAAATTCAAATGCAAGCGGGATGTTCGAAATTTGAAATATATGCGCTGGAGCATTCGAAGACGCGTGGAAGCAGGAGAGAGGCATTGCTCTGCATGTTCTGAACGTGGCAGAATCTTATAGCAAGACCGTTATGGTCGAAGTAGTATAAATAGAAGTCTTAGCATTAGGATTTCGTGTGTCATATCTATTGTACAAAAAACTCAGTAAACATTCAAAATACCACATGGCTAGGGAAACGAATGCATGAGCAATGTACATATGATAACACCAAGTGTTTATGATTTAATGAAAACTTTTTATCATTTCCAGTATTTTCTTTTATCTTCATGTCAACACCATTCAAAAGCTTTTGCATTAAAATGTTTTCGTTCGAAGTCTTTTTACTGATGCCTTACATTTAAATGCTTTCTTTCCAGTTTAAATACTTTACATTTCAGAAACTGTTATACATTTCATGCCTTTATCTTCAAGTTTTTATCATTCGAACACCTTTTTCACTTAAAGTCATTTTACTGTTTTTTTCTTGAATTTAAACGCTTTCTTCATATTTCAAATCTTTTACATTCCAGAGAATCTTTTACATTACATGTTTTTATGCTTCGAAGTTGTTTACTTGTTTTTTATGCAGTTTTTACATGTCTTTACAATTTAACTTTATTCATGCAATTTAGTTTCGCGCACATTTACTTGAGCACGCTTTTAGATCTTTAATAGAGCAATCGAAGTAAGTTAAACACCTACACAACCTTCTAAATACAAACCATGAATACCAGTTCGATCATGAGAGTTACCCTAATGACCAACACATCCTAGGATCAATCTAGTCGATCCTGCGAGTTACCAGAGAGATTGAATAACAGTCAGTAAGATTATTCGATAGTTTGGAGGACTAGCGGTTGTTTACCAGAAATCACTGTAAACACCTATCAACACCCAAGATCCAATGAGATTGAAGAATTTGTCCCCAAAATAATTCCCAATTGAAGGGATGTAACAAATTGATAATACGATTAAAAATCAACAATATAACTCAATTGGAATTAATTAAACAACTAATTAAATTGAATTATCTTATTTAATAAAATTAATTAACCAAATAATTAATTATATTAAATATTATTCTCCAATCTAATTAATTATTTAAAATAAAATATTTTTAATATTTTAATTTTTGATAGAAATAAAACAAATTAAAGAAAACCAAATAAAAAGTAACATATAAAGAAAAAGTGTAAATGGGCCTTAATTACATCAAATTGGGGGGGGGGGGGGGGGGGGGATGCTGGATAATAGAAGTGTCTAGGCCCAATTGTAGCGGTAGAAATGTTCAAGACTAAGCCATTGGATTGACTAGACTTTATACAAATCAAAAATAAAAATCTCCACCGTGCTTTATTGTTTCCAAACGAATGGGAAAAGAGCGAATAACCCAAAAAAAAAGGGGAAAAGATTCAAGGTAAGGGGTTTGGTTATACAAAGGGAAGGTATTAGCACCCTAAACATCTACGGTACTCCGCAGGAACCTCTTTGTAAAATCTATATATTTTGGCTATAAAAAATGTGTTATATGTAAAATGGATGGTGGAGGTGAGAAAAGAAATATATTTTTTATGATTTTTTGCACCAACCGCGGTTGCGAACCTTTAGTGCCTACGTACCACCTTTAGTGCAATAGGGGAGCAGGGTACACGTAGTTATTCTTTTAAAAGTTTGAAACACAACTGTGTTGGTTGATTTTAAGAGATAAGACATCATCGTCATTGTCCGTGTGGAAAACATACTTACTACCCACAATCATGAGAAAGGAGAATATACATAATCTCAAAGTGGAGGATATAGCTTGGATTTTAAAATCAACAATGCCTCACTCAACACCCAAGTGGAAAATATCTCACTTTACTACATATTGTAGAAGTATAGTTGTTTGCATCACTACAAGGATTGACAAGATTCTAACCTTTTGAGAAAAGTTTAAAGATAAAAAAGCCAAAGTGGAAAAATGGTTTAAAATGAGATTAGTTGACTTTTAGTCTTCTCACAAAAATGTCAAGGTATTATTAAATTGATTGAAGTTTATTTATGAAAATATTTTGAAAATGCATGGACATAAGTCCAAGTTTATTATGAAAATGGTTTAAGTTTCAAAACAAGAAGAATTTTCAAAAGGAGGGAGGATATTTTTGAAATTAAAGAAGATGGGAGGAGAAGAAGAGACTATCCTAAAGCATAAGGTAAAAGCTAAGGATAAGAACCATCTAACTAACTAGAAGCCAAAACTTGACATTATGAGCCAAGATAGAATTCCCATTATTTGTATTGAAACCAAGCAAGCAAAGATACTAGACCTCTTCAAGTGTATTAAGTCTTCATAAAAATTGGGCAGAGTAACGGCTGTATACGGGTGAATTCCAGATTACAAACAAAGAATGTAATCACAAAAACCTGCACACAAAAACAAACAAGCAACCCAATGTCTTGAGATAAACCTCAAGAGCTCCAGACAAAATAATCAGATAAGATCACCAGGTCTCCAAGATAGGCCAAGGTTTCTAATCCTAAGTCCAAGAAAAAGTCCCATGCTCCATAATGCCAAGGATAGTAACCAAATAGTCCAAGTACCATTAAGAGTTTTTTAGGGTTTATGTTGATTATTAAGTATCTTAGGAAAAGAAAATAAAATCTTAAGTGAGCAAAGTAAAAAAATGACAAGGAAATAAATGCTCAAATGAGCAAAGATGAAAATGACATGAAATGAAAAATGCTAAAAAATAAATAGTACATAAAGCATAAAAGAGTAAAGGCGTAAAATAAACAAGTCAATAACTAGTGGTTAGTTGGATGACCATCTTAAAACTTGCATTTGGAACTCATTAGAGGATTGGTAGAACCAAAGCCTCCACACAACAAGTTGCATTTTCTTTTTGTCAAGTATATCATCCATTTGGAATTCTCATAAGTACCATTTAATGATCAACGATTTTTAAGTGATCCGCGTTGACCAAAGGTATTGTAGATCCATTAGAGGATTGGTAGAACCAAAGCCTCCACACAATGAATCTCAAGGTTATTGGATCAAAGAGATCAAATTAACATACTTGGGCTTGCAATCATAAGTTTGGGCCAGGAATGATCATTTATTCGAATTGGGACAAAATTTAGCGCTATGTTAAGCAATCGTAAGTGGACTTATATATAAGTCGCATCTATTTTGAGGCCGGTCAATAGCAATCTATGCACCATTTGTTTTGAGACATGATATAGAGTCATGCTCCAACAACATTTAGTGCAATGAGAATGGGATGAGATGAAAAGGAATTAGGGTAAAAAGAGAAACCACATTTGAATTAATATTTAATCAAACTATTATTAAAATCATTCATCCCTTTTTTATGGAGTTGAACTCAACACCATGGATCCAATGATGTTAATAAGGCCATGATCAAAAAATCAACCCAAGACAGCCAGAAAATAATCACAAAATAATAATATAATTAATATATACATCATAAGGTTTAAAAAATGGAAAATAATGAGGAAAATATCAACTATATTCAAATTAATCAAGAAATAAAAAATAAGACCATAGAAAAATCAGAGAAGAGGGCAAGTAATTTTATAAAAATTTTGGGAATTTTTAAAAGTCAGAAACTATTTTTAAAAATAAAATATATAGGTAAAATAAAAAAAAATAGTAAAGTCAGAAAAAAAAAAAAAATAAGGTCACCAATATTTGTCACAATAACATTGGATCATTCCATAATTTTTTCAGAATTTTAAAATGTGTAAAATTATTTTTAAATATTTTAAACAAATCAAATAAGTGAAAAATTCATAAAAAATACAAAAACATAAAATTAAATTATGAAAAAACAAAAATCAGGAAGAGAATAATAAAAAATATTTTTCATAATTTTTTTAGATTTTTTGGACTAAAAAAGAATTTTCTATTATTTTTTGAAATTTAAAACAATTAAAATATAAAAATCAGAAAAAGAAAATAAAAGTAAAAGATGTGGACCATTGGATGAGAGTCAAAATGCGTTAGTAATCAAATCCAAGGGATCTGGCGCGTTGTGCATATCATGGTCTTTAATGAATAATGTACATGATTAATAATAAAATCAGAATTTGAAAATAACAAATGTCACGCCTTCATTGGTTAGAAGATGACACGTTGGTCATCTTCAACCTCCAGCCATCACGAATTGCAGGTCTCTCAAACTGTAAAATCATAAGCTCAGACCTATGCCATTCGCTTCGTCTCTTCAAGACGAAGACAACTACACCCTTGCGCCAAATTTATATAAATTGTAGCTCAAGCAATTTGGAAAGAAAGTTTTGAAAAGGGATTTGAAAATACATGGTCAAAACGTGCTTCCAGTGAAATGTAAGTGTTGCGACTAGAACCAGGGCAATGAGAGCAACACAATGATATCAGAGTTTTGAAGAATTGATGAAGGAATCTACCTATTGAAGTTGAGTTGCAGAGCTCTGAAATTGGACTTCTATGGAGAAATTTAGGGCACGATTCTTGAATGTAGTTATATGATTAGCTTCAGGGAAGATCAAGGAAGGTGAATTGATGGAAAAATTGGATTGAAAAAGGCTTGAGAATAGAATTCGAAGTAGATGAATTCTGGGTTGTGAAGAAAGTTTGGCGGGGTGATTCTGGCCATCTAAGCTTGGGAAATTGAATGGGGGATGACCCTCTATTTATAGGGAAGCAAATGGGATCAAAAGGAATGAAAAATGATGCGTTTTGGAGGGAATTCATGTGGGTTTGCATCATGAAGAAAGTGTGACTCAAACTTGATCAAAACTCAGCCAAATCATGTGTTTCATGATGCTAATCACTTCTGGAAAGTTGCTAAAGATGATTAGAAACAAAAACACGTGGAAATCTTGTGATTAGAAGCCAAAACAAAGATTTCAAAATTTTGACTATGTGCAAAATTCAGTTTCAAACTACCAAATTCAAATCTATGGCATTTTCACCTCAAGGGGTCTTAGGGCATAACTCTTGATGCTTTGGAAATATGAGGTTACAAGCTTTGCAATGGAAAAATAATGGAATCAAATGGATTCTTGAGCTGAAATTTACATGGAGTCAAAGTTGAAGAAAAAGAGTTGACTTTCCATACTTAGAAATATTTCAAATTCTTCTTTAAAAATGACCTATAATCTTTTGCATCCAAACATGGCCTTCCACTTAGAATTTGCACTTGACCAAAAAATATGGAATGAAGTAGATCCTTTGAATGACATTTTGCAATTTGAACCACTCAAAATGTCCAAAAAATGAGCAAGTTATGACTTGTTGAAGTTTGCCAAAAATCATGAAATGACCTATAATCTTTTGCATTCTTAAGGCAACTTCCATCCATTTTATTACTTTGCTCATAAAATAAGGCATGAAGAACACATCCTTAGGATCATCATAAAAAAAGAATGGGCTCAAGGTGATAAAAACTGACCAAGTTATGACCATTTGAAGTCACACATGGAAAATTAGGGATTCATCTGGGTGACTTGTAATCTTTCTTCTTCACCAAGTTCCTTCCACATGAAAACTCCTTGGAACTTTTGAAGTGATTTGTTGGTAACTCTTTTAAGAGAAGGAAGTTTTTGGAATCACTCAAAAATACCAAAAGATGAGCAAGATATGCTCCTTTGAAGTCCAAAACCCTAGCCTCTAGATCAAGAGAATGCTTTGAGGAACTTTGCCATGTTTGAACAAACTTTTTGTGCCAATATTCTTCCTTTGTAAATAGAAATTGTTGAGGATGATGATGAGGACTCATGGCCACCAAAACCACTTCCATACCAATTCTTCCAAAACAACTTCAATGGTGAGGCCTGAATTTCTCAAGCTATATTGACTAGGGCATGGAGATAAACTCATGAACCCATGATGCAACTTGCTAAACCTCATTGCCTTTACCTACATTATTAACAAGTAAGAATATTGCATTTAATTAGACAGAAAATCAAAGCAAAATATCCATGATCACAAAAGAAAACAAGTTAAGGTGCTTGGTAACTCCTCAAAGAGCAAAGCTAAAGATAGGTAGAAGAACCAAAACCCTAATGTGATCTTGTTGTAATTGAAATAATATGGTATGATGAAGGAATCTTAGGGGCAAAAATTGGGGTACAACATCTGCCCTTATTTTAGTTTCTTCTATCCGGAGATATGAAGGTTAAAAATCTTTGTGTCGACGTGATCGAAGATACTTAAATATAAAACAAACCCTATTTTTGGCCCTAAGATGTCATGCAAATGCTTATGCATATGAACAGAACCAAAGATACGCAAAGTAACATTGGGGATGCAACAAAAATGAAGAAACAAAGGAGCAATCCCACCAGGAAAATAAATCACTTGTGAACCATAAGAACAGAATCAGAGAGGAAGATAACAAGCATCGATTTTCATTGCCTATGTACTACCAACATTCACTGAAGGTAGAAGGAGAAAATATATCATATCACCGCCGTTCACTAACGATGAACTATCAACGTTCACTGAAGATAACAAAAAGATAAGAAACACCGGCGTTCACTACCGATGTACTACCAATGTTCACTGAAGGTAGAAAGAGAAAATATATCATATCACCGCCGTTCACTGACGACGAACTATCAACGTTCACTGAAGATGACAAAAAGATAAGAAACACTGACGTTCACTGCCGATGTACTACCAACGTTCACTGAAGGTAGAAAGAGAAAATATATCATATCACCACCGTTCACTGATGATGAACTATCAACGTTCACTGAAGATAGAAAAAAGATAAGAAACACTGAAGTTCACTGCCGATGTACTACCAACATTCACTGAAGGTAGAAAGAGAAAATATATCATACCACCGCTATTCACTGATGAACTATCAACGTTCACTGAAGATAGCAAAAAGATAAGAAACACCGACGTTCACTGCCGATGTACTACCAACATTCACTAAAGGTAGAAAGAAAAAATATATCATACCACCGTCATTCACTAACGATGAACTAGCAACGTTCACTGAAGATAGCAAAAAGATAAGAAACACCGACGTTCACTGCCGATGTACTACCAATGTTCACTGAAGGTAGAAAGAGAAAATATATCAAGTTTCCCCAAGATTCTGGTGTTTTTTCTAGAACGGGTCTCAACTTCTTCTTTAACCAAGGAAATCTGCCTGGAAAAGGTAATATGTAAGTTGTCTCAAATAAAGAGACTCCCACTCATTGTCAAGGGGAATTTCAAAGAGAAATGACTTTCTGGGGATAGAAATATGACTTCCCGGGGAAATGCCACGAGATTCCTGCTGAGGAGATAAGGTTTTCCCGTGCAAAATAAATGTACAAACCAAAACTGAAAGTTCTCAGAAATCCAAAATAAATGATATTGTCATGTAACCACAAATCCAATTCAGAAATACACTGGAGCAAGACGACCAACAAAGATACATCCTTTGAGAAATAAACTCAAGAGGGAAACCCAAATTCAACTAAGAAAAGGGAGCTGCAGGATGGTCAGAACACAATGTTAATGAATGGTGGTTTTTAGTCATGCATGATGTATGTATGAATGTATGAGTGCTATCGGGCATATGCTGGTAAAAGGACACATAATCAGTACAAACAAACAAAACTGCCCTAACAACATTGGGCTAAACTTCAACCAGAAAGATCAATCCAAGAAAGGTAAAAGCAACTGCGAAAACCAAAGCCATTGCATGCCTTAACTTTACTGAAGAGAAACATAATCTGGATGTAGCCAAATCAAACAAATACCGAGATAGAAAATCCTTCTTCCGGTTTCATCGAAGAAAAAACAGTTTTCCAAAAGCAACATGCCTACTGGAGATTGCAAGACTAGCCTCAAATAAAGCAGACTGACGCCGAAACAACCAAACCTCACTGGGGAATTCAATCCTACCTCCCTGGAGAAAACTGCAGATTGAAAATTTTCATCACGAATACTCATTCCAACAAGAGATGCCATGGGATAACTTTCCCGGGAAATCAAGAAGTCAACACTAATGCCAGTACTGCAAAAAGAGCGACATCTCAGCACACCAAGGGAATAAAACCTTTTATTATATGAGGGAAGACTTCGCTGGGGAATCTGGGAAGGAGGCTTCTGACCATGCAAAACTAAAATCAAAAGCGAACCAAGACTTGACTGGGGATAATGGGATAACAAACCCAATATTGTACCTTACACGCACTGACATCATCTTTAACTATCTGAGAAACACACAAAGATTGTGCATAAACCAACAAAATGACCTGAGGAAACCTTCATGAAAGGAGTAAATCTTCTTAAAACAACTGGATTTAGTTCATTCTTGGGATCACCATTCTTGTGGTCATTGTTTCATCACAAATCCCAAAGTAAATTGAATTGTAAAGATCTCCTTTTTTTTAAAAGTTAATTTTTCTTTTTTAATCTCTTTGCTTTAACAGTTATTATCAGTAATAAATGGAGTATTTGCAAGCTAAATAAAATAAGAACACAAAGAATTGGGCAAAATCTCGAATTTCATTAGTAGAATGTTAGTCTGCGAATGGAGAGACTCCATGGATGATTACAAAGTTTGGGAAATGGTAATATATAATGGAAAAGATACATTGAGATACAATGACCACTATTCCCCCTAACAACTTTTGACATCCTGAGCAGCAGCTTTTGTTGAAGTATGGTGAGGATCCAAGAAGATTGTTGCTTCAACGATCAAGTCTTGTCTGACGTAGTTACTTGCTAAGAAGATCCCTAACTTTTGCCTAAGCTGCCCTTGCGGGTTTTCAACTTAGCGGGAAATTTATTTTGTTTATGTCTCTAATTTTTGCCTAGATCGCCCTTTTGGGTTTTCGGCCTACCGAGACGCTCCTTTTTGCCTAAGTCTCCCTTTCAGGTTTTCAACTTAGCGAGCTGTTCTTTTATTTCTTTAGGCGAAGTATTTCTTGACTGCGTCAGTATTCATGGGACGTGGGAACTCCTCGCCATCCATAGTTTCAAGAATTAATGCACCACCAGAGAAGGATTTCTTGACAACATACGGGCCTTCAAAATTGGGAGTCCACTTGCCCCTAGAATCAATGTTGAAAGACATGATCTTCCTGAGCACGAGGTCGCCTTCTCTGAATTCACGAGGTTTGACCTTTTTATCAAATGCTTTCTTCATTCTTTTCTGATATAACTGCCCATGACATAAAGTTGTCATCCTATTCTCTTCAATCAAATTCAATTGGTCAAACTTGTTCTGGACCCATTCAGCCTCTGTCAACTTGGTATCCATTATCACACGCAACGAGGGAATCTCTATCTCAATAGGGAGTACAACTTCCATTCCATACACTAGGGAGAACGGGGTTGCTCCTGTTGAAGTGCAAACAGATGTTCGATATCCATGCAGAGCAAAAGGGAGCATTTCATGCCAATCCTTATAAGTTACAATCATTTTCTGGATAATTCTCTTGATATTCTTATTAGCAGCTTCAACAACCCCATTCATCTTTGGCCTGTATGGAGATGAATTATGATGGACAATCTAAAATTCTTCACACAGTTCTGTCATCATCTTGTTGTTCAAATTCGAGCCATTGTCAGTGATGATTCTGCTCGACACACTATACCGGCATATAAGATTGTTTTTGATGAAACACACAACCACCTGGTTGGTAACATTGGAATATGAAGCAACCTCTACCCATTTGGTGAAGTAGTCAATTGCTACCAAGATAAAATGGTGCCCATTCGAAGCTTTTGGTTCTATCATCCCAATCATGTCAATACCCCACATAGAGAAAGGTCATGGGGAGGAAATCACATTGAGAAGTGTCGGAGGCACATAGATCTTATCTGCATAAATCTGGCATTTATGGCACTTCTTTGCAAATTTGTAACAGTAGGATTCCATTGTCAACCAATAATAACCTGCCCTTAGCATCTTTTTAGCCATCTAATGTCCATTAGCATGAGTGCAAAATGAACCTTCATGAATCTCATGTGTCAACATGTCTGCTTCGTGTCTAACCACGCATCTGAGCAAGACCATGTCATAATTTCTCTTGTATAACACATTTTCACTGAGGAAGAAACTACCTGCCAATCTTCTCAGTGTCTTTCTATCTTTTCTCGACGCACCAATCGGGTATTCCTGGGTCTGAAGAAAATGCTGGATATCATAATACAAAGGTTTTTCATCTGCTACCTCCTCTGTCACAAACACATGAGCGGGCCTATCCAGCCGTCAAACTGTAATTTGGGGTATATCATTCCAAGCATTTACTTGGTACATGGAAGCCAGAGTTGCCAGAGCATCCGCCATTTGATTTTCATCTCTAGGAATGTGATGGAATTAGACTTTATTGAAGAAGGGTAGTAATCTTCTAGCATAATCTTTGTAAGGGATCAAGCCAGGGTGATGAGTATCCCATTCTCCTTTAATCTTATTTATTACCAAAGCTGAATCGCCATACACATCTAGAATTTTGATTCTGAGGTCAATAGCTTCCTCAAGACCCATGATGCAAGCCTCATATTCTGCCATATTATTAGTGCAATCAAATGTTAACCTCGCGGTAAAAGGAATTTGTGATTCATGAGGAGTAACAATCACAACACCAATTCCTTTACCATAAGCATTCACCACTCCATCAAATACCATACCCCAACGAGATTCAGGGTCGGGGCCCTCCTTAGGAAATGGTTCATCACAATCTTTCACTTTCAGGAACATCACATCCTCATTGGGGAATTCATACTCTGCAGACTGATGATCCTCCACCGGCTGTTGAGCAAGGTAATCTGCCAACATACTACTTTTAATAGCCTTTTGAGTGCGGTACTCGATATCATATTCAGATAACAACATCTGCCAGCGGGCGATTCTCCTGGTAAGAGCAGGCTTCTCAAAAATATACTTGATTGGATCCATTTTGGAGATCAACCAAGTGGTATGATTCAACATATACTGTCGCAAACGATTTGCCGCCCAGGCCAAAGCACAACATGTTTTTTCTAGCATAGAATACCGCGACTCACAATCAGTGAACTTCTTGCTGAGATAATAAATGGCGAACTCTTTCTTTCCAGTTTCATCCCGTTATCCCAGAATACAACCCATGAATTTATCTAACACTGTTAGATACATAATCAACGGTCTTACTTCTACGAGAGGGAGCAAGATAGGAGGTTCAAGCATATACTCTTTAATAATTTCAAATGCCCTTTGGCAGTCATCCGTCCACACACAACCTTGATCTTTCTTTAACAACTTAAAGATCGGTTCACGCGTTGCAGTCATGTGGGAAATAAATTTGGAGATATATTTCAAAAGCCCGAGGAAACCCCTGACTTGCTTTTCAATTCTTGGTGCTGGCATTTTTTGAATTGCTTTGACTTTATCATGGTCAACTTCAATTCCTTTTTGGATAACAATAAAACCCAATAATTTCCCCGATCTAACTCCGAAGGTGCATTTATTTGGATTCAAGCGGAGACGATACTTCCTCAAACGCTGAAACAACTTCAAAAAATCTTCTATATGCCCTTCTTCAGTCTGGGATTTGGAAATCATATCATCAACATATACTTCGATTTCTTTGTGCATCAGATCATGGAATAGGGTTGTCATAGCCCTCTGGTATGTTGCATCAGCGTTCTTCAACCCGAAGGGCATCACTCTGTAACATAATGTTCACCAGGGTGTGATAAACGTTGTTTTTTCCATGTCCTCTAGAGCCATTCTTATTTGATTATACCCGGAAAATCCGTCCATGAACGAGAATACTTTGAATTTTGTTGTGCTATCCACTAACATGTCAATGTGAGGCAATGTAATATCATCTTTTGGACTAGCTTTATTTAGATCTCTGTAATCTACGCACATGCGGACTTTTCCGTCTTTTTTCAGTACTGGGACAATATTGGCAATCCATTGAGGATACACTGACGTCATGAGAAAACCAGCATTAATCTGCTTTAGGACCTCCTCTTTGATCTTTACTGCCATATCCGGGTGGGTTCTTCTCAACTTTTGTTTAACTGGAGGACACTCTGGCTTTAATGGCAAACGATGCTCGATAATGTCTGTATCTAGACCAGGAATATCTTGATAAGACCAAGCAAAAATATCCACATACTCTTTCAACAGCTCAATTAACCCGCTCTTTACATCAGGATGCAACGATGCTCCAATCTTGACTTCCTTCGGATCTTCTTCTGAATCCAAATTAACCACTTCCAAAGGCTCCTTATATGGATGAATGGTATTTTCCTCGTGCTCAAGCAACCGTGAGACCTCTTCTGGAATCTCATCATAATCTTCTTCTTCAGCCCCAAACACAGGACAATGAAAGTTGGGAGAGGGTGCAAGGCCATTGTATTCAACGAGTTTTTTAATTAATCTGCACATATGATTTATGATTGCTTTTAGAAATTGACACATATAACAAGTGATCATGCAGACTAATTTTCAGTTATTATTTATTTTGAAAGGTTTTTTTTTTACCATTTCCTAGGAAAAAGAAGAAAATAAAAGACATAATTTGGAAGCAAAGACAACTTTTATTAATGATATTCAAGGTTATAACAAACAAATAAACCTACAACATTAATACTTCCACCTTGGGCAGAGTGAAAGCTTTTCAAAAGAAAGAAACAGATTAACAAAACAAATTACTTTGAAATATGTATGCAAGAAGGAACATCAATGGTGACCCAGTTCTGAACTCGTACTCCATGTGTCACATAATTCAATACTTCCTGCTCTGCTTCATCCTCTTCAACATCATTAACTCCAGAACCAATTGGATGGAGGTAGCCTCCACTGTGGAAAACATCATGATAACTGTTCACAGAAGACTTTGACTTCAAACTTTCGCCTTTTCCATTCCTCGAAGAGAAACCCAAACCAACTCTGTTTTTGTTCACATGTGGATCCACAAGTCGTCCCCAAACTGCATTATGACCATTGCGCACAACCTGTTGCGCGTCCTTTAGGGAAACCACATAATTCTCATTCCTCCTTATGTTGTCAATGGATAGGGCTTGGAACCGGGTTCCAACAGCAGCCACATCCGCTTCTACAATACTGAAAGAGGATAGATGGGATATCAACAATGCCTTCTCTCCATTTATGATCACTACCTTCCCTTCATGCACAAATTTTAGCTTCTGATGCAGAGTTGAAGTGACAGCCCCTGCTTCATGTATCCATGGACGTCCTAGCAAACAACTATACACAGGAATAATGTCCATAACCTGGAAGGTTATCAAGAACAAATGTGGTCCTATATGGATGGGTAAGTTTACTTCACCGATGATAGATTTCCTCGACCCATCAAAAGCCTTCACAATGATGCCACTCGGGCGCATAGGTGTTCCCTGATACTTTAACTTCATGAGGGTACTCCTTGGTATAACATTCAACGCAGATCTGTTATAAATTATCACATTGGTTAGCGAGTCATTCTTGCAGTTCATGGATATGTGGAGGGCCAGGTTGTGATTCCTCCCTTCATCTGGTAACTCATCATCGCAAAAACTTAAGTTGTTACATGATGTAATGTTTCCAATTACGTTGCTGAATTGACTTAACGGCATGTCATTATCCACAAAAGCTTGGTCTAGTAATCTCATTAGTGATTCTCTATGAGCGGAGGAATTCATCAATAAAGCTAGGATGGACATGTTTGAAGGAGTCTGCAATAGCTGATCTACAATTTTGTAGTCACTCATCTTAATCATCTTCAAGATATCATCCACTTCTTTCTCTAATGTAGCTCCACTAGTCTCTCCTGTAGCCTTCTTAGGCTCATCGTTCTCAGTAATTTTCTTTCCAGCAACAACATCCCTTCGTACAACCGGCGCAAACATACGACCACTACGGGTCACCCTGCTATTATTAGCTATATTTCCAACATCTAGCATTGGCTGGATGGGAATTTCCACCCCATCTTCTAAGATTGTAGCGTTGTATTTGTAAGGCACAACCTTATCTGATTTATAGGGAACAGGACCTGGAAGATTAATTACCAATGGGGTAACAACTGGGTTGCTATGGTACTCCACCTCAAGATGAGTGGGTGCACCAAAACAAGGTACACTGACATTTACCCCTTCCTCAACACAATCAGCCATCAAAAGGTTATTTCCGGCAAACAAATCTTCTTCTGAAGAGAAATACTCATCCATGGAGGCGTACTCTTTCTCTGACTCTTCTTCCATCAAACAAACTTCAACCATATTAATCTCATGATAATCATCTCTCTGACCTGTGATCTTGATAGTTCCATTGTCTAATAGCAATTGAACACCCTCTCTTACAATAGAACATCCTCGGGGGTCTCGACAACAAACTATGTAAGATCCATATTGGTGTTCCACCTTACCAGCAGTACGACAGAAGGTAGCATGCAACTGCACGAGATCTTCATTCAAATGCTCCACAACAAAAATTCTGAATTCACCCAGACATCCAGAAACCATATTCACTTCCTCTTCATATTCTGCCCTAGGCCTGATTATATGGATTAAACCTTCATCCATCATCTCCTATAAATCAGCCTTTATCTTCTCGCAACCCTGTATGTTTGTAATGCAAATAGCACAACGGCATGGTCATGCGTATAATAACTGAATTCACAGAGGTCCGCATGCATCTTCACCAAATCCCCTATAACTAGATTAATGTCAACAATCTGAAAGTCACCTGGACAACCGGCCACCATATTCACAGCATTCACTCCCCCGTGTTTAGGTAGAGGATTATCATTCACATTAGGTCCCATGTCTTTAAAAGATAGAATTCCAGACTTCACCAACCTTTTCATTTCAGTCCTCAAAGGATAACAATTTTCAACACTATGCCCTGGTGCTCCCTGATGAAAGGCACACGTCTGGTCTGCTTTGTAATACAAAGGCAATGGTGATGGTACGGCTGGATGTGGTCGTGTTTGGACCAACTTCTTCTGAAGCAATGCTGGTAGTAGCTCTGCATAGCTCATGGGAATGGGGTCATAGTTCTCCCTTCTTTGATTATTCCCTTGGTTCCCCTGTTGGGACTGTCTTTGATAAGAAACAGTAGTCGAAGCGACATTCATAACAGGAGTAAATGAAGCAACTTGCTGGTGACACTGATAATTTCTTCTAGGAGCGTTCACCTTTCTCTCTTGCATAACAGCATTGGTATCCCCTTATTTCTTTTTGGTAAACCCAAAAGATGGCTTCTTCACACCTCCGGATCCTTCACTCTTCGTCAAACGGCCTTCTCTTACAGCCTCTTCTAGGCGGACACCCATTCCTACCATATCTGTAAAATCAATTGGTGCACTTGCTACCATTCTTTCGTAGTAGAAAGCGCCTACCGTTTTCAGAAAATTTTTAGTTATTTCCTTCTCCTCCATGGGAGGAATCACTTGGGCAACTACTTCGCGCCATCTCTGCGCATACTCTTTGAATAATTCTCTGTCTTTCTGAACCATGGCCCTAAGCTGGTCACGATCGGGCGCCATGTCCACATTGTACTTGTATTGTTTAATGAATGCTTCTCCCAAATCATTAAAAGTATGAATGTTAGCGTTGTCTAGACTCATGTACCATTTCAACGCTGCACCGGTCAGACTATCCTAGAAAAAGTGAATCAGCAGACGCTGATCATCGGTGTGGGTAGACATTCTCCTCACGTACATCACCAAGTGAGCACGAGGGAAAGTCTTGCCCTTGTACTTCTCAAACTCCGGGACCTTGAACATACCAGGCACTTTAACATTCGGGACCAAACACAACTCATTCACATTCTGCCCAAATAACTCTTTTCCCCTAAGAGCCTTCATCTCCCTTTGCATTCTATCAAACTGCTCTTGGAAATCATCCATTCTGTCATAAAGACCCAAGTCTTCACTCGGCAGAGGGAAAGGACGACACACATCTTCATTAACAAACGAGACCAAATTCACCGAAGAAGGTGCAGCAGGAACAATATGTACCACAGGAGGTGCTGGAGTAACAACATTTTGAACCATTGGAGCATCTTGGGGGCCCAAATTGAAACCTTCAGGTGCAAAATTCTCTGGCATTCCCCACAGATAACCCAGAGGCATACGGTTTTGAACAACAGTCGGAGTAGCAGATACGGTAACAGTAGGAACTTCAGCATTTTCCCTTGTTGGTTGAGGTTGAACACTCGGTGGATGATTCTGAGCAACCACCAGAGCTTCCATCAGAGTATTCAAATTGGCCAAGCCATCCTTCAAAGTAGAAACTTCCTCGCGTAGCTCGCGATTCTCCTGTTCCAAATTGTCAATCTTTTTTTTGAAGTTAGCCCGAGTGTTGTAGTGATGAGTCAGCTTGCTGAATGGAGTAAAGAAGCTGGGTAAGGCACCTGGATATGCATAATAAATGCAAGAGATATGTACAATATGATGCATGATATTCAATGCATATGATTATTTTAACTTTATTATTTAACATTTCAAGGGATTTAAGATTTATAGACATATTGCAAACATCAAAATAATAACACATTTGAAATACTGAATTTTTTTTATTATAATAACTTCAAAAATGGATTACAAGTTCTAATGATCCCAAGTACAAGATGAAAATACAATCTAAAATCCTGATAAAAAGGAACTGATGGAGATCAATCTGTACGCTGGCGCTTCCCTGTGAGCCTGGTAATCTGAGCTCTCAACCTCTAGTTTTCTTCCACCTGTCTGATGGCAACCTCCTTCCAATCATTTGAAACAGGAAGTGAGTAATCAGTACCTGTTTGAGCCTTAGGAGAAAATAAATCCCCTTGCCTCTCCATAGACTCCACTGCTCGACTCTCAAGGATCTCGATCAAATCATCTTTCTCCTTCAGGTCTGCTCTGTAGGAACTCTCTAAAGTATGGAACTTGTTCTTTCAAGCATCTATTTCCTGTTGCATCCTAACCAAGGCAAGCTGCAGCTCTTCTAGATCATCTAATAAAGGAGGAGTGGTCTTCACAAATAGATCAGGTATAGGTGTCTCACGAGTATACGACATCTTCAACTGAATGGCTCTCGATCGGATCCACTGAAGATATGGCTCCAAAGAAACAACACATCTAGGTTCCAAATCCTTCCTACTCTTCTTATGAATGTGACGCCAGGCCTTCAAAATCTGTTCCCTAGCTTCCCTGTGGTCTTGTCCTTCCTTCAGAAAGAAACTACTTAAATGAATACTGTTCGGTTTATCCCTCATCGGATAACCAAGCTGTCGCTGTGCAAGAACAGCGTTATAGTTAATTCCTTCCTTTGTACCAAGAAGAGGTACATTGGGGAAACTATCACAATTGTCAATAATCTCTACATCCTGGTAAGCTCGATGATACCAATCAATATCCGAGTAAGTAAGTGCCATGATCTTAGGAGCCCAATGGGGTTCCTTCTTGAAATCCCAAAAAGCATCAGACTGAGGCATATGAGAGATGAACCATCGGTACAACAAAGGCGTGCAACAGATAATCATTCCCCCATGATAAGAACTCCAAAGATGAACCAAGTAATAAGCATCACCTAACAGTGTAGGAACTGGGTTTCCAATCATGAAAATCCTGATAGAGTTAATGTCGACAAACTTGTACACATTATGAAATAAGAACAGTCCATAAGCAATCAGAGAAAAGATGGCCTCAAAAGCAACTGTACTCTTCATTCTGGAAAAGTAAAGAGCTTTCTCCAATAAGAACTAAGCTGGTAATCCTCTAATCCCTCCTTTAGTAGTCATATGGGCTTCCACCTCAGACTTCCCCAGATGAATCAAATCAGCAATATCATGTGGTTTTGGCTCACCCTCCAAACCAGTAAAAGGAACACGATCGGTAACAAGTAAATCCAATAGATAAGAATACTCCTCCAGTGTAGGAATCAACTGATAATCAGGAAAAGTAAAGCAGTGATACACGAATCATAGAACTGGACCAAGGTCGAGAGAATACCCTCCTTCATCTTCAGCTTCATGAGAGGAATAATGGATCCATATTTCTTCTGAAAGTCTGCAGGACACTCAATCTCTGGAATTAGACTGACCAACTCATCTATCTTGGGATCCTTGAAACTATATTTCCCGGTCTTTCTCTTTCAAGAATCCATAGTTAAAATTACCTGAGATATTCACAAATAGTCAACCTTTAAATCCCTTGAAATATTATTTTCTCCAAAAGATGCTTATGAGTGCATGGATGCATGATGCAACAATTACACACAAGATCACACATATAGGGTTCATAGGTTCAAAGTCACGAGCATGAGGTCGAAGGTACTACCCATAAGATGTTGGTCTAAGAGTTATCACATGCCGAACAAGGTTCTAGAGGTTCCCAGTCTACATCCTTCCTTCAGATATTACCAACTTCCCAATTAACTCGGTAATTAGTAATATTCTTAAGAAAGACTCGTCCGAGCGTAGTATCACATGACAACTATTTCCGAATTACTCCATCATAGCTTCCGCACAACACCTAAAAGGCCAAGATGGGTTTGGTATTCTACGGTCCTCAGTTTCAGCAGGCTCCCAGGTCGAAAGCAGTACGTCTTCGCGATTACTCGGTAAACGACACTACAGTCAAAGGGGTCTCCACTGAGTGGGGGATCTCATGCCTCCTTTTTTGGGATTACTCCCTCAAAGTTAACATGACTATACCGCTTGTCCTGTCTTAAAGTTTTCCCAAGTCTGGGTATAGGACTTATGAGTAATCACCAAGCACCCTGAAAACTAGGAAAATCCAAACAAACATATATACAAAATATAACACATAAACACAATAACACATATACAGATATAAACAAAGATATTCTTAACCCACTTAGGGATCGACCAGCAAGAGGTCAATCTTTCCCTAGTGAAGTCGCCATTTTTCTATAGCGATAGAAATGTTCAAGACTAAGCCATTGGATTGACTAGACTTTATACAAATCAAAAATAAAAATCGCCACCGCGCTTTATTATTTCGAAAGGAATGGGAAAAGAGAGAATAACCCAAAAAAAAGGGGAAAAATTCAAGGTAAGGGGGTTGGTTATGCAAAGGGAAGGTATTAGCACCCTAAAAATATACGGTACTCCGTAGGAACCTCTTTGTAAAATCTGTATATTTTGGCTATAAAAAATGTGTTATATGTAAAATGGATGGTGGAGGTGAGAAAAGAAATATATTTTTTATGATTTTTTGCACCCACCGCGATTGCGAACCTTTAGTGCCTATGTACCACCTTTCGTGCAATAGGAGATCAGGGTACACGTAGTTCCTCTTTTAAAAGTTTGAAACACAAGTGTGTTGGTTGATTTTAAGAGATAAGACATCATCATCATTGTCCGTATGGAAAACATACTTACTACCCACAATTATGAGAAAGGAGAATTTGCATCATCTCAAAGTGGAGGATATGGCTTGGATTTTAAAATCAACAATTCCTCACTCAACACCCAAGTGGAAAATATCTCACTTTACTACATATTGCAGAAGTATAGTTCTTTGCATCACTACAAGGATTGACAAGAGTCTAACCTTTTGAGAAAAGTTTAAAGATAAAAAAGCCAAAGTGACAAAATGGTTTGAAATGAGATTAGTTAACTTTTAGTCTTCTCACAAAAATGTCAAGGTATTATTAAGTTGATTGAAGTTTATTTATGAAAATATTTTGAAAATGCATGGACATAAGTCCAAGTTTATTATGAAATGGTTTAAGTTTCAAAATAAGAAGAATTTTCAAAAGGAGGGAGAAGATTTTTGAAATTAAAGAAGATGGGAGGAGAAAAAGAGATTATCCTAAAACATAAGGTAAAAGCTAAGGATAAGAACCATCTAACCAACTAGAAGCTAAAACTTGACATTATGATCTAAGATAGAATTCCCATTCTTTGGATTGAAACCAAGCAAGCAAAGATACTAGACCTCTTCAAGTGTATTAAGTCTTCACAAAAATTAGGCAGAGTAACGGCTGTATACGGGTGAATTCCATATTATATACAGAGAATGTAATCACAAAAACCTGCACACAAAAACAAACAAGCAACCCAATGTCTTGAGGTAAACCTCAAGATCTCCAGACAAAATAATCAGATAAGATCACCAGGTCTCCAATATAGGCCAAGGTTTCTAATCCTAAGTCCAAGAAAAAGTCCCATGCTCCATAATGCCAAGGATAGTAACCAAATAGTCCAAGTACCATTAAGAGTTTTTTAGGGTTTGTGTTGATTATTAAGTATCTTAGGAAACGAAAAGAAAAGCTCAAGTGAGCAAAGTAAAAAAATGACAAGGAAATAAATGCTCGAATGAGCAAATATGAAAATGACATGAAATGAAAAATGCTAAAAAATAAATAGTACATAAAGCATAAAAGAGTAAAGGCATAAAATAGACAAGTCAATAACTAGTGGTTAGTTGGATGACCATCTTGAAACTTGTATTTGGAACTCATTAGAGGATTGGTAGAACCAAAGCCTCCACACAACAAGTTGCATTTGCTTTTTGTCAAGTATATCATCCATTTGGAATTCTCATAAGTACCATTTAATGATCAACGATGTTTAAGTGATCCGCGTTGACCAAAGGTGTTGCAGATCCATTAGAGGATTTGTAGAACCAAAGCCTCCACACAATGAATCTCAAGGTTATTGGATCAAAGAGATCAAATTAACATACTTGGGCTTGCAATCATAATTTTGGGCCACGAATGATCATTTATTCGAATCGGGATAAAATTTAGCGCTATGTTAAGCAATCGTAAGTGGACTTATATATAAGCCGCACCTATTTTGAGGTCGGTCAATAGCAATCTATGCACCATTTGTTTTTAGACATGATATAGAGATCATGCTCCAACAACATTTAGTGCAATGAGAAGGGGATGAGATGAAGAGGAATTAGGGTAAAAAGAGAAACCACATTTGAATTAATATTTAATCAAACTATTATTAAAATCATTCATCTGTTTTTTGTAGAGTTTAACTCAACACCATGGATCCAATGATGTTAATAAAGCCATGATAAAAAACTCAACCCAAGACAGCCAGAAAATAATCACAAAATAATAATATAATTAATATATACATTAAAATGTTTAAAAAAAGTTTAAAAAATGGAAAATAATGAGGAAAATATCAACTATATTCAAATTAATCAAGAAATGAAAAATAAGACCATAGAAAAATCAGAGAAGAAGGCAAGTAATTTTATAAAAATTTTGGGAATTTTTAAAAGTCAGAAACTATTTTTAAAAATAAAATAAATGGGTAAAATAAACAAAAATAGTAAAAAATAGTAAAGTCAGAAACAAAAATAAAATAAGGTCACCAATATTTGTCTCAATACCATTGGATCATTCCATAATTTTTTCAGAATTTTAAAATGTGTAAAAGTATTTTTAAATATTTTAAACAAATCAAATAAGTGCAAAATTCATAAAAAATACCAAAACACAAAATTTAATTGTGAAAAAATAAAAATCAGGAAGAGAATAATCAAAAAAATTTTTTCATAATTTTTTTAGATTTTTTGGACTAAAAATGAATTTTCTATGATTTTTTTGAAATTTAAAACAATTAAAATATAAAAATCAGAAAAAGAAAATAAAAGTAAAAGATGTGGACCATTGGGTGAGAGTCAAAACACGTTAGTAATCAAATCCAAGGGATCTGGCGCGCTGTCAATATCATGGTCTTTAATGAATAATGTACAGGATCAACAATAAAATCAGAATTTGAAAATAACAATTGTCACGCCTTCATTGGTTAGAAGATGACATGTTGGTCATCTTCAACCTCCAGCCATCACGAATTGTAGGTCTCTCAAACTGTAAAATCAGAAGCTCAGACCTGTGTCATTCGCTTCGTCTCTTCAAGACGAAGACAACTACACCCTCGCGCTAAATTTATATAAATTGTAGCTCAAGCAATTTGGAAAGAAAGTTTTGAAAAGGGATTTGAAAATTCATGGTCAAAACGTGCTTCTAGTGAAATGTAAGTGTTGCAACTAGAACCAGGGCAATGAGAGCAACACAATGATATCAGAGTTTTTAAGAATTGATGAAGGAATCTACCTATTGAAGTTGAGTTGCAGTGCTCTGAAACTGGACTTCTATGGAGCAATATAGGGCACGATTCATAAATGTAGTTATATGGTTAGCTTCAGGGAAGATCAAGGAAGGTGAATTGATGGAAAAATTGGATTGAAAAAGGCTTGAGAATAGAATTCGAAGTAGCTGAATTCTGGGTTGTGAAGCAAGTTTGGCAGGGTGATTCTGGCTATCTAAGATTGGGAAATTGAATGGGGGATGACCCTATATTTATAGGGAAGCAAATGGGATCAAAAGGAATGGCAAATGATGCGTTTTGGTGGGAATTCGTGTGGGTTTGCATCATGAAGAAAGTGTGACTCAAACTTGATCAAGACTCATCCAAATCATGCGTTTCATGATGCTAATCACTTATGGCAAGTTGCTAAACATGATTAGACACAAAAACGCGTGGAAATCTTGTGATTAGAAGCCAAAACAAAGATTTCAAAATTCTGACTATGTGCAAAATTCAGTTTCAAACTACCAAATTCAAATCCATCACATTTTCACCTCAAGGGGTCTTAGGGCATAATTCCTGATGCTTTGGAAAGATGAGGTTACAAGCTTTACAATTAAAAAAGAATGAAATCAAATGGATGCTTGAGCTGAAAGTTACATAGAGTCAAAGTTGAAGAAAAATAATTGACTTTCCATACTTAGAAATATTTCAAATTCTTCTTTAAAAATGGCCTATAATCTTTTGCATCCAAACATGGCCTTCCACTTAGAATTTGCTCTTGACCAAAGAAGATGGAATGAAGTAAACCCCTTGAATGACATTTTGCAGTTTGAACCACTCAAAATCTCCAAAAAAATGAACAAGTTATGACTTGTTGAAGTTGGCCAAAAATCATGAAATGACCTATAATCTTTGCATTCTTAAGGCAACTTCCGTCCATTTTCTTACTTTGCACAAAAATAAGGCATGAAGCACACATCCTTAGAATCATCATGAAAAACAAATGGGCTCAAGGTGATAACAAATGACCAAGTTATGACCATTTGAAGTCACACATGGAAAATTGGGGATTCATCTAAGTGACTTGTAATCTTTCTTCTTCACCAAGTTCCTTCCACATGAAAAATCTTGGAACTTTTGAAGTGATTTGTTGGCAACTCTTTAAAGAGAAGGATGTTTTTTGAATCACTCAAAAATACCAAAAGATGAGCAAGATATGCGCCTTTAAAGTCCAAAACCTTAGCCTTTAGATCAAGAGAATGCTTTGAGGAACTTTGCCAAGTTTGAACAAACTTTTTATGCCAATATTCTTCCTTTGTAAATAGAAATTGTTGAGGATGATGATGAGGACTCATGGCCACCAAAACCACTTCCATATCAATTCTTCCAAAACAACTTCAATGGTGAGGCCTGAATTTCTCAAGCTATGTTGACTAAGGCATGGAAATAAACTCATGAACCCATGATGCAACTTGCTAAACCTCATTGCCTTTTTCATGAATTATTAACAAGTAAGATAAACCAATATTTCATTTAATTAGAGAGAAAATCAAAGCAAAATATCCATGATCACATAAGAAAACAAGTTAAGGTGCTTGGTAACTCCTCAAAGATCAAAGCTAAAGATAGGGAGAAGAACCAAAACCCTAATGTGATCTTGTTGTAATTGAAATAATATGGTATGATGAAGGAATCTTAGGGGGGAAATTGGGGTACAACACCAATGAAGAGTCTGCCTGATCCTGTGTTGTTGGTCTAGAGTGGTGTATTGTGGATACCCAGATCTGAAGCGTTGATTTGTAAGGCTAATAATGATGATTGATCTCGCGACTGAAGAGGAA